>CM074146.1:1573972-1952568 GCA_037178625.1 Skeletonema tropicum
AATGACAATCCAAACAACAACAATAATCATCTCATCCTCCCACCACCGCAACTACCAAATCCATTCCTCATCCACCACCCACCACCACCGATTCTTCCACCAATCAGGCGGTGGTGGATGAGGATTGAGATTGGATGCACCACACAACACACCAATACAAAGTGAGCCGCAAGGCGAATTGGGGAGGAGAGTGGATTTGATGTGTTGTTGGTAATAATGTTGATAATGATGGTATCGGTATCGAAGCTGGTGAAAGTCTTTTTTTGTCCATTTTGTTGAAATGCCGAAATTTCAAAGCGACTTTGGCGCTGACATTCAGGTTCTAGGGCTAGAGTCGCTTTAGAGTTGAGTACATTGACAAGGGATCGGTATATGGCTTTGAAACTACAACCAATCGATAGGGCGCAACGAAGAGGATTCCAAATCACCACTCATTGCTTTCATACGACTTTTGTAAAGGAAGATATCAAGGAAAAAGGCGGATTCTATGAATGATGTGCTTCGATTTCGATGGATGATATGATTCGCTATTCACTGTTGTTCAACATGGAAACAGACTACAGCTACAGATGAAGATGTAGCGCTCTAGAGAGAGAATGAAGTGTAGCATAATAATAATTTAAAAATGATACAAGACGTATCAATTAAATATCGTGTATGTCAACAAAGGCACTGTCATAACAATCACACGCACAAAAACTAAAATCCATCAAAACCTCACGCTCGCTCACGCACGGCACACAACTAACATCATACATCATTGCAACCATGATGTCAAACCGACGCTACCAAACAATACTATTACTTCTCCTCCTTCTTCATGCCATTACAGTCCATTCCTTCAGTAACGATGCAGCTGCAATAATAACTGGCGCGATGACGATGAATTCAAAATTATTAGCATGGCAAGCAGCAGTAGTAGTTCGCCGCTCACTACTTTACCGTTTTCGACACATCATCATCGTCGTCATCATGGGAGAGGAGTGTCGATGATGACGTTATTGGAGATCGATGATCGATCAGCGGTATGTTATTTGAGACGGACATCTTGATTTGCGAATCCGGCATTCACTTTTGATTTTTTGACCATCATGCAAGCACATGCATCTTGCAGCTCACAATGACACTACATAACGGTCATATCTTGTGTCTCCTACGCGGCCAATCAAGAGACAATAAGTAGTGATTTGGAAAGCCCTCATTGAGCTCTATCGATTAGGTCTATAATGGGCCTCATTGGAGGTCTTTTCACAGATCGAATCCGTCAAAAACAGGGCAAGAAAGTCGCCGACAAGCTCGAAATCCACCGCCAGAGCCAGAATTTCAATGCAGAGGTCCGAATTTGACCAAAATACGATGTGACAACCAATCGAAAGCTCTCTTCAAGCTCTATCGTTATATATCATCATTACCACTGCGATCTCCAAAATCCAAACAGTATAATCACTGCTCGGCCGAGGGCCTCGCGAAAAAATTGACTCTTACTGCAGCGATGTCATGATGGGTTGGTACACGTTTGAGATCCAAAAAAACGCGACCACGTAGGATCATTAATAATCACAGCTCAGGGAGGGGTCGCACTCGCCTAAGAACTAAGAACGCTTCGCTGAAGAACGATTACTTAATGGGGCGCCGTCAATGAACTTAGTTACGGGTGGGCTCTACAAAGACACTCGACATGACAGTCGGTACATGTACCGTACCGTCCTACCGTCCATCCATCTTACTCACTATCCGTCATTCGTCCATACAATGACACGGTTGGCTCCTGGCTCCCCTCCCTTCGGTCGGCTCGCTTCTATTCCAATAATATAACAATCAAACCACACTACTCCCAACATAACAATCAACCAATCCAACACCAGTGTCAGCAGCAGTAGCAGCAGTCAACCTCCTCATCATTGCTGCTGCTGGTGTTGGATACGAATGGCAGCAGCAGTAGCAACCAAATGATCAGTATAATGACAATCCAAACAACAACAATATCATCTCATCCTCCCACCACCGCAACTACCAAATCCATTCTCATCCACCACCCACCACCACCGATTCTTCCACCATCAGCGGTGGTGGATGAGGATTGAGATTGGATGCACCACACAACACACCAATACAAAGTGAGCCGCAAGGCGAATTGGGGAGGAGAGTGGATTTGATGTGTTGTTGGTAATAATGTTGATAATGATGGTATCGGTATCGAAGCTGGTGAAAGTCTTTTTTTGTCCATTTTGTTGAAATGCCGAAATTTCAAAGCGACTTTGGCGCTGACATTCAGGTTCTAGGGCTAGAGTCGCTTTAGTTGAGTACATTGACAAGGGATCGGTATATGGCTTTGAAACTACAACCAATCGATAGGGCGCAACGAGAGGATTCCAAATTCACCACTCATTGCTTTCATACGACTACTTTGTAAAGGAAGATATCAAGGAAAAGGCGGATTCTATGAATGATGTGCTTCGATTTCGATGGATGATATGATTCGCTATTCACTGTTGTTCAACATGGAAACAGACTACAGCTACAGATGAAGATGTAGCGCTCTAGAGAGAGAATGAAGGTAGCATAATAATAATTTAAAAATGATACAAGACGTATCAATTAAATATCGTGTATGTCAACAAAGGCACTGTCATAACAATCACACGCACAAACTAAAATCCATCAAAACCTCACGCTCGCTCACGCACGGCACACAACTTAACATCATACATCATTGCAACCATGATGTCAAACCGACGCTACCAAACAATACTATTACTTCTCCTCTCCTTCTTCATGCCATTACAGTCCATTCCTTCAGTAACGATGCAGCTGCAATAATAACTGGCGCGATGACGATGAATTCAAAATTATTAGCATGGCAAGCAGCAGTAGTAGTTCGCCGCTCACTACTTTACCGTTCGACACATCATCATCGTCGTCATCATGGGAGAGGAGTGTCGATGATGACGTTATTGGAGATCGATGATCGATCAGCGGTATGTTATTTGAGACGGACATCTTGATTTGCGAATCCGGCATTCACTTTTGATTTTTTGACCATCATGCAAGCACATGCATCTTGCAGCTCACAATGACACTACATAACGGTCATATCTTGTCTCCTACGCGGCCAATCAAGACAATAAGTAGTGATTTGGAAAGCCCTCATTGAGCTCTATCGATTAGGTCTATAATGGGCCTCATTGGAGGTCTTTTCACAGATCGAATCCGTCAAAAACAGGGCAAGAAAGTCGCCGACAGCTCGAAATCCACCGCCAGAGCCAGAATTTCAATGCACAGAGGTCCGAATTTGACCAAAATACGATGTGACAACCAATCGAAAGCTCTCTTCAAGCTCTATCGTTATATATCATCATTACCACTGCGATCTCCAAAATCCAAACAGTATAATCACTGCTCGGCCGAGGGCCTCGCGAAAAATTGACTCTTACTGCAGCGATGTCATGATGGGTTGGTACACGTTGAGATCCAAAAACGCGACCACGTAGATCATTAATAATCACAGCTCAGGGAGGGGTCGCACTCGCCTAAGAACTAAGAACGCTTCGCTGAAGAACGATTACTTAATGGGGCGCCGTCAATGAACTTAGTTACGGGTGGGCTCTACAAAGACACTCGACATGACAGTCGGTACATGTACCGTACCGTCCTACCGTCCATCCATCTTACTCACTATCCGTCATTCGTCCATACAATGACACGGTTGGCTCCTGGCTCCCCTCCCTTCGGTCGGCTCGCTTCTATTCCAATAATATAACAATCAAACCACACTACTCCCAACATAACAATCAACCAATCCAACACCAGTGTCAGCAGCAGTAGCAGCAGTCAACCTCCTCATCATTGCTGCTGCTGGTGTTGGATACGAATGGCAGCAGCAGTAGCAACCAAATGATCAGTATAATGACAATCCAAACAACAACAATATCATCTCATCCTCCCACCACCGCAACTACCAAATCCATTCTCATCCACCACCCACCACCACCGATTCTTCCACCATCAGCGGTGGTGGATGAGGATTGAGATTGGATGCACCACACAACAACCAATACAAAGTGAGCCGCAAGGCGAATTGGGGAGGAGAGTGGATTTGATGTGTTGTTGGTAATAATGTTGATAAT
The DNA here is from genome assembly GCA_037178625.1 of Skeletonema tropicum. Classification (NCBI taxonomy): domain Eukaryota; phylum Bacillariophyta; class Thalassiosirophyceae; order Thalassiosirales; family Thalassiosiraceae; genus Skeletonema; species Skeletonema tropicum. The sequence goes on from CM074146.1 coordinate 1,578,100, forward strand.
GATGGTATCGGTATCGAAGCTGGTGAAAGTCTTTTTTTTGTCCATTTTGTTGAAATGCCGAAATTTCAAAGCGACTTTGGCGCTGACATTCAGGTTCTAGGGCTAGAGTCGCTTTAGTTGAGTACATTGACAAGGGATCGGTATATGGCTTTGAAACTACAACCAATCGATAGGGCGCAACGAGAGGATTCCAAATCACCACTCATTGCTTTCATACGACTTTTGTAAAGGAAGATATCAAGGAAAAGGCGGATTCTATGAATGATGTGCTTCGATTTCGATGGATGATATGATTCGCTATTCACTGTTGTTCAACATGGAAACAGACTACAGCTACAGATGAAGATGTAGCGCTCTAGAGAGAGAATGAAGGTAGCATAATAATAATTTAAAAATGATACAAGACGTATCAATTAAATATCGTGTATGTCAACAAAGGCACTGTCATAACAATCACACGCACAAACTAAAATCCATCAAAACCTCACGCTCGCTCACGCACGGCACACAACTAACATCATACATCATTGCAACCATGATGTCAAACCGACGCTACCAAACAATACTATTACTTCTCCTCCTTCTTCATGCCATTACAGTCCATTCCTTCAGTAACGATGCAGCTGCAATAATAACTGGCGCGATGACGATGAATTCAAAATTATTAGCATGGCAAGCAGCAGTAGTAGTTCGCCGCTCACTACTTTACCGTTCGACACATCATCATCGTCGTCATCATGGGAGAGGAGTGTCGATGATGACGTTATTGGAGATCGATGATCGATCAGCGGTATGTTATTTGAGACGGACATCTTGATTTGCGAATCCGGCATTCACTTTTGATTTTTTGACCATCATGCAAGCACATGCATCTTGCAGCTCACAATGACACTACATAACGGTCATATCTTGTCTCCTACGCGGCCAATCAAGACAATAAGTAGTGATTTGGAAAGCCCTCATTGAGCTCTATCGATTAGGTCTATAATGGGCCTCATTGGAGGTCTTTTCACAGATCGAATCCGTCAAAAACAGGGCAAGAAAGTCGCCGACAGCTCGAAATCCACCGCCAGAGCCAGAATTTCAATGCAGAGGTCCGAATTTGACCAAAATACGATGTGACAACCAATCGAAAGCTCTCTTCAAGCTCTATCGTTATATATCATCATTACCACTGCGATCTCCAAAATCCAAACAGTATAATCACTGCTCGGCCGAGGGCCCCTCGCGAAAAATTGACTCTTACTGCAGCGATGTCATGATGGGTTGGTACACGTTGAGATCCAAAAACGCGACCACGTAGATCATTAATAATCACAGCTCAGGGAGGGGTCGCACTCGCCTAAGAACTAAGAACGCTTCGCTGAAGAACGATTACTTAATGGGGCGCCGTCAATGAACTTAGTTACGGGTGGGCTCTACAAAGACACTCGACATGACAGTCGGTACATGTACCGTACCGTCCTACCGTCCATCCATCTTACTCACTATCCGTCATTCGTCCATACAATGACACGGTTGGCTCCTGGCTCCCCTCCCTTCGGTCGGCTCGCTTCTATTCCAATAATATAACAATCAAACCACACTACTCCCAACATAACAATCAACCAATCCAACACCAGTGTCAGCAGCAGTAGCAGCAGTCAACCTCCTCATCATTGCTGCTGCTGGTGTTGGATACGAATGGCAGCAGCAGTAGCAACCAAATGATCAGTATAATGACAATCCAAACAACAACAATAATCATCTCATCCTCCCACCACCGCAACTACCAAATCCATTCTCATCCACCACCCACCACCACCGATTCTTCCACCATCAGCGGTGGTGGATGAGGATTGAGATTGGATGCACCACACAACACACCAATACAAAGTGAGCCGCAAGGCGAATTGGGGAGGAGAGTGGATTTGATGTGTTGTTGGTAATAATGTTGATAATGATGGTATCGGTATCGAAGCTGGTGAAAGTCTTTTTTTTGTCCATTTTGTTGAAATGCCGAAATTTCAAAGCGACTTTGGCGCTGACATTCAGGTTCTAGGGCTAGAGTCGCTTTAGTTGAGTACATTGACAAGGGATCGGTATATGGCTTTGAAACTACAACCAATCGATAGGGCGCAACGAGAGGATTCCAAATCACCACTCATTGCTTTCATACGACTTTTGTAAAGGAAGATATCAAGGAAAAGGCGGATTCTATGAATGATGTGCTTCGATTTCGATGGATGATATGATTCGCTATTCACTGTTGTTCAACATGGAAACAGACTACAGCTACAGATGAAGATGTAGCGCTCTAGAGAGAGAATGAAGGTAGCATAATAATAATTTAAAAATGATACAAGACGTATCAATTAAATATCGTGTATGTCAACAAAGGCACTGTCATAACAATCACACGCACAAACTAAAATCCATCAAAACCTCACGCTCGCTCACGCACGGCACACAACTAACATCATACATCATTGCAACCATGATGTCAAACCGACGCTACCAAACAATACTATTACTTCTCCTCCTTCTTCATGCCATTACAGTCCATTCCTTCAGTAACGATGCAGCTGCAATAATAACTGGCGCGATGACGATGAATTCAAAATTATTAGCATGGCAAGCAGCAGTAGTAGTTCGCCGCTCACTACTTTACCGTTCGACACATCATCATCGTCGTCATCATGGGAGAGGAGTGTCGATGATGACGTTATTGGAGATCGATGATCGATCAGCAGCGGTATGTTATTTGAGACGGACATCTTGATTTGCGAATCCGGCATTCACTTTTGATTTTTTGACCATCATGCAAGCACATGCATCTTGCAGCTCACAATGACACTACATAACGGTCATAATCTTGTCTCCTACGCGGCCAATCAAGACAATAAGTAGTGATTTGGAAAGCCCTCATTGAGCTCTATCGATTAGGTCTATAATGGGCCTCATTGGAGGTCTTTTCACAGATCGAATCCGTCAAAAACAGGGCAAGAAAGTCGCCGACAGCTCGAAATCCACCGCCAGAGCCAGAATTTCAATGCAGAGGTCCGAATTTGACCAAAATACGATGTGACAACCAATCGAAAGCTCTCTTCAAGCTCTATCGTTATATATCATCATTACCACTGCGATCTCCAAAATCCAAACAGTATAATCACTGCTCGGCCGAGGGCCTCGCGAAAAATTGACTCTTACTGCAGCGATGTCATGATGGGTTGGTACACGTTGAGATCCAAAAACGCGACCACGTAGATCATTAATAATCACCAGCTCAGGGAGGGGTCGCACTCGCCTAAGAACTAAGAACGCTTCGCTGAAGAACGATTACTTAATGGGGCGCCGTCAATGAACTTAGTTACGGGTGGGCTCTACAAAGACACTCGACATGACAGTCGGTACATGTACCGTACCGTCCTACCGTCCATCCATCTTACTCACTATCCGTCATTCGTCCATACAATGACACGGTTGGCTCCTGGCTCCCCTCCCTTCGGTCGGCTCGCTTCTATTCCAATAATATAACAATCAAACCACACTACTCCCAACATAACAATCAACCAATCCAACACCAGTGTCAGCAGCAGTAGCAGCAGTCAACCTCCTCATCATTGCTGCTGCTGGTGTTGGATACGAATGGCAGCAGCAGTAGCAACCAAATGATCAGTATAATGACAATCCAAACAACAACAATATCATCTCATCCTCCCACCACCGCAACTACCAAATCCATTCTCATCCACCACCCACCACCACCGATTCTTCCACCATCAGCGGTGGTGGATGAGGATTGAGATTGGATGCACCACACACACACACCAATACAAAGTGAGCCGCAAGGCGAATTGGGGAGGAGAGTGGATTTGATGTGTTGTTGGTAATAATGTTGATAATGATGGTATCGGTATCGAAGCTGGTGAAAGTCTTTTTTTGTCCATTTTGTTGAAATGCCGAAATTTCAAAGCGACTTTGGCGCTGACATTCAGGTTCTAGGGCTAGAGTCGCTTTAGTTGAGTACATTGACAAGGGATCGGTATATGGCTTTGAAACTACAACCAATCGATAGGGCGCAACGAGAGGATTCCAAATCACCACTCATTGCTTTCATACGACTTTTGTAAAGGAAGATATCAAGGAAAAGGCGGATTCTATGAATGATGTGCTTCGATTTCGATGGATGATATGATTCGCTATTCACTGTTGTTCAACATGGAAACAGACTACAGCTACAGATGAAGATGTAGCGCTCTAGAGAGAGAATGAAGGTAGCATAATAATAATTTAAAAATGATACAAGACGTATCAATTAAATATCGTGTATGTCAACAAAGGCACTGTCATAACAATCACACGCACAAACTAAAATCCATCAAAACCTCACGCTCGCTCACGCACGGCACACAACTAACATCATACATCATTGCAACCATGATGTCAAACCGACGCTACCAAACAATACTATTACTTCTCCTCCTTCTTCATGCCATTACAGTCCATTCCTTCAGTAACGATGCAGCTGCAATAATAACTGGCGCGATGACGATGAATTCAAAATTATTAGCATGGCAAGCAGCAGTAGTAGTTCGCCGCTCACTACTTTACCGTTCGACACATCATCATCGTCGTCATCATGGGAGAGGAGTGTCGATGATGACGTTATTGGAGATCGATGATCGATCAGCGGTATGTTATTTGAGACGGACATCTTGATTTGCGAATCCGGCATTCACTTTTGATTTTTTGACCATCATGCAAGCACATGCATCTTGCAGCTCACAATGACACTACATAACGGTCATATCTTGTCTCCTACGCGGCCAATCAAGACAATAAGTAGTGATTTGGAAAGCCCTCATTGAGCTCTATCGATTAGGTCTATAATGGGCCTCATTGGAGGTCTTTTCACAGATCGAATCCGTCAAAAAACAGGGCAAGAAAGTCGCCGACAGCTCGAAATCCACCGCCAGAGCCAGAATTTCAATGCAGAGGTCCGAATTTGACCAAAATACGATGTGACAACCAATCGAAAGCTCTCTTCAAGCTCTATCGTTATATAATCATCATTACCACTGCGATCTCCAAAATCCAAACAGTATAATCACTGCTCGGCCGAGGGCCTCGCGAAAAATTGACTCTTACTGCAGCGATGTCATGATGGGTTGGTACACGTTGAGATCCAAAAACGCGACCACGTAGATCATTAATAATCACAGCTCAGGGAGGGGTCGCACTCGCCTAAGAACTAAGAACGCTTCGCTGAAGAACGATTACTTAATGGGGCGCCGTCAATGAACTTAGTTACGGGTGGGCTCTACAAAGACACTCGACATGACAGTCGGTACATGTACCGTACCGTCCTACCGTCCATCCATCTTACTCACTATCCGTCATTCGTCCATACAATGACACGGTTGGCTCCTGGCTCCCCTCCCTTCGGTCGGCTCGCTTCTATTCCAATAATATAACAATCAAACCACACTACTCCCAACATAACAATCAACCAATCCAACACCAGTGTCAGCAGCAGTAGCAGCAGTCAACCTCCTCATCATTGCTGCTGCTGGTGTTGGATACGAATGGCAGCAGCAGTAGCAACCAAATGATCAGTATAATGACAATCCAAACAACAACAATATCATCTCATCCTCCCACCACCGCAACTACCAAATCCATTCTCATCCACCACCCACCACCACCGATTCTTCCACCATCAGCGGTGGTGGATGAGGATTGAGATTGGATGCACCACACAACACACCAATACAAAGTGAGCCGCAAGGCGAATTGGGGAGGAGAGTGGATTTGATGTGTTGTTGGTAATAATGTTGATAATGATGGTATCGGTATCGAAGCTGGTGAAAGTCTTTTTTTTTGTCCATTTTGTTGAAATGCCGAAATTTCAAAGCGACTTTGGCGCTGACATTCAGGTTCTAGGGCTAGAGTCGCTTTAGTTGAGTACATTGACAAGGGATCGGTATATGGCTTTGAAACTACAACCAATCGATAGGGCGCAACGAGAGGATTCCAAATCACCACTCATTGCTTTCATACGACTTTTGTAAAGGAAGATATCAAGGAAAAGGCGGATTCTATGAATGATGTGCTTCGATTTCGATGGATGATATGATTCGCTATTCACTGTTGTTCAACATGGAAACAGACTACAGCTACAGATGAAGATGTAGCGCTCTAGAGAGAGAATGAAGGTAGCATAATAATAATTTAAAAATGATACAAGACGTATCAATTAAATATCGTGTATGTCAACAAAGGCACTGTCATAACAATCACACGCACAAACTAAAATCCATCAAAACCTCACGCTCGCTCACGCACGGCACACAACTAACATCATACATCATTGCAACCATGATGTCAAACCGACGCTACCAAAACAATACTATTACTTCTCCTCCTTCTTCATGCCATTACAGTCCATTCCTTCAGTAACGATGCAGCTGCAATAATAACTGGCGCGATGACGATGAATTCAAAATTATTAGCATGGCAAGCAGCAGTAGTAGTTCGCCGCTCACTACTTTACCGTTCGACACATCATCATCGTCGTCATCATGGGAGAGGAGTGTCGATGATGACGTTATTGGAGATCGATGATCGATCAGCGGTATGTTATTTGAGACGGACATCTTGATTTGCGAATCCGGCATTCACTTTTGATTTTTTGACCATCATGCAAGCACATGCATCTTGCAGCTCACAATGACACTACATAACGGTCATATCTTGTCTCCTACGCGGCCAATCAAGACAATAAGTAGTGATTTGGAAAGCCCTCATTGAGCTCTATCGATTAGGTCTATAATGGGCCTCATTGGAGGTCTTTTCACAGATCGAATCCGTCAAAAACAGGGCAAGAAAGTCGCCGACAGCTCGAAATCCACCGCCAGAGCCAGAATTTCAATGCAGAGGTCCGAATTTGACCAAAATACGATGTGACAACCAATCGAAAGCTCTCTTCAAGCTCTATCGTTATATATCATCAACCACTGCGATCTCCAAAATCCAAACAGTATAATCACTGCTCGGCCGAGGGCCTCGCGAAAAATTGACTCTTACTGCAGCGATGTCATGATGGGTTGGTACACGTTGAGATCCAAAAACGCGACCACGTAGATCATTAATAATCACAGCTCAGGGAGGGGTCGCACTCGCCTAAGAACTAAGAACGCTTCGCTGAAGAACGATTACTTAATGGGGCGCCGTCAATGAACTTAGTTACGGGTGGGCTCTACAAAGACACTCGACATGACAGTCGGTACATGTACCGTACCGTCCTACCGTCCATCCATCTTACTCACTATCCGTCATTCGTCCATACAATGACACGGTTGGCTCCTGGCTCCCCTCCCTTCGGTCGGCTCGCTTCTATTCCAATAATATAACAATCAAACCACACTACTCCCAACATAACAATCAACCAATCCAACACCAGTGTCAGCAGCAGTAGCAGCAGTCAACCTCCTCATCATTGCTGCTGCTGGTGTTGGATACGAATGGCAGCAGCAGTAGCAACCAAATGATCAGTATAATGACAATCCAAACAACAACAATATCATCTCATCCTCCCACCACCGCAACTACCAAATCCATTCTCATCCACCACCCACCACCACCGATTCTTCCACCATCAGCGGTGGTGGATGAGGATTGAGATTGGATGCACCACACAACACACCAATACAAAGTGAGCCGCAAGGCGAATTGGGGAGGAGAGTGGATTTGTGTTGTGTTGGTAATAATGTTGATAATGATGGTATCGGTATCGAAGCTGGTGAAAGTCTTTTTTTGTCCATTTTGTTGAAATGCCGAAATTTCAAAGCGACTTTGGCGCTGACATTCAGGTTCTAGGGCTAGAGTCGCTTTAGTTGAGTACATTGACAAGGGATCGGTATATGGCTTTGAAACTACAACCAATCGATAGGGCGCAACGAGAGGATTCCAAATCACCACTCATTGCTTTCATACGACTTTTGTAAAGGAAGATATCAAGGAAAAGGCGGATTCTATGAATGATGTGCTTCGATTTCGATGGATGATATGATTCGCTATTCACTGTTGTTCAACATGGAAACAGACTACAGCTACAGATGAAGATGTAGCGCTCTAGAGAGAGAATGAAGGTAGCATAATAATAATTTAAAAATGATACAAGACGTATCAATTAAATATCGTGTATGTCAACAAAGGCACTGTCATAACAATCACACGCACAAACTAAAATCCATCAAAACCTCACGCTCGCTCACGCACGGCACACAACTAACATCATACATCATTGCAACCATGATGTCAAACCGACGCTACCAAACAATACTATTACTTCTCCTCCTTCTTCATGCCATTACAGTCCATTCCTTCAGTAACGATGCAGCTGCAATAATAACTGGCGCGATGACGATGAATTCAAAATTATTAGCATGGCAAGCAGCAGTAGTAGTTCGCCGCTCACTACTTTACGTTCGACACATCATCATCGTCGTCATCATGGGAGAGGAGTGTCGATGATGACGTTATTGGAGATCGATGATCGATCAGCGGTATGTTATTTGAGACGGACATCTTGATTTGCGAATCCGGCATTCACTTTTGATTTTTTGACCATCATGCAAGCACATGCATCTTGCAGCTCACAATGACACTACATAACGGTCATATCTTGTCTCCTACGCGGCCAATCAAGACAATAAGTAGTGATTTGGAAAGCCCTCATTGAGCTCTATCGATTAGGTCTATAATGGGCCTCATTGGAGGTCTTTTCACAGATCGAATCCGTCAAAAAACAGGGCAAGAAAGTCGCCGACAGCTCGAAATCCACCGCCAGAGCCAGAATTTCAATGCAGAGGTCCGAATTTGACCAAAATACGATGTGACAACCAATCGAAAGCTCTCTTCAAGCTCTATCGTTATATATCATCATTACCACTGCGATCTCCAAAATCCAAACAGTATAATCACTGCTCGGCCGAGGGCCTCGCGAAAAATTGACTCTTACTGCAGCGATGTCATGATGGGTTGGTACACGTTGAGATCCAAAAACGCGACCACGTAGATCATTAATAATCACAGCTCAGGGAGGGGTCGCACTCGCCTAAGAACTAAGAACGCTTCGCTGAAGAACGATTACTTAATGGGGCGCCGTCAATGAACTTAGTTACGGGTGGGCTCTACAAAGACACTCGACATGACAGTCGGTACATGTACCGTACCGTCCTACCGTCCATCCATCTTACTCACTATCCGTCATTCGTCCATACAATGACACGGTTGGCTCCTGGCTCCCCTCCCTTCGGTCGGCTCGCTTCTATTCCAATAATATAACAATCAAACCACACTACTCCCAACATAACAATCAACCAATCCAACACCAGTGTCAGCAGCAGTAGCAGCAGTCAAACCTCCTCATCATTGCTGCTGCTGGTGTTGGATACGAATGGCAGCAGCAGTAGCAACCAAATGATCAGTATAATGACAATCCAAACAACAACAATATCATCTCATCCTCCCACCACCGCAACTACCAAATCCATTCTCATCCACCACCCACCACCACCGATTCTTCCACCATCAGCGGTGGTGGATGAGGATTGAGATTGGATGCACCACACAACACACCAATACAAAGTGAGCCGCAAGGCGAATTGGGGAGGAGAGTGGATTTGATGTGTTGTTGGTAATAATGTTGATAATGATGGTATCGGTATCGAAGCTGGTGAAAGTCTTTTTTTGTCCATTTTGTTGAAATGCCGAAATTTCAAAGCGACTTTGGCGCTGACATTCAGGTTCTAGGGCTAGAGTCGCTTTAGTTGAGTACATTGACAAGGGATCGGTATATGGCTTTGAAACTACAACCAATCGATAGGGCGCAACGAGAGGATTCCAAATCACCACTCATTGCTTTCATACGACTTTTGTAAAGGAAGATATCAAGGAAAAGGCGGATTCTATGAATGATGTGCTTCGATTTCGATGGATGATATGATTCGCTATTCACTGTTGTTCAACATGGAAACAGACTACAGCTACAGATGAAGATGTAGCGCTCTAGAGAGAGAATGAAGGTAGCATAATAATAATTTAAAAATGATACAAGACGTATCAATTAAATATCGTGTATGTCAACAAAGGCACTGTCATAACAATCACACGCACAAACTAAAATCCATCAAAACCTCACGCTCGCTCACGCACGGCACACAACTAACATCATACATCATTGCAACCATGATGTCAAACCGACGCTACCAAACAATACTATTACTTCTCCTCCTTCTTCATGCCATTACAGTCCATTCCTTCAGTAACGATGCAGCTGCAATAATAACTGGCGCGATGACGATGAATTCAAAATTATTAGCATGGCAAGCAGCAGTAGTAGTTCGCCGCTCACTACTTTACCGTTCGACACATCATCATCGTCGTCATCATGGGAGAGGAGTGTCGATGATGACGTTATTGGAGATCGATGATCGATCAGCGGTATGTTATTTGAGACGGACATCTTGATTTGCGAATCCGGCATTCACTTTTGATTTTTTGACCATCATGCAAGCACATGCATCTTGCAGCTCACAATGACACTACATAACGGTCATATCTTGTCTCCTACGCGGCCAATCAAGACAATAAGTAGTGATTTGGAAAGCCCTCATTGAGCTCTATCGATTAGGTCTATAATGGGCCTCATTGGAGGTCTTTTCACAGATCGAATCCGTCAAAAACAGGGCAAGAAAGTCGCCGACAGCTCGAAATCCACCGCCAGAGCCAGAATTTCAATGCAGAGGTCCGAATTTGACCAAAATACGATGTGACAACCAATCGAAAGCTCTCTTCAAGCTCTATCGTTATATATCATCATTACCACTGCGATCTCCAAAATCCAAACAGTATAATCACTGCTCGGCCGAGGGCCTCGCGAAAAATTGACTCTTACTGCAGCGATGTCATGATGGGTTGGTACACGTTGAGATCCAAAAACGCGACCACGTAGATCATTAATAATCACAGCTCAGGGAGGGGTCGCACTCGCCTAAGAACTAAGAACGCTTCGCTGAAGAACGATTACTTAATGGGGCGCCGTCAATGAACTTAGTTAACGGGTGGGCTCTACAAAGACACTCGACATGACAGTCGGTACATGTACCGTACCGTCCTACCGTCCATCCATCTTACTCACTATCCGTCATTCGTCCATACAATGACACGGTTGGCTCCTGGCTCCCCTCCCTTCGGTCGGCTCGCTTCTATTCCAATAATATAACAATCAAACCACACTACTCCCAACATAACAATCAACCAATCCAACACCAGTGTCAGCAGCAGTAGCAGCAGTCAACCTCCTCATCATTGCTGCTGCTGGTGTTGGATACGAATGGCAGCAGCAGTAGCAACCAAATGATCAGTATAATGACAATCCAAACAACAACAATATCATCTCATCCTCCCACCACCGCAACTACCAAATCCATTCTCATCCACCACCCACCACCACCGATTCTTCCACCATCAGCGGTGGTGGATGAGGATTGAGATTGGATGCACCACACAACACACCAATACAAAGTGAGCCGCAAGGCGAATTGGGGAGGAGAGTGGATTTGATGTGTTGTTGGTAATAATGTTGATAATGATGGTATCGGTATCGAAGCTGGTGAAAGTCTTTTTTTGTCCATTTTGTTGAAATGCCGAAATTTCAAAGCGACTTTGGCGCTGACATTCAGGTTCTAGGGCTAGAGTCGCTTTAGTTGAGTACATTGACAAGGGATCGGTATATGGCTTTGAAACTACAACCAATCGATAGGGCGCAACGAGAGGATTCCAAATCACCACTCATTGCTTTCATACGACTTTTGTAAAGGAAGATATCAAGGAAAAGGCGGATTCTATGAATGATGTGCTTCGATTTCGATGGATGATATGATTCGCTATTCACTGTTGTTCAACATGGAAACAGACTACAGCTACAGATGAAGATGTAGCGCTCTAGAGAGAGAATGAAGGTAGCATAATAATAATTTAAAAATGATACAAGACGTATCAATTAAATATCGTGTATGTCAACAAAGGCACTGTCATAACAATCACACGCACAAACTAAAATCCATCAAAACCTCACGCTCGCTCACGCACGGCACACAACTAACATCATACATCATTGCAACCATGATGTCAAACCGACGCTACCAAAACAATACTATTACTTCTCCTCCTTCTTCATGCCATTACAGTCCATTCCTTCAGTAACGATGCAGCTGCAATAATAACTGGCGCGATGACGATGAATTCAAAATTATTAGCATGGCAAGCAGCAGTAGTAGTTTCGCCGCTCACTACTTTACCGTTCGACACATCATCATCGTCGTCATCATGGGAGAGGAGTGTCGATGATGACGTTATTGGAGATCGATGATCGATCAGCGGTATGTTATTTGAGACGGACATCTTGATTTGCGAATCCGGCATTCACTTTTGATTTTTTGACCATCATGCAAGCACATGCATCTTGCAGCTCACAATGACACTACATAAACGGTCATATCTTGTCTCCTACGCGGCCAATCAAGACAATAAGTAGTGATTTGGAAAGCCCTCATTGAGCTCTATCGATTAGGTCTATAATGGGGCCTCATTGGAGGTCTTTTCACAGATCGAATCCGTCAAAAACAGGGCAAGAAAGTCGCCGACAGCTCGAAATCCACCGCCAGAGCCAGAATTTCAATGCAGAGGTCCGAATTGACCAAAATACGATGTGACAACCAATCGAAAGCTCTCTTCAAGCTCTATCGTTATATAATCATCATTACCACTGCGATCTCCAAAATCCAAACAGTATAATCACTGCTCGGCCGAGGGCCTCGCGAAAAATTGACTCTTACTGCAGCGATGTCATGATGGGTTGGTACACGTTGAGATCCAAAAACGCGACCACGTAGATCATTAATAATCACAGCCTCAGGGAGGGGTCGCACTCGCCTAAGAACTAAGAACGAAGAACGCGCTGAAGAACGATTACTTAATGGGCGCCGTCAATGAACTTAGTTACGGGTGGGCTCTACAAAGACACTCGACATGACAGTCGGTACATGTACCGTACCGTCCTACCGTCCATCCATCCATTACTCACTATCCGTCATTCGTCCATACAATGACACACGGTTGGCTCCTGGCTCCCCTCCCTTCGGTCGGCTCGCTTCTATTCCAATAATATAACAATCAAACCACACTACTCCCAACATAACAATCAACCAATCCAACACCAGTGTCAGCAGCAGTAGCAGCAGTCAACCTCCTCATCATTGCTGCTGCTGGTGTTGGATACGAATGGCAGCAGCAGTAGCAACCAAATGATCAGTATAATGACAATCCAAACAACAACAATATCATCTCATCCTCCCACCACCGCAACTACCAAATCCATTCTCATCCACCACCCACCACCACCGATTCTTCCACCATCAGCGGTGGTGGATGAGGATTGAGATTGGATGCACCACACAACACACCAATACAAAGTGAGCCGCAAGGCGAATTGGGGAGGAGAGTGGATTTGATGTGTTGTTGGTAATAATGTTGATAATGATGGTATCGGTATCGAAGCTGGTGAAAGTCTTTTTTTTGTCCATTTTGTTGAAATGCCGAAATTTCAAAGCGACTTTGGCGCTGACATTCAGGTTCTAGGGCTAGAGTCGCTTTAGTTGAGTACATTGACAAGGGATCGGTATATGGCTTTGAAACTACAACCAATCGATAGGGCGCAACGAGAGGATTCCAAATCACCACTCATTGCTTTCATACGACTTTTGTAAAGGAAGATATCAAGGAAAAGGCGGATTCTATGAATGATGTGCTTCGATTTCGATGGATGATATGATTCGCTATTCACTGTTGTTCAACATGGAAACAGACTACAGCTACAGATGAAGATGTAGCGCTCTAGAGAGAGAATGAAGGTAGCATAATAATAATTTAAAAATGATACAAGACGTATCAATTAAATATCGTGTATGTCAACAAAGGCACTGTCATAACAATCACACGCACAAACTAAAATCCATCAAAACCTCACGCTCGCTCACGCACGGCACACAACTAACATCATACATCATTGCAACCATGATGTCAAACCGACGCTACCAAACAATACTATTACTTCTCCTCCTTCTTCATGCCATTACAGTCCATTCCTTCAGTAACGATGCAGCTGCAATAATAACTGGCGCGATGACGATGAATTCAAAATTATTAGCATGGCAAGCAGCAGTAGTAGTTCGCCGCTCACTACTTTACCGTTCGACACATCATCATCGTCGTCATCATGGGAGAGGAGTGTCGATGATGACGTTATTGGAGATCGATGATCGATCAGCGGTATGTTATTTGAGACGGACATCTTGATTTGCGAATCCGGCATTCACTTTTGATTTTTTGACCATCATGCAAGCACATGCATCTTGCAGCTCACAATGACACTACATAACGGTCATATCTTGTCTCCTACGCGGCCAATCAAGACAATAAGTAGTGATTTGGAAAGCCCTCATTGAGCTCTATCGATTAGGTCTATAATGGGCCTCATTGGAGGTCTTTTCACAGATCGAATCCGTCAAAAACAGGGCAAGAAAGTCGCCGACAGCTCGAAATCCACCGCCAGAGCCAGAATTTCAATGCAGAGGTCCGAATTTGACCAAAATACGATGTGACAACCAATCGAAAGCTCTCTTCAAGCTCTATCGTTATATATCATCATTACCACTGCGATCTCCAAAATCCAAACAGTATAATCACTGCTCGGCCGAGGGCCTCGCGAAAAATTGACTCTTACTGCAGCGATGTCATGATGGGTTGGTACACGTTGAGATCCAAAAACGCGACCACGTAGATCATTAATAATCACAGCTCAGGGAGGGGTCGCACTCGCCTGCCTAAGAACTAAGAACGCTTCGCTGAAGAACGATTACTTAATGGGGCGCCGTCAATGAACTTAGTTACGGGTGGGCTCTACAAAGACACTCGACATGACAGTCGGTACATGTACCGTACCGTCCTACCGTCCATCCATCTTACTCACTATCCGTCATTCGTCCATACAATGACACGGTTGGCTCCTGGCTCCCCTCCCTTCGGTCGGCTCGCTTCTATTCCAATAATATAACAATCAAACCACACTACTCCCAACATAACAATCAACCAATCCAACACCAGTGTCAGCAGCAGTAGCAGCAGTCAACCTCCTCATCATTGCTGCTGCTGGTGTTGGATACGAATGGCAGCAGCAGTAGCAACCAAATGATCAGTATAATGACAATCCAAACAACAACAATATCATCTCATCCTCCCACCACCGCAACTACCAAATCCATTCTCATCCACCACCCACCACCACCGATTCTTCCACCATCAGCGGTGGTGGATGAGGATTGAGATTGGATGCACCACACAACACACCAATACAAAGTGAGCCGCAAGGCGAATTGGGGAGGAGAGTGGATTTGATGTGTTGTTGGTAATAATGTTGATAATGATGGTATCGGTATCGAAGCTGGTGAAAGTCTTTTTTGTCCATTTTGTTGAAATGCCGAAATTTCAAAGCGACTTTGGCGCTGACATTCAGGTTCTAGGGCTAGAGTCGCTTTAGTTGAGTACATTGACAAGGGATCGGTATATGGCTTTGAAACTACAACCAATCGATAGGGCGCAACGAGAGGATTCCAAATCACCACTCATTGCTTTCATACGACTTTTGTAAAGGAAGATATCAAGGAAAAGGCGGATTCTATGAATGATGTGCTTCGATTTCGATGGATGATATGATTCGCTATTCACTGTTGTTCAACATGGAAACAGACTACAGCTACAGATGAAGATGTAGCGCTCTAGAGAGAGAATGAAGGTAGCATAATAATAATTTAAAAATGATACAAGACGTATCAATTAAATATCGTGTATGTCAACAAAGGCACTGTCATAACAATCACACGCACAAAACTAAAATCCATCAAAACCTCACGCTCGCTCACGCACGGCACACAACTAACATCATACATCATTGCAACCATGATGTCAAACCGACGCTACCAAACAATACTATTACTTCTCCTCCTTCTTCATGCCATTACAGTCCATTCCTTCAGTAACGATGCAGCTGCAATAATAACTGGCGCGATGACGATGAATTCAAAATTATTAGCATGGCAAGCAGCAGTAGTAGTTCGCCGCTCACTACTTTACCGTTCGACACATCATCATCGTCGTCATCATGGGAGAGGAGTGTCGATGATGACGTTATTGGAGATCGATGATCGATCAGCGGTATGTTATTTGAGACGGACATCTTGATTTGCGAATCCGGCATTCACTTTTGATTTTTTGACCATCATGCAAGCACATGCATCTTGCAGCTCACAATGACACTACATAACGGTCATATCTTGTCTCCTACGCGGCCAATCAAGACAATAAGTAGTGATTTGGAAAGCCCTCATTGAGCTCTATCGATTAGGTCTATAATGGGCCTCATTGGAGGTCTTTTCACAGATCGAATCCGTCAAAAACAGGGCAAGAAAGTCGCCGACAGCTCGAAATCCACCGCCAGAGCCAGAATTTCAATGCAGAGGTCCGAATTTGACCAAAATACGATGTGACAACCAATCGAAAGCTCTCTTCAAGCTCTATCGTTATATATCATCATTACCACTGCGATCTCCAAAATCCAAACAGTATAATCACTGCTCGGCCCGAGGGCCTCGCGAAAAATTGACTCTTACTGCAGCGATGTCATGATGGGTTGGTACACGTTGAGATCCAAAAACGCGACCACGTAGATCATTAATAATCACAGCTCAGGGAGGGGTCGCACTCGCCTAAGAACTAAGAACGCTTCGCTGAAGAACGATTACTTAATGGGGCGCCGTCAATGAACTTAGTTACGGGTGGGCTCTACAAAGACACTCGACATGACAGTCGGTACATGTACCGTACCGTCCTACCGTCCATCCATCTTACTCACTATCCGTCATTCGTCCATACAATGACACGGTTGGCTCCTGGCTCCCCTCCCTTCGGTCGGCTCGCTTCTATTCCAATAATATAACAATCAAACCACACTACTCCCAACATAACAATCAACCAATCCAACACCAGTGTCAGCAGCAGTAGCAGCAGTCAACCTCCTCATCATTGCTGCTGCTGGTGTTGGATACGAATGGCAGCAGCAGTAGCAACCAAATGATCAGTATAATGACAATCCAAACAACAACAATATCATCTCATCCTCCCACCACCGCAACTACCAAATCCATTCTCATCCACCACCCACCACCACCGATTCTTCCACCATCAGCGGTGGTGGATGAGGATTGAGATTGGATGCACCACACAACACACCAATACAAAGTGAGCCGCAAGGGCGAATTGGGGAGGAGAGTGGATTTGATGTGTTGTTGGTAATAATGTTGATAATGATGGTATCGGTATCGAAGCTGGTGAAAGTCTTTTTTTGTCCATTTTTGTTGAAATGCCGAAATTTCAAAGCGACTTTGGCGCTGACATTCAGGTTCTAGGGCTAGAGTCGCTTTAGTTGAGTACATGACAAGGGATCGGTATATGGCTTTGAAACTACAACCAATCGATAGGGCGCAACGAGAGGATTCCAAATCACCACTCATTGCTTTCATACGACTTTGTAAAGGAAGATATCAAGGAAAAGGCGGATTCTATGAATGATGTGCTTCGATTTCGATGGATGATATGATTCGCTATTCACTGTTGTGTTTCAACATGGAAACAGATACAGCTACAGATGAAGATGTAGCGCTCTAGAGAGAGAATGAAGGTAGCATAATAATAATTTAAAAATGATACAAGACGTATCAATTAAATATCGTGTATGTCAACAAAGGCACTGTCATAACAATCACACGCACAAACTAAAATCCATCAAAACCTCACGCTCGCTCACGCACGGCACACAACTAACATCATACATCATTGCAACCATGATGTCAAACGACGCTACCAAAACAATACTATTACTTCTCCTCCTTCTTCATGCCATTACAGTCCATTCCTTCAGTAACGATGCAGCTGCAATAATAACTGGCGGCGATGACGATGAATTCAAAAATTATTAGCATGGCAAGCAGCAGTAGTAGTTCGCCGCTCACTACTTTTTTTTTTTACCGTTCGACACATCATCATCATCGTCGTCATCATGGGAGAGGAGGAGTGTCGTTATTGGAGATCGATGATCGATCAGCGGTATGTTATTTGAGACGGACATCTTGATTTGCGAATCCGGCATTCACTTTTGATTTTTTGACCATCATGCAAGCACACATGCATCTTGCAGCTCACAATGACACTACATAACGGTCATATCTTGTCTCCTACGCGGCCAATCAAGACAATAAGTAGTGATTTGGAAAGCCCTCATTGAGCTCTATCGATTAGGTCTATAATGGGCCTCATTGGAGGTCTTTTCACAGATCGAATCCGTCAAAAACAGGGCAAGAAAGTCGCCGACAGCTCGAAATCCACCGCCAGAGCCAGAATTTCAATGCAGAGGTCCGAATTTGACCAAAATACGATGTGACAACCAATCGAAAGCTCTCTTCAAGCCTCTATCGTTATATATCATCATTACCACTGCGATCTCCAAAATCCAAACAGTATAATCACTGCTCGGCCGAGGGCCTCGCGAAAAATTGACTCTTACTGCAGCGATGTCATGATGGGTTGGTACACGTTGAGATCCAAAAACGCGACCACGTAGATCATTAATAATCACAGCTCAGGGAGGGGTCGCACTCGCCTAAGAACTAAGAACGCTTCGCTGAAGAACGATTACTTAATGGGGCGCCGTCAATGAACTTAGTTTACGGGTGGGCTCTACAAAGACACTCGACATGACAGTCGGTACATGTACCGTGTACCGTCCTACCGTCCATCCATCTTACTCACTATCCGTCATTCGTCCATACAATGACACGGTTGGCTCCTGGCTCCCCTCCCTTCGGTCGGCTCGCTTCTATTCCAATAATATAACAATCAAACCACACTACTCCCAACATAACAATCAACCAATCCAACACCAGTGTCAGCAGCAGTAGCAGCAGTCAACCTCCTCATCATTGCTGCTGCTGGTGTTGGATACGAATGGCAGCAGCAGTAGCAACCAAATGATCAGTATAATGACAATCCAAACAACAACAATATCATCTCATCCTCCCACCACCGCAACTACCAAATCCATTCTCATCCACCACCCACCACCACCGATTCTTCCACCATCAGCGGTGGTGGATGAGGATTGAGATTGGATGCACCACACAACACACCAATACAAAGTGAGCCGCAAGGCGAATTGGGGAGGAGAGTGGATTTGATGTGTTGTTGGTAATAATGTTGATAATGATGGTATCGGTATCGAAGCTGGTGAAAGTCTTTTTTTGTCCATTTTGTTGAAATGCCGAAATTTCAAAGCGACTTTGGCGCTGACATTCAGGTTCTAGGGCTAGAGTCGCTTTAGTTGAGTACATTGACAAGGGATCGGTATATGGCTTTGAAACTACAACCAATCGATAGGGCGCAACGAGAGGATTCCAAATCACCACTCATTGCTTTCATACGGACTTTTGTAAAGGAAGATATCAAGGAAAAGGCGGATTCTATGAATGATGTGCTTCGATTTCGATGGATGATATGATTCGCTATTCACTGTTGTTCAACATGGAAACAGACTACAAGCTACAGATGAAGATGTAGCGCTCTAGAGAGAGAATGAAGGTAGCATAATAATAATTTAAAAATGATACAAGACGTATCAATTAAATATCGTGTATGTCAACAAAGGCACTGTCATAACAATCACACGCACAAACTAAAATCCATCAAAACCTCACGCTCGCTCACGCACGGCACACAACTAACATCATACATCATTGCAACCATGATGTCAAACCGACGCTACCAAACAATACTATTACACTTCTCCTCCTTCTTCATGCCATTACAGTCCATTCCTTCAGTAACGATGCAGCTGCAATAATAACTGGCGCGATGACGATGAATTCAAAATTATTAGCATGGCAAGCAGCAGTAGTAGTTCGCCGCTCACTACTTTACCGTTCGACACATTCATCATCGTCGTCATCATGGGAGAGGAGTGTCGATGATGACGTTATTGGAGATCGATGATCGATCAGCGGTATGTTATTTGAGACGGACATCTTGATTTGCGAATCCGGCATTCACTTTTGATTTTTTGACCATCATGCAAGCACATGCATCTTGCAGCTCACAATGACACTACATAACGGTCATATCTTGTCTCCTACGCGGCCAATCAAGACAATAAGTAGTGATTTGGAAAGCCCTCATTGAGCTCTATCGATTAGGTCTATAATGGGCCTCATTGGAGGTCTTTTCACAGATCGAATCCGTCAAAAACAGGGCAAAAGAAAGTCGCCGACAGCTCGAAATCCACCGCCAGAGCCAGAATTTCAATGCAGAGGTCCGAATTTGACCAAAATACGATGTGACAACCAATCGAAAGCTCTCTTCAAGCTCTATCGTTATATATCATCATTACCACTGCGATCTCCAAAATCCAAACAGTATAATCACTGCTCGGCCGAGGGCCTCGCGAAAAATTGACTCTTACTGCAGCGATGTCATGATGGGTTGGTACACGTTGAGATCCAAAAACGCGACCACGTAAGATCATTAATAATCACAGCTCAGGGAGGGGTCGCACTCGCCTAAGAACTAAGAACGCTTCGCTGAAGAACGATTACTTAATGGGGCGCCGTCAATGAACTTAAGTTACGGGTGGGCTCTACAAAGACACTCGACATGACAGTCGGTACATGTACCGTACCGTCCTACCGTCCATCCATCTTACTCACTATCCGTCATTCGTCCATACAATGACACGGTTGGCTCCTGGCTCCCCTCCCTTCGGTCGGCTCGCTTCTATTCCAATAATATAACAATCAAACCACACTACTCCCAACATAACAATCAACCAATCCAACACCAGTGTCAGCAGCAGTAGCAGCAGTCAACCTCCTCATCATTGCTGCTGCTGGTGTTGGATACGAATGGCAGCAGCAGTAGCAACCAAATGATCAGTATAATGACAATCCAAACAACAACAATATCATCTCATCCTCCCACCACCGCAACTACCAAATCCATTCTCATCCACCACCCACCACCACCGATTCTTCCACCATCAGCGGTGGTGGATGAGGATTGAGATTGGATGCACCACACAACACACCAATACAAAGTGAGCCGCAAGGCGAATTGGGGAGGAGAGTGGATTTGATGTGTTGTTTGGTAATAATGTTGATAATGATGGTATCGGTATCGAAGCTGGTGAAAGTCTTTTTTTGTCCATTTTGTTGAAATGCCGAAATTTCAAAGCGACTTTGGCGCTGACATTCAGGTTCTAGGGCTAGAGTCGCTTTAGTTGAGTACATTGACAAGGGATCGGTATATGGCTTTGAAACTACAACCAATCGATAGGGCGCAACGAGAGGATTCCAAATCACCACTCATTGCTTTCATACGACTTTTGTAAAGGAAGATATCAAGGAAAAGGCGGATTCTATGAATGATGTGCTTCGATTTCGATGATGATATGATTCGCTATTCACTGTTGTTCAACATGGAAACAGACTACAGCTACAGATGAAGATGTAGCGCTCTAGAGAGAGAATGAAGGTAGCATAATAATAATTTAAAAATGATACAAGACGTATCAATTAAATATCGTGTATGTCAACAAAGGCACTGTCATAACAATCACACGCACAAACTAAAATCCATCAAAACCTCACGCTCGCTCACGCACGGCACACAACTAACATCATACATCATTGCAACCATGATGTCAAACCGACGCTACCAAACAATACTATTACTTCTCCTCCTTCTTCATGCCATTACAGTCCATTCCTTCAGTAACGATGCAGCTGCAATAATAACTGGCGCGATGACGATGAATTCAAAATTATTAGCATGGCAAGCAGCAGTAGTAGTTCGCCGCTCACTACTTTACCGTTCGACACATCATCATCGTCGTCATCATGGGAGAGGAGTGTCGATGATGACGTTATTGGAGATCGATGATCGATCATCAGCGGTATGTTATTTGAGACGGACATCTTGATTTGCGAATCCGGCATTCACTTTTGATTTTTTGACCCATCATGCAAGCACATGCATCTTGCAGCTCACAATGACACTACATAACGGTCATATCTTGTCTCCTACGCGGCCAATCAAGACAATAAGTAGTGATTTGGAAAGCCCTCATTGAGCTCTATCGATTAGGTCTATAATGGGCCTCATTGGAGGTCTTTTCACAGATCGAATCCGTCAAAAAACAGGGCAAGAAAGTCGCCGACAGCTCGAAATCCACCGCCAGAGCCAGAATTTCAATGCAGAGGTCCGAATTTGACCAAAATACGATGTGACAACCAATCGAAAGCTCTCTTCAAGCTCTATCGTTATATATCATCATTACCACTGCGATCTCCAAAATCCAAACAGTATAATCACTGCTCGGCCGAGGGCCTCGCGAAAAATTGACTCTTACTGCAGCGATGTCATGATGGGTTGGTACACGTTGAGATCCAAAAACGCGACCACGTAGATCATTAATAATCACAGCTCAGGGAGGGGTCGCACTCGCCTAAGAACTAAGAACGCTTCGCTGAAGAACGATTACTTAATGGGGCGCCGTCAATGAACTTAGTTACGGGTGGGCTCTACAAAGACACTCGACATGACAGTCGGTACATGTACCGTACCGTCCTACCGTCCATCCATCTTACTCACTATCCGTCATTCGTCCATACAATGACACGGTTGGCTCCTGGCTCCCCTCCCTTCGGTCGGCTCGCTTCTATTCCAATAATATAACAATCAAACCACACTACTCCCAACATAACAATCAACCAATCCAACACCAGTGTCAGCAGCAGTAGCAGCAGTCAACCTCCTCATCATTGCTGCTGCTGGTGTTGGATACGAATGGCAGCAGCAGTAGCAACCAAATGATCAGTATAATGACAATCCAAACAACAACAATATCATCTCATCCTCCCCACCACCGCAACTACCAAATCCATTCTCATCCACCACCCACCACCACCGATTCTTCCACCATCAGCGGTGGTGGATGAGGATTGAGATTGGATGCACCACACAACACACCAATACAAAGTGAGCCGCAAGGCGAATTGGGGAGGAGAGTGGATTTGATGTGTTGTTGGTAATAATGTTGATAATGATGGTATCGGTATCGAAGCTGGTGAAAGTCTTTTTTTGTCCATTTTGTTGAAATGCCGAAATTTCAAAGCGACTTTGGCGCTGACATTCAGGTTCTAGGGCTAGAGTCGCTTTAGTTGAGTACATTGACAAGGGATCGGTATATGGCTTTGAAAACTACAACCAATCGATAGGGCGCAACGAGAGGATTCCAAATCACCACTCATTGCTTTCATACGACTTTTGTAAAGGAAGATATCAAGGAAAAGGCGGATTCTATGAATGATGTGCTTCGATTTCGATGGATGATATGATTCGCTATTCACTGTTGTTCAACATGGAAACAGACTACAGCTACAGATGAAGATGTAGCGCTCTAGAGAGAGAATGAAGGTAGCATAATAATAATTTAAAAATGATACAAGACGTATCAATTAAATATCGTGTATGTCAACAAAGGCACTGTCATAACAATCACACGCACAAACTAAAATCCATCAAAACCTCACGCTCGCTCACGCACGGCACACAACTAACATCATACATCATTGCAACCATGATGTCAAACCGACGCTACCAAACAATACTATTACTTCTCCTCCTTCTTCATGCCATTACAGTCCATTCCTTCAGTAACGATGCAGCTGCAATAATAACTGGCGCGATGACGATGAATTCAAAATTATTAGCATGGCAAGCAGCAGTAGTAGTTCGCCGCTCACTACTTTACCGTTCGACACATCATCATCGTCGTCATCATGGGAGAGGAGTGTCGATGATGACGTTATTGGAGATCGATGATCGATCAGCGGTATGTTATTTGAGACGGACATCTTGATTTGCGAATCCGGCATTCACTTTTGATTTTTTGACCATCATGCAAGCACATGCATCTTGCAGCTCACAATGACACTACATAACGGTCATATCTTGTCTCCTACGCGGCCAATCAAGACAATAAGTAGTGATTTGGAAAGCCCTCATTGAGCTCTATCGATTAGGTCTATAATGGGCCTCATTGGAGGTCTTTTCACAGATCGAATCCGTCAAAAACAGGGCAAGAAAGTCGCCGACAGCTCGAAATCCACCGCCAGAGCCAGAATTTCAATGCAGAGGTCCGAATTTGACCAAAATACGATGTGACAACCAATCGAAAGCTCTCTTCAAGCTCTATCGTTATATATCATCATTACCACTGCGATCTCCAAAATCCAAACAGTATAATCACTGCTCGGCCGAGGGCCTCGCGAAAAATTGACTCTTACTGCAGCGATGTCATGATGGGTTGGTACACGTTGAGATCCAAAAACGCGACCACGTAGATCATTAATAATCACAGCTCAGGGAGGGGTCGCACTCGCCTAAGAACTAAGAACGCTTCGCTGAAGAACGATTACTTAATGGGGCGCCGTCAATGAACTTAGTTACGGGTGGGCTCTACAAAGACACTCGACATGACAGTCGGTACATGTACCGTACCGTCCTACCGTCCATCCATCTTACTCTCACTATCCGTCATTCGTCCATACAATGACACGGTTTGGCTCCTGGCTCCCCTCCCTTCGGTCGGCTCGCTTCTATTCCAATAATATAACAATCAAACCACACTACTCCCAACATAACAATCAACCAATCCAACACCAGTGTCAGCAGCAGTAGCAGCAGTCAACCTCCTCATCATTGCTGCTGCTGGTGTTTGGATACGAATGGCAGCAGCAGTAGCAACCAAATGATCAGTATAATGACAATCCAAACAACAACAATATCATCTCATCCTCCCACCACCGCAACTACCAAATCCATTCTCATCCACCACCCACCACCACCGATTCTTCCACCATCAGCGGTGGTGGATGAGGATTGAGATTGGATGCACCACACAACACACCAATACAAAGTGAGCCGCAAGGCGAATTGGGGAGGAGAGTGGATTTGATGTGTTGTTGGTAATAATGTTGATAATGATGGTATCGGTATCGAAGCTGGTGAAAGTCTTTTTTTGTCCATTTTGTTGAAATGCCGAAATTTCAAAGCGACTTTGGCGCTGACATTCAGGTTCTAGGGCTAGAGTCGCTTTAGTTGAGTACATTGACAAGGGATCGGTATAATGGCTTTGAAACTACAACCAATCGATAGGGCGCAACGAGAGGATTCCAAATCACCACTCATTGCTTTCATACGACTTTTGTAAAGGAAGATATCAAGGAAAAGGCGGATTCTATGAATGATGTGCTTCGATTTCGATGGATGATATGATTCGCTATTCACTGTTGTTCAACATGGAAACAGACTACAGCTACAGATGAAGATGTAGCGCTCTAGAGAGAGAATGAAGGTAGCATAATAATAATTTAAAAATGATACAAGACGTATCAATTAAATATCGTGTATGTCAACAAAGGCACTGTCATAACAATCACACGCACAAACTAAAATCCATCAAAACCTCACGCTCGCTCACGCACGGCACACAACTAACATCATACATCATTGCAACCATGATGATGTCAAACCGACGCTACCAAACAATACTATTACTTCTCCTCCTTCTTCATGCCATTACAGTCCATTCCTTCAGTAACGATGCAGCTGCAATAATAACTGGCGCGATGACGATGAATTCAAAATTATTAGCATGGCAAGCAGCAGTAGTAGTTCGCCGCTCACATACTTTACCGTTCGACACATCATCATCGTCGTCATCATGGGAGAGGAGTGTCGATGATGACGTTATTGGAGATCGATGATCGATCAGCGGTATGTTATTTGAGACGGACATCTTGATTTGCGAATCCGGCATTCACTTTTGATTTTTTGACCATCATGCAAGCACATGCATCTTGCAGCTCACAATGACACTACATAACGGTCATATCTTGTCTCCTACGCGGCCAATCAAGACAATAAGTAGTGATTTGGAAAGCCCTCATTGAGCTCTATCGATTAGGTCTATAATGGGCCTCATTGGAGGTCTTTTCACAGATCGAATCCGTCAAAAACAGGGCAAGAAAGTCGCCGACAGCTCGAAATCCACCGCCAGAGCCAGAATTTCAATGCAGAGGTCCGAATTTGACCAAAATACGATGTGACAACCAATCGAAAGCTCTCTTCAAGCTCTATCGTTATATATCATCATTACCACTGCGATCTCCAAAATCCAAACAGTATAATCACTGCTCGGCCGAGGGCCTCGCGAAAAAATTGACTCTTACTGCAGCGATGTCATGATGGGTTGGTACACGTTGAGATCCAAAAACGCGACCACGTAGATCATTAATAATCACAGCTCAGGGAGGGGTCGCACTCGCCTAAGAACTAAGAACGCTTCGCTGAAGAACGATTACTTAATGGGGCGCCGTCAATGAACTTAGTTACGGGTGGGCTCTACAAAGACACTCGACATGACAGTCGGTACATGTACCGTACCGTCCTACCGTCCATCCATCTTACTCACTATCCGTCATTCGTCCATACAATGACACGGTTGGCTCCTGGCTCCCCTCCCTTCGGTCGGCTCGCTTCTATTCCAATAATATAACAATCAAACCACACTACTCCCAACATAACAATCAACCAATCCAACACCAGTGTCAGCAGCAGTAGCAGCAGTCAACCTCCTCATCATTGCTGCTGCTGGTGTTGGATACGAATGGCAGCAGCAGTAGCAACCAAATGATCAGTATAATGACAATCCAAACAACAACAATATCATCTCATCCTCCCACCACCGCAACTACCAAATCCATTCTCATCCACCACCCACCACCACCGATTCTTCCACCATCAGCGGTGGTGGATGAGGATTGAGATTGGATGCACCACACAACACACCAATACAAAGTGAGCCGCAAGGCGAATTGGGGAGGAGAGTGGATTTGATGTGTTGTTGGTAATAATGTTGATAATGATGGTATCGGTATCGAAGCTGGTGAAAGTCTTTTTTTGTCCATTTTGTTGAAATGCCGAAATTTCAAAGCGACTTTGGCGCTGACATTCAGGTTCTAGGGCTAGAGTCGCTTTAGTTGAGTACATTGACAAGGGATCGGTATATGGCTTTGAAACTACAACCAATCGATAGGGCGCAACGAGAGGATTCCAAATCACCACTCATTGCTTTCATACGACTTTTGTAAAGGAAGATATCAAGGAAAAGGCGGATTCTATGAATGATGTGCTTCGATTTCGATGGATGATATGATTCGCTATTCACTGTTGTTCAACATGGAAACAGACTACAGCTACAGATGAAGATGTAGCGCTCTAGAGAGAGAATGAAGGTAGCATAATAATAATTTAAAAAATGATACAAGACGTATCAATTAAATATCGTGTATGTCAACAAAGGCACTGTCATAACAATCACACGCACAAACTAAAATCCATCAAAACCTCACGCTCGCTCACGCACGGCACACAACTAACATCATACATCATTGCAACCATGATGTCAAACCGACGCTACCAAACAATACTATTACTTCTCCTCCTTCTTCATGCCATTACAGTCCATTCCTTCAGTAACGATGCAGCTGCAATAATAACTGGCGCGATGACGATGAATTCAAAATTATTAGCATGGCAAGCAGCAGTAGTAGTTCGCCGCTCACTACTTTACCGTTCGACACATCATCATCGTCGTCATCATGGGAGAGGAGTGTCGATGATGACGTTATTGGAGATCGATGATCGATCAGCGGTATGTTATTTGAGACGGACATCTTGATTTGCGAATCCGGCATTCACTTTTGATTTTTTGACCATCATGCAAGCACATGCATCTTGCAGCTCACAATGACACTACATAACGGTCATATCTTGTCTCCTACGCGGCCAATCAAGACAATAAGTAGTGATTTGGAAAGCCCTCATTGAGCTCTATCGATTAGGTCTATAATGGGCCTCATTGGAGGTCTTTTTCACAGATCGAATCCGTCAAAAACAGGGCAAGAAAGTCGCCGACAGCTCGAAATCCACCGCCAGAGCCAGAATTTCAATGCAGAGGTCCGAATTTGACCAAAATACGATGTGACAACCAATCGAAAGCTCTCTTCAAGCTCTATCGTTATATATCATCATTACCACTGCGATCTCCAAAATCCAAACAGTATAATCACTGCTCGGCCGAGGGCCTCGCGAAAAATTGACTCTTACTGCAGCGATGTCATGATGGGTTGGTACACGTTTGAGATCCAAAAACGCGACCACGTAGATCATTAATAATCACAGCTCAGGGAGGGGTCGCACTCGCCTAAGAACTAAGAACGCTTCGCTGAAGAACGATTACTTAATGGGGCGCCGTCAATGAACTTAGTTACGGGTGGGCTCTACAAAGACACTCGACATGACAGTCGGTACATGTACCGTACCGTCCTACCGTCCATCCATCTTACTCACTATCCGTCATTCGTCCATACAATGACACGGTTGGCTCCTGGCTCCCCTCCCTTCGGTCGGCTCGCTTCTATTTCCAATAATATAACAATCAAACCACACTACTCCCAACATAACAATCAACCAATCCAACACCAGTGTCAGCAGCAGTAGCAGCAGTCAACCTCCTCATCATTGCTGCTGCTGGTGTTGGATACGAATGGCAGCAGCAGTAGCAACCAAATGATCAGTATAATGACAATCCAAACAACAACAATATCATCTCATCCTCCCACCACCGCAACTACCAAATCCATTCTCATCCACCACCCACCACCACCGATTCTTCCACCATCAGCGGTGGTGGATGAGGATTGAGATTGGATGCACCACACAACACACCAATACAAAGTGAGCCGCAAGGCGAATTGGGGAGGAGAGTGGATTTGATGTGTTGTTGGTAATAATGTTGATAATGATGGTATCGGTATCGAAGCTGGTGAAAGTCTTTTTTTTGTCCATTTTGTTGAAATGCCGAAATTTCAAAGCGACTTTGGCGCTGACATTCAGGTTCTAGGGCTAGAGTCGCTTTAGTTGAGTACATTGACAAGGGATCGGTATATGGCTTTGAAACTACAACCAATCGATAGGGCGCAACGAGAGGATTCCAAATCACCACTCATTGCTTTCATACGACTTTTGTAAAGGAAGATATCAAGGAAAAGGCGGATTCTATGAATGATGTGCTTCGATTTCGATGGATGATATGATTCGCTATTCACTGTTGTTCAACATGGAAACAGACTACAGCTACAGATGAAGATGTAGCGCTCTAGAGAGAGAATGAAGGTAGCATAATAATAATTTAAAAATGATACAAGACGTATCAATTAAATATCGTGTATGTCAACAAAGGCACTGTCATAACAATCACACGCACAAACTAAAATCCATCAAAACCTCACGCTCGCTCACGCACGGCACACAACTAACATCATACATCATTGCAACCATGATGTCAAACCGACGCTACCAAACAATACTATTACTTCTCCTCCTTCTTCATGCCATTACAGTCCATTCCTTCAGTAACGATGCAGCTGCAATAATAACTGGCGCGATGACGATGAATTCAAAATTATTAGCATGGCAAGCAGCAGTAGTAGTTCGCCGCTCACTACTTTACCGTTCGACACATCATCATCGTCGTCATCATGGGAGAGGAGTGTCGATGATGACGTTATTGGAGATCGATGATCGATCAGCGGTATGTTATTTGAGACGGACATCTTGATTTGCGAATCCGGCATTCACTTTTGATTTTTTGACCATCATGCAAGCACATGCATCTTGCAGCTCACAATGACACTACATAACGGTCATATCTTGTCTCCTACGCGGCCAATCAAGACAATAAGTAGTGATTTGGAAAGCCCTCATTGAGCTCTATCGATTAGGTCTATAATGGGCCTCATTGGAGGTCTTTTCACAGATCGAATCCGTCAAAAACAGGGCAAGAAAGTCGCCGACAGCTCGAAATCCACCGCCAGAGCCAGAATTTCAATGCAGAGGTCCGAATTTGACCAAAATACGATGTGACAACCAATCGAAAGCTCTCTTCAAGCTCTATCGTTATATATCATCATTACCACTGCGATCTCCAAAATCCAAACAGTATAATCACTGCTCGGCCGAGGGCCTCGCGAAAAATTGACTCTTACTGCAGCGATGTCATGATGGGTTGGTACACGTTGAGATCCAAAAACGCGACCACGTAGATCATTAATAATCACAGCTCAGGGAGGGGTCGCACTCGCCTAAGAACTAAGAACGCTTCGCTGAAGAACGATTACTTAATGGGGCGCCGTCAATGAACTTAGTTACGGGTGGGCTCTACAAAGACACTCGACATGACAGTCGGTACATGTACCGTACCGTCCTACCGTCCATCCATCTTACTCACTATCCGTCATTCGTCCATACAATGACACGGTTGGCTCCTGGCTCCCCTCCCTTCGGTCGGCTCGCTTCTATTCCAATAATATAACAATCAAACCACACTACTCCCAACATAACAATCAACCAATCCAACACCAGTGTCAGCAGCAGTAGCAGCAGTCAACCTCCTCATCATTGCTGCTGCTGGTGTTGGATACGAATGGCAGCAGCAGTAGCAACCAAATGATCAGTATAATGACAATCCAAACAACAACAATATCATCTCATCCTCCCACCACCGCAACTACCAAAATCCATTCTCATCCACCACCCACCACCACCGATTCTTCCACCATCAGCGGTGGTGGATGAGGATTGAGATTGGATGCACCACACAACACACCAATACAAAGTGAGCCGCAAGGCGAATTGGGGAGGAGAGTGGATTTGATGTGTTGTTGGTAATAATGTTGATAATGATGGTATCGGTATCGAAGCTGGTGAAAGTCTTTTTTTGTCCATTTTGTTGAAATGCCGAAATTTCAAAGCGACTTTGGCGCTGACATTCAGGTTCTAGGGCTAGAGTCGCTTTAGTTGAGTACATTGACAAGGGATCGGTATATGGCTTTGAAACTACAACCAATCGATAGGGCGCAACGAGAGGATTCCAAATCACCACTCATTGCTTTCATACGACTTTTGTAAAGGAAGATATCAAGGAAAAGGCGGATTCTATGAATGATGTGCTTCGATTTCGATGGATGATATGATTCGCTATTCACTGTTGTTCAACATGGAAACAGACTACAGCTACAGATGAAGATGTAGCGCTCTAGAGAGAGAATGAAGGTAGCATAATAATAATTTAAAAATGATACAAGACGTATCAATTAAATATCGTGTATGTCAACAAAGGCACTGTCATAACAATCACACGCACAAACTAAAATCCATCAAAACCTCACGCTCGCTCACGCACGGCACACAACTAACATCATACATCATTGCAACCATGATGTCAAACCGACGCTACCAAACAATACTATTACTTCTCCTCCTTCTTCATGCCATTACAGTCCATTCCTTCAGTAACGATGCAGCTGCAATAATAACTGGCGCGATGACGATGAATTCAAAAATTATTAGCATGGCAAGCAGCAGTAGTAGTTCGCCGCTCACTACTTTAC
This sequence comes from Skeletonema tropicum, assembly GCA_037178625.1. Lineage (NCBI taxonomy): Eukaryota > Bacillariophyta > Thalassiosirophyceae > Thalassiosirales > Thalassiosiraceae > Skeletonema > Skeletonema tropicum. Next base: position 1,609,881 of record CM074146.1, read on the forward strand.
CGTTCGACACATCATCATCGTCGTCATCATGGGAGAGGAGTGTCCCCCGATGATGACGTTATTGGAGATCGATGATCGATCAGCGGTATGTTATTTGAGACGGACATCTTGATTTGCGAATCCGGCATTCACTTTTGATTTTTTGACCATCATGCAAGCACATGCATCTTGCAGCTCACAATGACACTACATAACGGTCATATCTTGTCTCCTACGCGGCCAATCAAGACAATAAGTAGTGATTTGGAAAGCCCTCATTGAGCTCTATCGATTAGGTCTATAATGGGCCTCATTGGAGGTCTTTTCACAGATCGAATCCGTCAAAAACAGGGCAAGAAAGTCGCCGACAGCTCGAAAATCCACCGCCAGAGCCAGAATTTCAATGCAGAGGTCCGAATTTGACCAAAATACGATGTGACAACCAATCGAAAGCTCTCTTCAAGCTCTATCGTTATATATCATCATTACCACTGCGATCTCCAAAATCCAAACAGTATAATCACTGCTCGGCCGAGGGCCTCGCGAAAAATTGACTCTTACTGCAGCGATGTCATGATGGGTTGGTACACGTTGAGATCCAAAAACGCGACCACGTAGATCATTAATAATCACAGCTCAGGGAGGGGTCGCACTCGCCTAAGAACTAAGAACGCTTCGCTGAAGAACGATTACTTAATGGGGCGCCGTCAATGAACTTAGTTACGGGTGGGCTCTACAAAGACACTCGACATGACAGTCGGTACATGTACCGTACCGTCCTACCGTCCATCCATCTTACTCACTATCCGTCATTCGTCCATACAATGACACGGTTGGCTCCTGGCTCCCCTCCCTTCGGTCGGCTCGCTTCTATTCCAATAATATAACAATCAAACCACACTACTCCCAACATAACAATCAACCAATCCAACACCAGTGTCAGCAGCAGTAGCAGCAGTCAACCTCCTCATCATTGCTGCTGCTGGTGTTGGATACGAATGGCAGCAGCAGTAGCAACCAAATGATCAGTATAATGACAATCCAAACAACAACAATATCATCTCATCCTCCCACCACCGCAACTACCAAATCCATTCTCATCCACCACCCACCACCACCGATTCTTCCACCATCAGCGGTGGTGGATGAGGATTGAGATTGGATGCACCACACAACACACCAATACAAAGTGAGCCGCAAGGCGAATTGGGGAGGAGAGTGGATTTGATGTGTTGTTGGTAATAATGTTGATAATGATGGTATCGGTATCGAAGCTGGTGAAAGTCTTTTTTTGTCCATTTTGTTGAAATGCCGAAATTTCAAAGCGACTTTGGCGCTGACATTCAGGTTCTAGGGCTAGAGTCGCTTTAGTTGAGTACATTGACAAGGGATCGGTATATGGCTTTGAAAACTACAACCAATCGATAGGGCGCAACGAGAGGATTCCAAATCACCACTCATTGCTTTCATACGACTTTTGTAAAGGAAGATATCAAGGAAAAGGCGGATTCTATGAATGATGTGCTTCGATTTCGATGGATGATATGATTCGCTATTCACTGTTGTTCAACATGGAAACAGACTACAGCTACAGATGAAGATGTAGCGCTCTAGAGAGAGAATGAAGGTAGCATAATAATAATTTAAAAATGATACAAGACGTATCAATTAAATATCGTGTATGTCAACAAAGGCACTGTCATAACAATCACACGCACAAACTAAAATCCATCAAAACCTCACCGCTCGCTCACGCACGGCACACAACTAACATCATACATCATTGCAACCATGATGTCAAACCGACGCTACCAAACAATACTATTACTTCTCCTCCTTCTTCATGCCATTACAGTCCATTCCTTCAGTAACGATGCAGCTGCAATAATAACTGGCGCGATGACGATGAATTCAAAATTATTAGCATGGCAAGCAGCAGTAGTAGTTCGCCGCTCACTACTTTACCGTTCGACACATCATCATCGTCGTCCATCATGGGAGAGGAGTGTCGATGATGACGTTATTGGAGATCGATGATCGATCAGCGGTATTGTTATTTGAGACGGACATCTTGATTTGCGAATCCGGCATTCACTTTTGATTTTTTGACCATCATGCAAGCACATGCATCTTGCAGCTCACAATGACACTACATAACGGTCATATCTTGTCTCCTACGCGGCCAATCAAGACAATAAGTAGTGATTTGGAAAGCCCTCATTGAGCTCTATCGATTAGGTCTATAATGGGCCTCATTGGAGGTCTTTTCACAGATCGAATCCGTCAAAAACAGGGCAAGAAAGTCGCCGACAGCTCGAAATCCACCGCCAGAGCCAGAATTTCAATGCAGAGGTCCGAATTTGACCAAAATACGATGTGACAACCAATCGAAAGCTCTCTTCAAGCTCTATCGTTATATATCATCATTACCACTGCGATCTCCAAAATCCAAACAGTATAATCACTGCTCGGCCGAGGGCCTCGCGAAAAATTGACTCTTACTGCAGCGATGTCATGATGGGTTGGTACACGTTGAGATCCAAAAACGCGACCACGTAGATCATTAATAATCACAGCTCAGGGAGGGGTCGCACTCGCCTAAGAACTAAGAACGCTTCGCTGAAGAACGATTACTTAATGGGGCGCCGTCAATGAACTTAGTTACGGGTGGGCTCTACAAAGACACTCGACATGACAGTCGGTACATGTACCGTACCGTCCTACCGTCCATCCATCTTACTCACTATCCGTCATTCGTCCATACAATGACACGGTTGGCTCCTGGCTCCCCTCCCTTCGGTCGGCTCGCTTCTATTCCAATAATATAACAATCAAACCACACTACTCCCAACATAACAATCAACCAATCCAACACCAGTGTCAGCAGCAGTAGCAGCAGTCAACCTCCTCATCATTGCTGCTGCTGGTGTTGGATACGAATGGCAGCAGCAGTAGCAACCAAATGATCAGTATAATGACAATCCAAACAACAACAATATCATCTCATCCTCCCACCACCGCAACTACCAAATCCATTCTCATCCACCACCCACCACCACCGATTCTTCCACCATCAGCGGTGGTGGATGAGGATTGAGATTGGATGCACCACACAACACACCAATACAAAGTGAGCCGCAAGGCGAATTGGGGAGGAGAGTGGATTTGATGTGTTGTTGGTAATAATGTTGATAATGATGGTATCGGTATCGAAGCTGGTGAAAGTCTTTTTTGTCCATTTTGTTGAAATGCCGAAATTTCAAAGCGACTTTGGCGCTGACATTCAGGTTCTAGGGCTAGAGTCGCTTTAGTTGAGTACATTGACAAGGGATCGGTATATGGCTTTGAAACTACAACCAATCGATAGGGCGCAACGAGAGGATTCCAAATCACCACTCATTGCTTTCATACGACTTTTGTAAAGGAAGATATCAAGGAAAAGGCGGATTCTATGAATGATGTGCTTCGATGGATGATATGATTCGCTATTCACTGTTGTTCAACATGGAAACAGACTACAGCTACAGATGAAGATGTAGCGCTCTAGAGAGAGAATGAAGGTAGCATAATAATAATTTAAAAATGATACAAGACGTATCAATTAAATATCGTGTATGTCAACAAAGGCACTGTCATAACAATCACACGCACAAACTAAAATCCATCAAAACCTCACGCTCGCTCACGCACGGCACACAACTAACATCATACATCATTGCAACCATGATGTCAAACCGACGCTACCAAACAATACTATTACTTCTCCTCCTTCTTCATGCCATTACAGTCCATTCCTTCAGTAACGATGCAGCTGCAATAATAACTGGCGCGATGACGATGAATTCAAAATTATTAGCATGGCAAGCAGCAGTAGTAGTTCGCCGCTCACTACTTTACCGTTCGACACATCATCATCGTCGTCATCATGGGAGAGGAGTGTCGATGATGACGTTATTGGAGATCGATGATCGATCAGCGGTATGTTATTTGAGACGGACATCTTGATTTGCGAATCCGGCATTCACTTTTGATTTTTTGACCATCATGCAAGCACATGCATCTTGCAGCTCACAATGACACTACATAACGGTCATATCTTGTCTCCTACGCGGCCAATCAAGACAATAAGTAGTGATTTGGAAAGCCCTCATTGAGCTCTATCGATTAGGTCTATAATGGGCCTCATTGGAGGTCTTTTCACAGATCGAATCCGTCAAAAACAGGGCAAGAAAGTCGCCGACAGCTCGAAATCCACCGCCAGAGCCAGAATTTCAATGCAGAGGTCCGAATTTGACCAAAATACGATGTGACAACCAATCGAAAGCTCTCTTCAAGCTCTATCGTTATATATCATCATTACCACTGCGATCTCCAAAATCCAAACAGTATAATCACTGCTCGGCCGAGGGCCTCGCGAAAAATTGACTCTTACTGCAGCGATGTCATGATGGGTTGGTACACGTTGAGATCCAAAAACGCGACCACGTAGATCATTAATAATCACAGCTCAGGGAGGGGTCGCACTCGCCTAAGAACTAAGAACGCTTCGCTGAAGAACGATTACTTAATGGGGCGCCGTCAATGAACTTAGTTACGGGTGGGCTCTACAAAGACACTCGACATGACAGTCGGTACATGTACCGTACCGTCCTACCGTCCATCCATCTTACTCACTATCCGTCATTCGTCCATACAATGACACGGTTGGCTCCTGGCTCCCCTCCCTTCGGTCGGCTCGCTTCTATTCCAATAATATAACAATCAAACCACACTACTCCCAACATAACAATCAACCAATCCAACACCAGTGTCAGCAGCAGTAGCAGCAGTCAACCTCCTCATCATTGCTGCTGCTGGTGTTGGATACGAATGGCAGCAGCAGTAGCAACCAAATGATCAGTATAATGACAATCCAAACAACAACAATATCATCTCATCCTCCCACCACCGCAACTACCAAATCCATTCTCATCCACCACCCACCACCACCGATTCTTCCACCATCAGCGGTGGTGGATGAGGATTGAGATTGGATGCACCACACAACACACCAATACAAAGTGAGCCGCAAGGCGAATTGGGGAGGAGAGTGGATTTGATGTGTTGTTGGTAATAATGTTGATAATGATGGTATCGGTATCGAAGCTGGTGAAAGTCTTTTTTTGTCCATTTTGTTGAAATGCCGAAATTTCAAAGCGACTTTGGCGCTGACATTCAGGTTCTAGGGCTAGAGTCGCTTTAGTTGAGTACATTGACAAGGGATCGGTATATGGCTTTGAAACTACAACCAATCGATAGGGCGCAACGAGAGGATTCCAAATCACCACTCATTGCTTTCATACGACTTTTGTAAAGGAAGATATCAAGGAAAAGGCGGATTCTATGAATGATGTGCTTCGATTTCGATGGATGATATGATTCGCTATTCACTGTTGTTCAACATGGAAACAGACTACAGCTACAGATGAAGATGTAGCGCTCTAGAGAGAGAATGAAGGTAGCATAATAATAATTTAAAAATGATACAAGACGTATCAATTAAATATCGTGTATGTCAACAAAGGCACTGTCATAACAATCACACGCACAAACTAAAATCCATCAAAACCTCACGCTCGCTCACGCACGGCACACAACTAACATCATACATCATTGCAACCATGATGTCAAACCGACGCTACCAAACAATACTATTACTTCTCCTCCTTCTTCATGCCATTACAGTCCATTCCTTCAGTAACGATGCAGCTGCAATAATAACTGGCGCGATGACGATGAATTCAAAATTATTAGCATGGCAAGCAGCAGTAGTAGTTCGCCGCTCACTACTTTACCGTTCGACACATCATCATCGTCGTCATCATGGGAGAGGAGTGTCGATGATGACGTTATTGGAGATCGATGATCGATCAGCGGTATGTTATTTGAGACGGACATCTTGATTTGCGAATCCGGCATTCACTTTTGATTTTTTGACCATCATGCAAGCACATGCATCTTGCAGCTCACAATGACACTACATAACGGTCATATCTTGTCTCCTACGCGGCCAATCAAGACAATAAGTAGTGATTTGGAAAGCCCTCATTGAGCTCTATCGATTAGGTCTATAATGGGCCTCATTGGAGGTCTTTTCACAGATCGAATCCGTCAAAAACAGGGCAAGAAAGTCGCCGACAGCTCGAAATCCACCGCCAGAGCCAGAATTTCAATGCAGAGGTCCGAATTTGACCAAAATACGATGTGACAACCAATCGAAAGCTCTCTTCAAGCTCTATCGTTATATATCATCATTACCACTGCGATCTCCAAAATCCAAACAGTATAATCACTGCTCGGCCGAGGGCCTCGCGAAAAATTGACTCTTACTGCAGCGATGTCATGATGGGTTGGTACACGTTGAGATCCAAAAACGCGACCACGTAGATCATTAATAATCACAGCTCAGGGAGGGGTCGCACTCGCCTAAGAACTAAGAACGCTTCGCTGAAGAACGATTACTTAATGGGGCGCCGTCAATGAACTTAGTTACGGGTGGGCTCTACAAAGACACTCGACATGACAGTCGGTACATGTACCGTACCGTCCTACCGTCCATCCATCTTACTCACTATCCGTCATTCGTCCATACAATGACACGGTTGGCTCCTGGCTCCCCTCCCTTCGGTCGGCTCGCTTCTATTCCAATAATATAACAATCAAACCACACTACTCCCAACATAACAATCAACCAATCCAACACCAGTGTCAGCAGCAGTAGCAGCAGTCAACCTCCTCATCATTGCTGCTGCTGGTGTTGGATACGAATGGCAGCAGCAGTAGCAACCAAATGATCAGTATAATGACAATCCAAACAACAACAATATCATCTCATCCTCCCACCACCGCAACTACCAAATCCATTCTCATCCACCACCCACCACCACCGATTCTTCCACCATCAGCGGTGGTGGATGAGGATTGAGATTGGATGCACCACACAACACACCAATACAAAGTGAGCCGCAAGGCGAATTGGGGAGGAGAGTGGATTTGATGTGTTGTTGGTAATAATGTTGATAATGATGGTATCGGTATCGAAGCTGGTGAAAGTCTTTTTTTGTCCATTTTGTTGAAATGCCGAAATTTCAAAGCGACTTTGGCGCTGACATTCAGGTTCTAGGGCTAGAGTCGCTTTAGTTGAGTACATTGACAAGGGATCGGTATATGGCTTTGAAACTACAACCAATCGATAGGGCGCAACGAGAGGATTCCAAATCACCACTCATTGCTTTCATACGACTTTTGTAAAGGAAGATATCAAGGAAAAGGCGGATTCTATGAATGATGTGCTTCGATTTCGATGGATGATATGATTCGCTATTCACTGTTGTTCAACATGGAAACAGACTACAGCTACAGATGAAGATGTAGCGCTCTAGAGAGAGAATGAAGGTAGCATAATAATAATTTAAAAATGATACAAGACGTATCAATTAAATATCGTGTATGTCAACAAAGGCACTGTCATAACAATCACACGCACAAACTAAAATCCATCAAAACCTCACGCTCGCTCACGCACGGCACACAACTAACATCATACATCATTGCAACCATGATGTCAAACCGACGCTACCAAACAATACTATTACTTCTCCTCCTTCTTCATGCCATTACAGTCCATTCCTTCAGTAACGATGCAGCTGCAATAATAACTGGCGCGATGACGATGAATTCAAAATTATTAGCATGGCAAGCAGCAGTAGTAGTTCGCCGCTCACTACTTTACCGTTCGACACATCATCATCGTCGTCATCATGGGAGAGGAGTGTCGATGATGACGTTATTGGAGATCGATGATCGATCAGCGGTATGTTATTTGAGACGGACATCTTGATTTGCGAATCCGGCATTCACTTTTGATTTTTTGACCATCATGCAAGCACATGCATCTTGCAGCTCACAATGACACTACATAACGGTCATATCTTGTCTCCTACGCGGCCAATCAAGACAATAAGTAGTGATTTGGAAAGCCCTCATTGAGCTCTATCGATTAGGTCTATAATGGGCCTCATTGGAGGTCTTTTCACAGATCGAATCCGTCAAAAACAGGGCAAGAAAGTCGCCGACAGCTCGAAATCCACCGCCAGAGCCAGAATTTCAATGCAGAGGTCCGAATTTGACCAAAATACGATGTGACAACCAATCGAAAGCTCTCTTCAAGCTCTATCGTTATATATCATCATTACCACTGCGATCTCCAAAATCCAAACAGTATAATCACTGCTCGGCCGAGGGCCTCGCGAAAAATTGACTCTTACTGCAGCGATGTCATGATGGGTTGGTACACGTTGAGATCCAAAAACGCGACCACGTAGATCATTAATAATCACAGCTCAGGGAGGGGTCGCACTCGCCTAAGAACTAAGAACGCTTCGCTGAAGAACGATTACTTAATGGGGCGCCGTCAATGAACTTAGTTACGGGTGGGCTCTACAAAGACACTCGACATGACAGTCGGTACATGTACCGTACCGTCCTACCGTCCATCCATCTTACTCACTATCCGTCATTCGTCCATACAATGACACGGTTGGCTCCTGGCTCCCCTCCCTTCGGTCGGCTCGCTTCTATTCCAATAATATAACAATCAAACCACACTACTCCCAACATAACAATCAACCAATCCAACACCAGTGTCAGCAGCAGTAGCAGCAGTCAACCTCCTCATCATTGCTGCTGCTGGTGTTGGATACGAATGGCAGCAGCAGTAGCAACCAAATGATCAGTATAATGACAATCCAAACAACAACAATATCATCTCATCCTCCCACCACCGCAACTACCAAATCCATTCTCATCCACCACCCACCACCACCGATTCTTCCACCATCAGCGGTGGTGGATGAGGATTGAGATTGGATGCACCACACAACACACCAATACAAAGTGAGCCGCAAGGCGAATTGGGGAGGAGAGTGGATTTGATGTGTTGTTGGTAATAATGTTGATAATGATGGTATCGGTATCGAAGCTGGTGAAAGTCTTTTTTTGTCCATTTTGTTGAAATGCCGAAATTTCAAAGCGACTTTGGCGCTGACATTCAGGTTCTAGGGCTAGAGTCGCTTTAGTTGAGTACATTGACAAGGGATCGGTATATGGCTTTGAAACTACAACCAATCGATAGGGCGCAACGAGAGGATTCCAAATCACCACTCATTGCTTTCATACGACTTTTGTAAAGGAAGATATCAAGGAAAAGGCGGATTCTATGAATGATGTGCTTCGATTTCGATGGATGATATGATTCGCTATTCACTGTTGTTCAACATGGAAACAGACTACAGCTACAGATGAAGATGTAGCGCTCTAGAGAGAGAATGAAGGTAGCATAATAATAATTTAAAAATGATACAAGACGTATCAATTAAATATCGTGTATGTCAACAAAGGCACTGTCATAACAATCACACGCACAAACTAAAATCCATCAAAACCTCACGCTCGCTCACGCACGGCACACAACTAACATCATACATCATTGCAACCATGATGTCAAACCGACGCTACCAAACAATACTATTACTTCTCCTCCTTCTTCATGCCATTACAGTCCATTCCTTCAGTAACGATGCAGCTGCAATAATAACTGGCGCGATGACGATGAATTCAAAATTATTAGCATGGCAAGCAGCAGTAGTAGTTCGCCGCTCACTACTTTACCGTTCGACACATCATCATCGTCGTCATCATGGGAGAGGAGTGTCGATGATGACGTTATTGGAGATCGATGATCGATCAGCGGTATGTTATTTGAGACGGACATCTTGATTTGCGAATCCGGCATTCACTTTTGATTTTTTGACCATCATGCAAGCACATGCATCTTGCAGCTCACAATGACACTACATAACGGTCATATCTTGTCTCCTACGCGGCCAATCAAGACAATAAGTAGTGATTTGGAAAGCCCTCATTGAGCTCTATCGATTAGGTCTATAATGGGCCTCATTGGAGGTCTTTTCACAGATCGAATCCGTCAAAAACAGGGCAAGAAAGTCGCCGACAGCTCGAAATCCACCGCCAGAGCCAGAATTTCAATGCAGAGGTCCGAATTTGACCAAAATACGATGTGACAACCAATCGAAAGCTCTCTTCAAGCTCTATCGTTATATATCATCATTACCACTGCGATCTCCAAAATCCAAACAGTATAATCACTGCTCGGCCGAGGGCCTCGCGAAAAATTGACTCTTACTGCAGCGATGTCATGATGGGTTGGTACACGTTGAGATCCAAAAACGCGACCACGTAGATCATTAATAATCACAGCTCAGGGAGGGGTCGCACTCGCCTAAGAACTAAGAACGCTTCGCTGAAGAACGATTACTTAATGGGGCGCCGTCAATGAACTTAGTTACGGGTGGGCTCTACAAAGACACTCGACATGACAGTCGGTACATGTACCGTACCGTCCTACCGTCCATCCATCTTACTCACTATCCGTCATTCGTCCATACAATGACACGGTTGGCTCCTGGCTCCCCTCCCTTCGGTCGGCTCGCTTCTATTCCAATAATATAACAATCAAACCACACTACTCCCAACATAACAATCAACCAATCCAACACCAGTGTCAGCAGCAGTAGCAGCAGTCAACCTCCTCATCATTGCTGCTGCTGGTGTTGGATACGAATGGCAGCAGCAGTAGCAACCAAATGATCAGTATAATGACAATCCAAACAACAACAATATCATCTCATCCTCCCACCACCGCAACTACCAAATCCATTCTCATCCACCACCCACCACCACCGATTCTTCCACCATCAGCGGTGGTGGATGAGGATTGAGATTGGATGCACCACACAACACACCAATACAAAGTGAGCCGCAAGGCGAATTGGGGAGGAGAGTGGATTTGATGTGTTGTTGGTAATAATGTTGATAATGATGGTATCGGTATCGAAGCTGGTGAAAGTCTTTTTTTGTCCATTTTGTTGAAATGCCGAAATTTCAAAGCGACTTTGGCGCTGACATTCAGGTTCTAGGGCTAGAGTCGCTTTAGTTGAGTACATTGACAAGGGATCGGTATATGGCTTTGAAACTACAACCAATCGATAGGGCGCAACGAGAGGATTCCAAATCACCACTCATTGCTTTCATACGACTTTTGTAAAGGAAGATATCAAGGAAAAGGCGGATTCTATGAATGATGTGCTTCGATTTCGATGGATGATATGATTCGCTATTCACTGTTGTTCAACATGGAAACAGACTACAGCTACAGATGAAGATGTAGCGCTCTAGAGAGAGAATGAAGGTAGCATAATAATAATTTAAAAATGATACAAGACGTATCAATTAAATATCGTGTATGTCAACAAAGGCACTGTCATAACAATCACACGCACAAACTAAAATCCATCAAAACCTCACGCTCGCTCACGCACGGCACACAACTAACATCATACATCATTGCAACCATGATGTCAAACCGACGCTACCAAACAATACTATTACTTCTCCTCCTTCTTCATGCCATTACAGTCCATTCCTTCAGTAACGATGCAGCTGCAATAATAACTGGCGCGATGACGATGAATTCAAAATTATTAGCATGGCAAGCAGCAGTAGTAGTTCGCCGCTCACTACTTTACCGTTCGACACATCATCATCGTCGTCATCATGGGAGAGGAGTGTCGATGATGACGTTATTGGAGATCGATGATCGATCAGCGGTATGTTATTTGAGACGGACATCTTGATTTGCGAATCCGGCATTCACTTTTGATTTTTTGACCATCATGCAAGCACATGCATCTTGCAGCTCACAATGACACTACATAACGGTCATATCTTGTCTCCTACGCGGCCAATCAAGACAATAAGTAGTGATTTGGAAAGCCCTCATTGAGCTCTATCGATTAGGTCTATAATGGGCCTCATTGGAGGTCTTTTCACAGATCGAATCCGTCAAAAACAGGGCAAGAAAGTCGCCGACAGCTCGAAATCCACCGCCAGAGCCAGAATTTCAATGCAGAGGTCCGAATTTGACCAAAATACGATGTGACAACCAATCGAAAGCTCTCTTCAAGCTCTATCGTTATATATCATCATTACCACTGCGATCTCCAAAATCCAAACAGTATAATCACTGCTCGGCCGAGGGCCTCGCGAAAAATTGACTCTTACTGCAGCGATGTCATGATGGGTTGGTACACGTTGAGATCCAAAAACGCGACCACGTAGATCATTAATAATCACAGCTCAGGGAGGGGTCGCACTCGCCTAAGAACTAAGAACGCTTCGCTGAAGAACGATTACTTAATGGGGCGCCGTCAATGAACTTAGTTACGGGTGGGCTCTACAAAGACACTCGACATGACAGTCGGTACATGTACCGTACCGTCCTACCGTCCATCCATCTTACTCACTATCCGTCATTCGTCCATACAATGACACGGTTGGCTCCTGGCTCCCCTCCCTTCGGTCGGCTCGCTTCTATTCCAATAATATAACAATCAAACCACACTACTCCCAACATAACAATCAACCAATCCAACACCAGTGTCAGCAGCAGTAGCAGCAGTCAACCTCCTCATCATTGCTGCTGCTGGTGTTGGATACGAATGGCAGCAGCAGTAGCAACCAAATGATCAGTATAATGACAATCCAAACAACAACAATATCATCTCATCCTCCCACCACCGCAACTACCAAATCCATTCTCATCCACCACCCACCACCACCGATTCTTCCACCATCAGCGGTGGTGGATGAGGATTGAGATTGGATGCACCACACAACACACCAATACAAAGTGAGCCGCAAGGCGAATTGGGGAGGAGAGTGGATTTGATGTGTTGTTGGTAATAATGTTGATAATGATGGTATCGGTATCGAAGCTGGTGAAAGTCTTTTTTTGTCCATTTTGTTGAAATGCCGAAATTTCAAAGCGACTTTGGCGCTGACATTCAGGTTCTAGGGCTAGAGTCGCTTTAGTTGAGTACATTGACAAGGGATCGGTATATGGCTTTGAAACTACAACCAATCGATAGGGCGCAACGAGAGGATTCCAAATCACCACTCATTGCTTTCATACGACTTTTGTAAAGGAAGATATCAAGGAAAAGGCGGATTCTATGAATGATGTGCTTCGATTTCGATGGATGATATGATTCGCTATTCACTGTTGTTCAACATGGAAACAGACTACAGCTACAGATGAAGATGTAGCGCTCTAGAGAGAGAATGAAGGTAGCATAATAATAATTTAAAAATGATACAAGACGTATCAATTAAATATCGTGTATGTCAACAAAGGCACTGTCATAACAATCACACGCACAAACTAAAATCCATCAAAACCTCACGCTCGCTCACGCACGGCACACAACTAACATCATACATCATTGCAACCATGATGTCAAACCGACGCTACCAAACAATACTATTACTTCTCCTCCTTCTTCATGCCATTACAGTCCATTCCTTCAGTAACGATGCAGCTGCAATAATAACTGGCGCGATGACGATGAATTCAAAATTATTAGCATGGCAAGCAGCAGTAGTAGTTCGCCGCTCACTACTTTACCGTTCGACACATCATCATCATCATCGTCGTCATCATGGGAGAGGAGGAGTGTCGTTATATTGTGGACAAGGACGACAACATCAACATCATCCAACGCAACGACCGTTTTCAATAATAAACAAAGAAGAAAAAGAAGAAGATGGCACAGCAGAAGCAGAAGCAGCAGCAGCAGCAACACATTGGTTTACATATGCCTTACCGGAAGGATATTGTGTTGGTGTTGTCCTCTCTGCTGATATCGAAATAGCATCCAACAACATTAGGAACGCAGCGTCAGCGTCCAATAACGACAATCACACTATTCCACCACCATCATCCGTACTATCAATCAAAGAAATACTCCATCCTCAAGAATATCAATGGGGCATTACAAATCATCTATCTTCTCCCGTGTCACGAAGGTCGTATTATTTGGGAAGGGTGGCGCTACGTTTGGCGCTCAAGAGATTGTTGCTTCATGTTGATGTGGAGGAGAATGTGACGGTTGGAATGGATGATGAGTCGGTAGTGTCAAATAATGAGTCTATGGTATCAAATACTGAACAGCCGGCTGCATCAAAAAACGAACCAATTGCATCAAATAATGAGTCAACAACAACAACAGCAACATCCAACGACGACAACTCAACAACACTACTCAAAAAACGACAACGTCTCTACAACACAATAACATCCAATCCAATCCAAAAAGATTCCCACGGGAGACCAATCCTACCAGAAATGGTGGTCGGAAGTATTAGTCATAAGGGGGGTGAGTGTGCAGTTGGCTTGGCTAGGTTTCATCCTCTGTTTTATGAATCGGAGAGTGTTGCTGGTGGTGGAGTTGGTGGTGGTGTTGGTAGTGGTGGTGGGGTGAATGTTAGTGGGGTGGTGGATCAAGTGCAATGGAGAGAAGATTGTCCCATTTACTACGATGATGATGATGATGATTGCTCATTCAACAACAACAACAACAGTCGGGAAAGGATAGGGATAGGAGTCGACATAGAATACATTGACGGTGTTCGTGGTGAACGAATAAAACGAAGGATACTAACAGAGAAGGAACGGAGTGAATTGGGTGGGTTGGTGGACGAGTTGGGGATATCGATTGGTGAGGAGGTCATGTTGAGATTTAGGTGAGTCTTTGCTACTGCTACTGTCGTTTGTTTGTGTAAGTATAGTCTTGTTGTCGTTGTATGCTCATAATGACTTGATATGATTCAATCCACCAGCCTGAAAGAAAGTGTCTACAAAGCAATGCATCCCATCCTCTGTGAATATGTAGGATTTCAAGAAGCTGAAATCACACCACTACCCGATGGAACAGCCAAGGTTATATTGAACTTACAAAGTGGATCTCATGAACGGTTGGGGATTGTTGTGAGGAATGCATCGTGGAGGAGATTGGAGGGTGGAAAGTACTTTTTGACGACTGCTTTGGTTGGGGTGGATTCTACTACTTGAGTCTGTTATTGTTATATATGAGTGTCTTGATCTTTTGTGTGTGAAGTGTGGAAGTGTATTGTATATGCAAGTGCAAGTTTTGGTGTTAAAATTGTCGAGTTTGATTAGAATGAAGTGTAAATGGTTACAACATTTCTGCAACAAAGATAGTGTACATGCATCCTAATTCATATGCTTTCACTCAAACACATTCCTGTGTAGAAGTACGTCTCCTTTTCTGAAAGTGTAAGAAGCATGCGCATGCGGAGTCTGCAGCTGCAGGAAAGAGGACATACGTGACTACGTGTGTTAGTCTCCAAGGATGCTAAGTACATGTTTTGCTGCTTCGTATCATACTTGGCCCTCACATTACGCCATAGAATGAGAGAGACAATCATTGGTTCGAATAGTCAAATCAGAGCAAACCCAAAGGTTCCCGTGCCCAAACTCACGCACACACACAAGAGACTTTGGTGCCAGAGACGGACACGAATACCGTACCGGATGTGAATCATATATAGATAAAATCTAACAATGCGTTACTGACAATCTTCATTTTGATACTGTCTGCTCATTGCTCATCGATTCAACAACCAACACAACACACAACACGCATCGTCATTGCATCTATTATTATCCACCTCATCCCTGGAAAGATTATATTAATATCATGGACATCACTATGCTCCCTTCCGCCGCCGAATTGTCGGAGCGGCGTCGTCTTCAAATCGCCCAAGCACAAGAAATGTTGAAGGAACACGTGTCGCTCAAAAATAATCAATTGGCCGCTTTTTCAAATGAGCAACTTTTGTCAGAGCTCTTTGTTCGTTCAATTAATGAGGGAGAGGCGGGACGTGCAGATGAATCATCTGATGATGCGGATGTGGCGTCCGATCAGCAGTTGAAAGATGTAGCCGCCGCCGCCGCTGAAAAGGAGAAAAAATCGACGGCAAATGATAATAATGAACTACCCCGTGAGCAGGACAATGACGAGGACGCGGCCAAGCGAAAGAGTAAGAAGAGCAATCGGTCGAGCGGTGGATTTATTTCAATGATGATCGCATTTGGCTCCATCATGACATTGATTTTATCACTCTCATTAATTAATCAAAGTGGTGGATTGGGACAGGGCGGAGCTCCTCCAACCTTGCCGCCGTTTGGATCAAGATCTCTTCGTCATCGATCAAATAATGATAATGATGAATCGCCCGAAACAATTCAAAGTCCATTACCAGCGTCGATTGTTGTGCCGGTGCCGCCTCCGCCTCCCATCTTCTCTTCGGCTGCTGTTAGCAATCGTCGTATGAAATTCGACAAATTAAGATTTGCGACATGTTTTGACACGCCCAACTGGGTGGATATGTATGGTTATGGGTGTGATGTTTATGAAGAATATGACGGATGTTCTGGCGCTGACTGGTATGCAGGAGATATGGGCCCTGCAACAAGCAATTGCTGTATCTGTGGAGGTGGCAGTGTTTCTCTTCCTCCCACCAACTCTCCAACAATCTCAGACTCCCCAACTAAGTCTAAGTCAGCTACTCCTTCTACCTCTCCAACAATCACAAATTCCCCAACAAAGTCAGCTACTCCATCAACATCTCTATCAAACTCTCCATCAATCTTTCCAACTAGGTCATTTAATCCTTCAGTGACATGCTTTGACACACCTAATTGGAAGGATAAATATGGTGATGGGTGTGTTTGGTATGAAGCCAATGATCAACCAGGATGTCCTATATATGGTGGTGAATTAAACGCAAATGATATGGGCCCAGCAACAGACCATTGCTGTTTCTGTGCAGGTGGCAGTGCTTCTCTTCCTCCCGCCAACTCTCCCTATCCATCAAACTCCCCAACAAAGTCAGCTACTCCTTCAAGTTCTTCCAAACCTTCAAGCTCTCCATCAATTTCAACTAATCCAACACAGTTCTGTTTGGACACACCCAACTGGGAGGATAATAGTGGTAGTGGTTGTGATGTTTATGGATTTTCTGTTGAACCAGGATGCCCTAGCACTAACAGCTTGGCAGGAAATATGGGACCAGCAACAGAGAACTGCTGTCATTGCCAGGGAGGTATTCATACTGTAAGTCAGAATATTCTTTGGTTTGAAGTGTGATTGAATGCATTTTGTGACTAATTCATTCTTTGGTAACGTTCTACCAACTTCAGTGTGAGGATTTCAGGTCAAAATGTCAAGACTACTCCAATGTTGGTGCCTTGGAGAGAAAGGATGGTGTCATGTCACCATTATGCAATGAAGCAGAGTCTTTTTGCTGTGGTGACCAAGATCATGATGTCGAAATTACCACTACTGATTGGGGGCACAAATACACTGTTGGGTTGTATAATGAATGCAAATGTGACTTTTGGTCACGTCTTTGTGAAGATGCAGGAGTGGGAGAAGCTTGCGATTATGCAGCTGAATATTGCTGTGGAGAAAACGAAAACGATGAGTCAGATTGGGAATTCTTCTATCTAAACAGCCCGACATGTTACTGTGATTTCTACAACTATGCTCAGCGTAAATTTGACCACGCGTTGAAGCCAAAGGCAATGAATATAAGCAAAGAGTTCACAAGTCCTTGTCATTATTTCGAAAGTCGTTGGGTTGACTGGACTGGATTGGATTTTGAGAGGACAAGTCTGGAAGCAATATTCAATAAAGCAAATGGTCAGAACTGGACAAAGAATGATGGTTGGATGGATGAGACACTAGATCATTGCCAGTGGTATGGAATATCTTGTGGCGATGACGGACGTATCACTCGTGTTGACTTGAGGGACAACAACCTTGCAGGCCAGTTTCCTGTATACACACGTAACTATACCTACAGTTGGGGCGATCCCGCCCTTGAAAGTGACTGGAAGGTCACAAAGTACGGTTTGGCAAATCTATACAAGCTCGAGACAATTGATCTGGCCGGCAACAAGCTCACCGGTACGATTGACCATCGTCCACTCTACAATCTTGCTTTACTTAAACACTTTGATGTCTCGGGAAACCAGCTAAGTGGAGAGGTGGATGCTCTTATCACTCCATCAATAACGCACTCCGACTTTAGCAACAACAACTTCACTTCCGTACGACGCTTCGAAAAGTATAAGGGCTCCTACCAAAAACTCAGCTATTGTGACATGAGCAACAATGCCATCCAAATAAATGCGGCTGACCGTCTAGATAGTTTTCCACCCAACATGAAGCAATTCTTTGCACAAAACAATCAAATCTATGGCAGCCTTCCAGATTCAACGAATAATCTTCCGCAGTTGCAACAATTCAACATGTCACACAACTCTCTCTCTGGAAGTCTTCCAGAATCATTGAACAATCTTCCACAGCTACGACAAATTGACATGTCATCCAACGCTCTCTCTGGACAGCTGCCCGATTTCGCAGAATCCTTTTTGAGTCTTGAGGAGCTTGACATGTCCAACCAAACAATTGGCTTTACGGGATCAATTCCAGAAGATCTAGGAAGATTCCAATCTCTCAAGGTACTGAATATAGCTAATAACAAGCTTACTGGCACTATTCCATCCTCCATTGGAAATATAGCAGTGCTGGAAATATTCAATGTGTCCAACAACCTTCTAAGCAGCACAATTCCTGCTGAGCTTGGACTGCTTGAAGGTGAGTATAAAGTGTATTGCATCTTGCAGCTGTACAACGAATCAAATTTACCCATACATAGCACTTGTGCTGTCATTTATCTGCAGATGTCTTGAAGCGCCTTGATTTGTCAAACAATACTTTGAGCGGGAGGATACCTTCTCAGATTGGTCAGCTTCAGGATGCTTCAATCCTCTTGGGAGGTAATCTCTTCTACAATTCATCTGAAGCTGCCCCACTCAGTCTTTGCATGCTGAGCAATGTCGAGGTGTTCGATCTAGCAAATGACACCACATTGTGCCCAATTGAACGAAATGCTTTGAGCGACCTCTATGATTTGGCCAAGGGTGTAGAGTGGACGAATAGCACCAATTGGATGGATGAGTATGCGAGCTACTGTATCTGGCACGGTGTCATTTGCGATGATAACACAAATCAGGTGACAAAGCTAAAACTTAGCAACAATGGCTTGTCGGGGAGATTGAGTGAGGGCATTGGAAATCTTACTTCCATCGAAGAGTTGGACTTGAGTGACAATGACATTAAGGTGATGATATTGATGTGTGGTTGTATTATATTACTATTATTGATATATTGCCAACTCTCATCTATCAAACATCATTGTTCATCTTGCCCTCTACTTACAGGGATCGATTCCAACAGAGATTGGCCGACTTTCCAAACTCACTTACCTTCGTCTCAGTTACAATGCCTTCACAGGAACGATACCTGAAGGCTTGGGAGAGTTGACAGAGCTCAAATTGCTTCAACTTCATAGTAACCGGATTACTGGAATACCGAACACAACACGACTAGACGATAGTGTATACGGAAATTCCTCGTTTGTCTCAGACTGTGGCGTGCCATCTGCCTTTGAAGAACCCCTTGTGTGCGAAAATTGTACCATGTGCTGTGAGTACAATTTGATTTCTTCATTCTCATCATGTGCTCGTCACAATATCTCTCTCACGAACTTTCATCAACTTGGCATCTTGTGCCAGGTAACGCAAATGAGGATTGCTATCCCCAACAGAAAACACGAGTTGTAAAAATGGGTCTGAATTACGCCACGTTTGCTGCATTACTTTTTGCTGCCTTCGTTATGTTTTGTAGCTTGGTCGCCCTATTTTTGTATCTCTACCGCAAGCGCAAGAATCGTGAAAACGCTCAGACTACTTCAACCCAAAGAGATAACAAGTACGCTATGGGTCGAATTGGCAAAGAATCCGTATATTCGTACATAATTACAGACATGCGATTGGGTTGGCTAGGAGCATTTGGCACACTTGCCATACAGTTTGGAATTCTCATCTTATTTGTCTTGGTGTCGGAGGCCAACTTGCAGGACGACAGAATCGATATAGAATTCACCTGGAAATGCCCTCGCAACTCATATCTTTGCAGGGACACAGCCGATTTGACTCGGTCAGGCTGGTTTATTTTTTGCATGTTAATGATTGCCTTTCTTGCAAAAGACATGATAAACGGATGCAAGTTGATTTATTTCTCATCCAAAATTAGGCACTCTACCGGCTCAAAGATTCGATACTTCATTGGTGGGACGGGCCTGTGTTCTATTACATTATTCGCCTTATATGTAAGTTATTTCAAGGTGCCTATGACATGTCCCTCGTCGCGTGTGATTCAACTGATTGACAACATGTTTCTTCTTTAACGCCCTCGCTCAGGTCAGTACCGTTTACAACAGCGCAATCGCCACAAGCAATACCGATATTGTTGCCAACTCAGTCGTTGTGTTGTTTGTAATGGAAATAGACGAATATATCTTCGCTGCATTGGATGCAATCAACGAGAAATTGACGAAACATGCATCTGATTCGGTAGATGAAGAGGAGGAAGCAGAAAAGGAGGGCGAAATAGAGGAAATGAAGGAGGAACTTGCACTTCAAAAGACGCAAATTGCTACCCAACAGGAGGAGCTCATGCTGCAGAAGGATCAGATGGCAAGACAAAACGACGAGATTGCAGTGCTCCGTGACACAGTTCAAAAAATGGAAGATTCTCTTGCAGCTGTAGCACTCGAGTCTATCCCTCAAAGTATTCCCAACGAAAGTGTGAGAGCGATTACAGCTGCATCGGGGGATACTAGTCTTGCGAGGGATGCAGAAAAGGATGGTTCAGTGAATGAAGTGGAAGACTTGAATGAACTTCAGGAAGACGAGACTGCGTTTCAGATGAAAGAACAAGTCACAGGGAGTAGTAGATTAGAGCACCCTGTGATGCAGAGTGACTTCGAGGATTCACAAGTACAGGGAGGTGAAGATGCAGATACATCCGATTCTGAAAACGCCGCTGAATGCGAGGATGACAAAGAGGCGGAGTTGTAGTGAAGCTGAGTCTCAATAGGATAAATTTGTAATGTTAATGTCAACTTAGAGATAACAAGGCTGGATACAACTCCTATTCGAAGTGTGTCAATCGACGCCAATACTTTCTGCAAGGCAACCGAAGATTTTGAATCACGTTGAAGACACATTACATTTGAATACGTAATTCTCCGTGTATCTTTTCTATCATGCATGATAAAACATTGACAAAGTAGACTGTCGATCAAACATACTCCATACTCGTTGACGTTATCTTCATCTTGGTGACGTAGCAGGGACAAAACTATGCATTCAAAAATTGAAAGGGAAATTCTCTTGACGAAAGAGGATCGGCGTGATGCGTGCCTGCATTTGATGTAGCGATTATTCTGGCTCATTACTTTATATTCATAAACACTATAATATATTTAAGACTCTATATGTATCCACTACATATGAGCTTATCTTTTTGTGCAAAGAAGAAGCACGAGAAGGGGAGGGCATCGTATGGGAGATTACCCACGATGCTGCGCCATGTTTTGCTGCATGGCTTCAAACTCAAACTCGGCCTTTTTTGCAGAATTTGTGTAACAATCAGGCTTGTGTCGATTCAAATATTGCAATCATCTCAGCATTACAATCACAATCAGGCTTGTGCGATGCCCAGTCAACTCTCTGGCATTCCCTGGAGCAATAAGCTACACATCGGCATCGACTACAATACATTGTGTTGCTGCGTGCAGTCATTCTATTCGGAAGATTGCACTGCGGGTTGAAGCAAAGGCCCATCTTTGTGATATTCTTCACTTCTTCGTACTTCTCATCCAAGCAAGAGCAGGGGATGCGCTTCCGCAAGAACTTCACAAGCGTGTGCATGTCGGCATAACATGCCTCGTGCAGTTTCGGAACATTCGTCTGAGCTTGAGTTTGCTCCAACACAACTGCAACATGCTGCTCAAAATACCGCACCATCAAAGCACGATCACGTGCATCATCGTAATTACCACTCAGAATATCTTGGGTTCCGACAAACAAAAACCATGATATCGCCATTTTCATCTTGGTAGGATTAGACCACCACACGTCGGCAAATTCATCTAGTGTGGCATCTCGAGCTTCCGCGATGCAAGAGAGAAGATCTGTTTCGGCATGAGGGTCTTTACAAGCTGCTTCGTTAAATGCTTCATTAAATGTGAATACAAACCGAGAGCTAATTCCGTCCATCTCGTCAAAGCCGTGCGTGCATTCAGTTGCATTATTGTTCACATATTGCTGTAATTGACGTGCCATTGATTGCTGCCGCTGCTCCTCAGCCAATTGCCGACACTGCTGCTCAAATAACCAATTTTCCGCTTCCCTTGCCCGCTGAAATTTCTCGGCCTTCTCGGCCATCAATTGTTCCAGCCGCTGCTCCTCAGCCATGGCAGCTTGGGCCGCCTTCCTCGCCTTTCCTTTATTTCGTTTCCTCCCCATTGTCGCTAACAATGATGATACCATATATTCAATGGGCTGAATTAGAGTCGTTTGTTTGTGGAGCACATCAACATCAATAAAATGACGATGCGATGCGGGAGCAGTTACACGACAACAAGGGCTTGTTAGTGTCTGTTCGTGTATGACAAAAGAGTACCGCTGGTGATTCAGCGGTAGTTTTTCAATCACCAATCTGCATCCTTCTCAATAACTATCACGATGCGATGACGGACATTCACGGTGGCGATTTCAAATAGAATGTAATCAGCCTCATCTCAGTACACCCGCCCCTTCTTCGTTCAATATCGGTCTTGATTCTCGACTGAATGCTATTGTCATATTGCAACCACGCGCTGAATCGACACAATGTGCCCCCGTCTGCTTCCAGACGTAGATAGATTCTCACCTCTTTTTAGCCTTTTCAATTCAGGAAGTACGAACATTGGACGCTGCCTCGTGACACACTAACTCAATCAGCCCCAGAGAAACTTCATCCGGACTCAATAAATCCAAAGTAGCTCTCACAGCAATATCTCTAACCAACATGACGAAATGCAAGAGATGTGCCGAAAGCGATTTCAACAAATGGACACTTGCCGTTTGCACTTTAGTACTCATAATGGCAGCTTGTGTTGCTCTGGCGATTAGTTTTCCGTATTAAGGTAGCGGCGGTTCGTATTTGAGGGCTGCTGCTCCTGATAGTGGTGGGAAGGGTGATATAACTGTTGAGGAAAACACTCTGATGGAGGACATTACTCTTGTGGTGGTTGATGTCGACGAGAAGATGAGTGGCGTTGAGAGTAGCGCCAGTGAAAAGAGCAATGTTGCCAACAGAGGATGACGAAACGACGACTGAAGAAGTGTCACCAACTGCTAAACATCATCTACAGCTGAACATGGGGAACACAGCACTGAGGTGATGGGTGTGGAGATGAGTAGTGTTGACAATAGCGCAAATGAAATGAGCAGTCTATTACTAACAGAGAACGATGAAACGACGGCTGATGAAGTCTCACCAACTACACAGCCTGACAATAATGTAGACGGCAAGAGAGAAGATGTGCTTCGGCATAAGGGTCTTTACAAACTGCTTTGTTAAATTCTTCATTAAATGTGAATACACAAACCGAGAGCTAATTGCGTCTATCTTGTCAGAGCCGTGCATGCATTTGGGTCCATTATCCATCACATACTGTTGAAGCTGAAATTCGCGCTGCTGCTCAAATAACCAATCTTCCGCTTCCCGTGCCCGCTGAAATTTCTCGGCCGTCTCAGCCATCAATTGTTCCAGCGCTGCTCCTCAGTCCAGGCGGCTTGGGCTGCCTTCCTCGCCTTTCCTTTACTTCCAGTTTCCTCCCCGTGCTTGCTAACGATGATATTGAGTGTAGAGCAATCAAATCGGGAACGAAAGAATAAAATGACGATGCGATGCGGGAGCAGTTGCACGCACGACCGGCAGGGCCTGTTCGTGTCTGTTCGTGTATGACAAAAGAGTACCGCTGTGGACCTAGCGGTAGTTTCTGAAGACTCACAAAAGATGACCATCATTCTCTTGACTGAAGCTCATGTACTTATTATTGTACATATTGCTGCCACACGCTGAATGGCTACCATGTGCCCCCGACCAATCTGCTTGCCTTTCCAGTGAGGCAACGCGTAGACAGA
This sequence comes from Skeletonema tropicum, assembly GCA_037178625.1. Lineage (NCBI taxonomy): Eukaryota > Bacillariophyta > Thalassiosirophyceae > Thalassiosirales > Thalassiosiraceae > Skeletonema > Skeletonema tropicum. The sequence continues at coordinate 1,633,948 of CM074146.1, forward strand.
TTCTCACCTTTTAGCTTTACATTCAGGTACATTGGACGCTGCCTCGTGACACACAAACTCAGCTTCAGCGAGACTTCATCCGAATGGCAGACTCAATATTAAAACCAAAGCAGCTCACTCAACAAGATTGTGCCGAAAGTGATCACCGCAACAAATGGACATGTGCCATTTTCACTTTAGTACTTATAATGGCGTTTAGTGTCGTTGTGGCGATTAGTTTTCCGTATCAGGGTGGTAGCGAATCTTATTTGAGGGCTGCTGCTGCTTCTGCTGGTGAGAAAGTTGATGTGGTGGTTGAAGATGCTACTATGCTCGAGGAAAACATTACTCTTGCGGTGGTTGATGTCGGCGAGAAGATTAGTGGCGTTGAGAGTAGCGCCATCGAAAAGAGCAATCTCTTGCCAACAGAGAATGACAAAACAATAACTGGAGAAGTGCCACCAACTACGAACACCGACATTGTAGACGTATTATCTAAAGCTGAAGATGGGGAACACAACACTGTGGTGATAGTGGTGGTTATGAGTAGTGTTGATAATGGCGCAAATGAAAAGAACAGTCTGTTACTAACAGAGGATGATGAAATGGCGGCTGAAGAAGTCTTACCAACTGAGAAGATTGACAATGTAGACGCATCATCTACAGCTGAAGAGGCAGAACAGAGCACCGAAACTATAGGTGGCCTATTCGGTCCAATTGTAAGTGCAACCGATGAGCAATCGCCAAATAATGGACAAACAAACACAGCAACATCAACCAATAGTGACCACTCCTCATGTCAAATGAAACTGCAACAAGCTGATACAAACTTGGACAGTGTCATCGATGCATATGAATACATCAAATTCCTTCACAATGTTGGCAGCATTTCACTTTCCACAACACAATTTGATGAGTTACAAAATGACTATCAAGTCAACTTTGATCATTTGGCAACAACCCGTACTGAACGCGGCGGTAACGATAATGTTGGTATTCCAATAGCTACAATGAAAGAGTTGCAAAAGGTATGTGTGTACATTTCCAAGAAGGGGAGTAGTGCGGTGAATGAGTTTGATTGGGATCAGATATCGTCTTCGCCGTAGCATGAGTAACCTCTTCAAATGTAATGCATGATTCATATAGATTGATGGTGGAACATGAATCGATTAGGAAGTGTGAGATCAGCTAATGAGAAGAGACAGTAATTTTGTAGATAATGTTTAGAGTTCAGATTTAAATACTAGATTATGTCCGACAAATCACATCATCATCAATTCTCCATGACCAACTGCACCTTCATCGTACTCTTCTTCGCAGCACACTCCAAGGCATCCCTCGCCCGACTCAACGGGAAGCTTTCGGTAACGTACTTTTCAATTCGAAGTGGGGAACGAAACGTCGATGCGGGAGCAGTTCACACACGTTGCACCACGGGAACCTGGGGTTGACACGTCTTGCTGAGAGATTTGTCAAGAGCTTGCCAGGAGTTTCAAGTCGTGTTTTACAAAATCTAGCGTTGAGGTGCGTTGAGGATGGCCTGTTCCGTCAAAAACTTGCCGCCGACGCCACGGATCGGCCATCTGACACGGTGCGCCGCCAAGCAGCATGTCACTCGTGGCGGTGGCAGCAAGTTTGCACATTGGCGCAAGTTTTTGACGGAACAGGCCATCAGAAATCAACCTCAACGCACCTCAACGCTAGATTTTTTAGAACCACGACTTGAAACTCCTGGCAAGCTCTCGACAAATCGGCTGCTAACAAAAAGCAGCCACTGTCAACCCCAGGTTCCCGTGGTTGCACAGAAGGCCTACCTATCTGTTCGTGCATTGTTCGTGTATGACAAAAGAGTACCGCTGGTGATTCAGCGGTAGTTTTTCAATCACTAATCTTCGATAAGTAAGTACGTACTTCAGGGAGAGCTAAAAAAGCAAGGCAAAAAAAACGGTTTATTAGTGTCGTAGAGCAATACTAGTTCCTACCTTGATTTTTTTTATTCTAACTGCCTTTTTGAACACCCCCACCATGAGATCCGAATGCAACGGTCATATCACATCACAATACACAGTACATCCATCAATATTTGCCGCCCAATCCATCGCATCATCATGCCTCCTCCGTTGTTTGGCCAATTGGTTCATATTGCACCTCAGAATTTCGTTGGCAGACCGAATAGCGAAGGCGGAAACGGATTCGTTCAAAAAGACCATGCCGACGGATCATTTGATATCAGATATTGTATGGACGGGACGGTCGAGAAGAATATCAATCGTCTACGCATCACCAGCCTCAATCCACTTGTGACAACCGCGCGGCGAACCAACGGCGCAGATGTATCTCGTCCATCCATTCTGGCACCATCACACCAACCTCCTCAGCAACGGTCAAGTCCATCAACACAACAGCCAACACCACCTACTTCCCCTCGGGGTATACAACACATCATCATTCAAAGCCGAGCTTGGAGCAAATATGATCGTCATCCCAATCCACTGTTGGTACATTTACGTGAGGGGCGATCAAAGCAAAAGGCATGGTTGAGGATTGACGAAGGCGAATTCAACAAACACGAAAAGGGGACGAAGAAGGGGGAAATGAAATCACACCTCAATGAATTGGAAAACAAAAAACTTGTCATGATCAAATCGGAATTGGAACGCATCATCCATTTCTTTGATCGGGAGCAATGGCCCAACGGATTTACTCCGAACGCTGACCTTGCCTACGCCTACGGTGTGTCCATCAAAAAGGTTAGGCATTGTGTGACCTTCCATTTGCGCAAAAACTGTTCAGAGAAGCGCAAGGTACGGAATGATGCCGGCAAAACAATATTCAATTCACCAGAGATGCGAACGAAGATGTACACACCATACAATTACTTTAAGAAGCTGCAACGGAAGAACAATCCTGGGGTGATTATTCATGACAATGAACTGAAAGAAGCATACGACAAACTTGATGAAGTACAATTGCACGAGATGAAATGAGCAGCATGATATATCAGAATATCTAACCTACGATGAGCTTGCATTCATCGCAGGAGATGTGGCCGACGCAGATTACGACAACTTTGATGATACGACGAAAGCAAGATATGACAAATTCGTCGAGGCTTGGTACAAAAAGCAAGACGAGATGGCGACGGAATAGACAAACGCCGCAGCGGTGGTGTAAATAATTAAATATATTAGTTTATTATGTTATTTATTATGATATCTCTGTCTTTTACTCATCGTAGTCCGATGTTCTGTGTAAAACATGATGTGATATTTTGTTCATCATCTTATGATCCTCTTCGGCGAAGTTGTTTTGCTAGCTAATTTGTACGTAAAAGTTTTGTTAGTGGCGGGGCCTTGCTTTTTTAGCTCTCCCTGAAGTACGTAAGTACTTATCTGTATGCACGATGATGGACATTTGCCGATGTCATGATAATCGGCCTCATCTCAGTACACCCGCCCCTCTTCTTCGTTCAATATCGGTCTTGATTCTTGACTGAAAGGTAATGTTTCATATAATATTGCAACCACGCGCTGAATGACTATTTGCCCCCGACCAATCTGCTTGCCTTTCTCCAGTGACCCAAAGCAGAAAGATTCTCACCTCTTTTAGCCTTCATCAATTCAGGTACGAACATTGGACGCTGCCTCGTGACACACCAACTCAATCAGCCCCAGAGAGACTTCATCAGCAAGGCAGACTCAATAAAACCAAAGCAGCTCTCACATCAATATCTCTAACCAACATGACGAAATGCAAGAGATGTGCCGAAAGCGATTACCTCAACAAATGGACACTTGCCATTTTCACTTTAGTACTCATAATGGCAGCTTGTGTTGCTCTGGCGATTAGTTTTCCGTATCAAGGTAGCGGCGGTTCGTATTTGAGGGCTGCTGCTGCTCCTGATAGTGGTGGGAAGGGTGATATAACTGTTGAGGAAAACACTCTGATGGAGGACATTACTCTTGTGGTGGTTGATGCCGGCGAGAAGATGAGTGGCGTTGAGAGTAGCGCCAATGAAAAGATGCAAACAGAGGATGATGAAACGACGACTGAAGAAGTGTCACCAACTGAGAAGATTGACCATTTAGATGCATCATCTACAGCTGAAGATTCTGAACTGAGCACCGAAACTGGAGGTGGTCTATTTGGTCCAATTGTAACTGCAACCGATGAACAATCGCCAAATAATGGACAAGCAAACACAACAACATCAACCGATAGTGACTACTCTTCATGTCAAATAGAACTGCAACAAGCTGATACAAACTTGGACAGTGTCATCGATGCATATGAATACATCACTTTCCTTCACAATGTTGGCAGCGTTTCACTTTCTACAACACAATTTGACGAATTACCAAGTGAGTATCAAGTCAACTTTGATCATTTGACCACAGCCCATACTGATGCAAGTGGTGCTAGCAACGTGGCTGGTGTTGGGATTCCGATAGGTACAGTAGAAAATGTGCAAAAGGTATGTGTGTACATTTCCAAGAAGGGGAGTAGTGCGGTGAATGAGTTTGATTGGGATCAGATATCGTCTTCGCCGTGAGTAACTTGAAGTAAACTCATTCTTAATAGTGCAACACAGGTTGATTTAGGAAGTGTAGAAGACAGTAAATTATTAGATTATCACAATGTTAGGAGTTAAGATGTAATATATCATTGTCCGGCACATGCTGATCGTTAATTCTCCATGACCAACTGCACCTTCATCGTACTCTTCTTCGCAGCACACTCCAAGGCATCCCTCACTCGACTCAACGGGAAGCTTTCGGTAATATACTTTTCCATTCGAAGCGGTGCAGAAACCACCACTCCATTCTCCGCCACACCCTCGGTCGAATTTCCCTCTAGCAATTCCAAAGCTTTATCAATCGGTCCACATCGACTTCCAACCACTTGTAGTTCATCAATGACGATTGGGGCAGAGTTGAATCCCTTGACTCCAGCGGCACAGGTTGATTTGAGTACTAATCGACCCATGGGACGACATAGCGTCATTGCCAGAGTTAATCCATTGGGATTGCCAGTAGAGTCGATCACTACATCGTACTGATTGGCATGATTAGGTGAGACCTCCTCCATCGTTGTCTCATCTGTATAACACTCCTTCACAAGACGACGTTGTACACCACTCTCTGAAACCAAATCCAATTTATGCTCGTGCTTTCCAAACAACACTGGTGCATGTGGAGCAATACCACCTTGCTCTTGCTGCTGCTCTTTTGATGCAACCGCTTGCAAATACTCCCTCCCAAGAATCTCCGCGATACAAAGCCCCAACTTTCCATCCCCCAAAATCGCCACTCGATCCCCACCACGACACTCCTCCCCACCTCCATATCGAAATTTCACAAGTCCCTGCTCCACGACACGACACGCTGCCGCCAAAGGCTCAGCAAACACGGCAATCTCATCGGGTATCGTTTGTGGTACCACATGTAAATTTGACAGGGGGAGTGTCATGTATTCAGCAAATGTACCATTTTGATTGAGTATTCCGAGGACTGTACGGTTGGGACAATGATTTCGTGACATTTGGGAATTGCTTTGATTGTAGTTGGATTTGTTGTTGCATATTGTACAACATGATGATGGACTGGATGATTTGTTGATAGCATTTTCATCATCACTGCTGTTCGAAGATGAAAAGTTGCAGCATCCAATATTGATATCTCCACAGACACGTTGACCTATCCATTGATCGTGAAGTGTTTGTGAGGCTGATGGATGAAGTTGGATTACTTTGCCTACGAATTCGTGTCCCTTTTTGTTTGTGTTTTTGAGAGATCCAGCAGCGCAGAGAGGCATCCAGCAGAGGAAGATTTTTCGAATAGAGAATAAAGAAGTTGTTAGTAAACGAAGTATGATCTGTTGGCGATTGTGTGACTGATGAGCGAAGAGATGGATGGAACGGCAAAGGAGGGTTACTTTCTGCCCAGCTATCGGCCCAATACAGTCAGATTTTCACCGATAGAGTTCGACATATATAATCGAATTTGACAAATAATTGACCACACCATTCAAATCTTCTTTTCAAGCTCTATCGATTAGTACTATTGCCGCCATTCAAATGAATAAACAGAGCTCGGCCAAGGCCATCGCGAATAATCGTCCATTTGAATCAACATCATCCAAACTTGGCACACGTCGGTCGAAGATCTCAAAAAGCGACCACCGTTAGACAGTTGGCACGGACGCGCCCAACGCTTCGCTAAAGACAGAAGCATCGATCAGTGTGATCAATAATAAACGCAGCTCGGCCTTTAATATATGTTGTACCATCCTGGCGACACTCGACAGGACACATCCTACATCTCCATAAATGCACACACAAATATAAATACAATCATTCGTTCAAAAACGTACCAAAATCCCACCAAAGCCCATGTAGCCCTGCAATATCTCCAAATCCGTATTACATATCCCCGCCCGCAATATTTTCACCAAGGCATACTTTTCATTTAAAATGGTGGGGAGAGGATGGTTGGTGATGAGTGTGCCATTGTCGAGTGGATTGGTGGATGATTTTTTTGAGGGGTCAATTACGAATGCTTGCATGGTGCTGGGGAGTGTGTTGTTGTTGGTCATTGTTGTTGTTATGTATTGTTGTTTGGATGATATGGTAGATGATGGCGTTGTTGCGGTGGTTTGTTGCTCTGAATTATGCCGATGGAGGCAGATAATTAGATCACAACAAGATCAACATCACTCACTGCATGCAGTAAAAGTGTCGTGTGCGTGTGCGTTGCGGTTGATTGAGCTTTGTGAGCGCTTCGCTTTGTGCGTAAGATTTTTCGCGGGAAGTGTACAGTGGTCTTAGGGATATCCCGAAGAGGAAGCATCAGGGAAAGTATTGTAAAGCCAGGTATTTTATATATAGGGTTATGGGCATCCCTGAAAGGAGACAAGTTCGCAGCAGGGGTATCCCTGAAAGGAGACAAGTTCGCAGTTGTAAGTACCTTGGGCGCTCGCTTGGCCAAAGCTCCAACGTTTGGAGTCGAAGACGAAGGCAAAGAATGAAATCAGTACGATACAGCAGAGAAGGATGCAGAAATAGACAAGATGTAGATGTAGTTTGCGGGGAGTTGATAGTGCTAAGTCACAGAGTCAAAGTATTATATGTAGATTTCGATGTGTAAATGTGTCACAAGCAATTAAGGACCGGTATTGGTTGTGCAATTAGAATTAGAGCCAGAAGAGACCACTAGGAACACTGGATATCATGGTGACTACTAAAGCTACAGCTAGCTAAAGAAGAAGAGTAGGCTAAGTATTCCCAAAGGTGATGAGGAGCACCAGCGTGCGACGTCATCTTGTGTGAGCCGTGATTGATCCGTGGTTGCTACTTGACACCTGTCGTAACGGTATTGGAAACCGGAAGAGAGTCATTCCCTGTGACAAAATAATGTTAACAGACTTGAGACTTTGCTTAGCTTTAATAATTCTGTTGCTTGCAAGCTGACTATGGTTTTAAGACTGTATCTATGTCTGCTGCTTCCAAATCATCCATAAACATATGACTACTCAAGTCGAATGTTGAATTAGATGCAGATGCATCTCTGCTGTGTCGCGTGTCGCTCCTACTCCTCTGTGTCGATGGGCCTTGCACCGACAGGTGAAAATGGAAGTTTAGGTAGAGGTAGAGGCAGAGCGGTTGGAAATCCAGCAGCACCTACAGATCCAGCCGAGGTTTCCTTGTGCAAAAATACTGCACGTGTGCATGATGGCGACATACTATTCGACTCCGACGTCGTCATCGTCTCTTGTTCTTGGTATTGATGCAACGAAGTTGTAACAAGTGAATCCATTGCTTCATCGCCATCGTCATCTGCCTTAGTCTCAGTCTCAGTTGCCACGATGTATGTGTTTCGTCTTCTTAACTTTAAAGTCCCTGACGGAAGCGGAAGATTTGACGCTGGAGCAGCAGGAGCAAGCAAATGTGGTGACGAGGGTTGGTGAGGAGAACGCCCATTCACATTCGCGCCGTTGGCCTCGTCGGAAGCTGAAAAAGTCGGCATTTGAGTTGGAGTTGGAGTAGATGCTCGGGATTCTTTCCAATCAGAAAGAAAGGCCATAAAGCTCTCCACTTGTCCCTGTTTCTGTTTGCTTGTCATGTTGGGGGGTTGAGAGTTTGTTCGATTTGGATTGCCCTGTTCGTTTTGTATTCGCTGCTGGTGCATGCAATTGTGAGCGTCATCAGGGCAGTTGAGCGTGGTGGGTGGGACAAAATGAAAGCCAAAGTACTTATCGTGTTTCCTTTTTACAGAGAACCTTCAAATCCGATCCGGCTTGAAATTGTTCTCCTTGTAGATACTTTTAGTCGTATATGGTATCTGCCGACGTTTTACATACCAGTCGCATCGGCTTCGTCGAAAGAAAGTACCTCATAATTAACACTTTCTATATATAAGTATACTCGCTCCTTCGGTTTGCAGTTGAATCAGTTGGTGAAAAAGAAGCCAGATTTCTTGCATAGAGTCAAAAATACGCCGATCTAAAAGGCTCTATATACATCATAAAGAGAAGATATAGGAGGCGTCGAACATTCCTCGTGATCGGCCCAGACTTTTCTCGGATAAAACCTGCTGGGCCTGTTAGACCGGGGTATTTGACTCCAAGAAAGTACGTAGCGTATTTTACAACGGCTAGTCTGTATATACATGCATAGATGGTCCATTCAAAGTACTTACTTGCATGTCGAATGTTTGGTCGACCCTCTCAGAGGCGACATTTCTATATGATGACGAACATTTGCTGCAACAGCTCTATTTTTCGATCCAACCCCAAGAGCCGGGTCTCTCATGACACGTTCGTAACATAAGAAGTATGTTTACTTCTATGTCTGTACCTGATTTGATGCGCGACGAACAGGACAGCTCTATTATCAAACAAACTTTCTGTCAACCTTGACGCTTTCATAATACTAATACTATATGTTGTAAGAAATGTGTTCACTTCTGTCTGTAGTGGTGTTTCTGATGAGTGTGATGAAAAGCATTTTCGATCCAACCCCAAGAGCTGGGCCACTTACTCACTTACTCATGTCTACACTTTCATAAAACCTAAGACGTACGATACCATTACTCCACCAAGTGTATTGTACTAACTGCAGCCTGCAATGCAGACCTATCGGTGATGAGATACTTATATATATTTTGCAGTTAATTATTCAGTGCCGGATTCTCGACGAGAAGTCGCAACGGCTCTAAATGAACGGACAGTTTTGCAAAAATCTTCGGTCGTGCAAATGCACTGCGAACTGCAACCACACAGACAACTCTGCAATCTGCATCGAAAACCACACAGACTTGAGCAGACACAGAGAGCATGCAAGCAATGCTCACTAACTCTCAGGCAAGCTACAAAATAAGATTAAATTGTCGACCCTCCCCTCTCTCTAGAGTCAATAACATCATGTGTAAAGTAGGCATCCTCCTAATAGGCCTCGACCTGTACCACTCCGCCTCCACCCTCTTCCAATCGCTCATCCTCCAAAAACTCGGCTCGCCGTTCGATCTTGCCGTTCATCTCATCGCTCTATTGACACTATTGCTAGCCTACCGTGGTCGAGTGAAGCGATCAATTGCCGGAAAGGTGGTCTTGCCTGTAATAATGGTGAATTTGATGAAGCAGTTGCTGGCGGGTCAATTTGTCACTTTTGTCACTTCCACATCATCCAGTGGTGGTGGTGAGGAGGAGAGGATGGCATTGACATGGTCATTCTTTAATAATTCCACTTGTACGGATTACGATCGATTAATGGTAGTCAAATCATTATTATTTTGTGGGGTAATGGCACGATTGGCATTTCAGGGGGATGATTCGTGTGTGGGGAAGGATGAGTGGTTCCCGTGGCAGAATGTGAGTGGATCTTGTAGTGTGCATTTCATGGAACAACAACAACAAAGTGAAAGTTGTGAGGGGAATAACAAGAAGGAGGAGTAGAGATTCAAGATGATGTGTGGATTGATTAATAAATGAGGGAATGAGGATAGAACGTATGTAATTGATATGGAGATGAGGATTTTATATAAGATTGATATTAATGAGGGGATGAAGATTTTGGTTTGGGTGGTACGGTAACACAATGAAAGCAATCATATATGCAAGATGAAAGTTGAGAGGGATTGTATAATATATATACGGGAGGGTAGTTGAGAGAATGTAATATATGCTTAAATATATGCTTTACGCATTGATATTTTACTTGTTTGAAAGTGTCGCAAAAGGAAGTCATTGCTTTTTCTACTTTGTATTGGGATATTATCTACTTGACATCACTTAATATTATGCACAAGTTGAAGGCTTCTTTTCAGAAGCTGTGACAACGAATTGGTGAATACATACTACAACGTGATAAATGTTGCTACTTCATTATTATGATGGTGATTCTCTCTAACTACGAGCTACACAACACTCTCGCCAACTGTAGTGAGTCACACGGCTCTTTTGACAACTGTTGTCAACTAACACACCATCCAAACACACATCCCCCTTCTTAGATAGTCTTAACCGTTCCGAAACTCAGAATCTTTTTAACACGTGATGTCCTCAAAAGCCTCCAAATGCCCAAGAACGACGGGGCCTTTTTCAATCGATCCAACTTCAATCCCTTTCGCAATGTGCCTATACCCACCTCCATACTTATTGTGGGGAATAATATCCAACGTATCATGCTCGCCTGTAGTTGGAAGCTTCCCGTCCACCATAGCATCAGGCGCATCCCTGCACAAGTTAAAGGTGCCCATAATTTTCTGTTCGATGAGCAACTCTCCTGTGTAACGATTGGCACAGATCTCGGAATATCTTCCATCCGCATTGGGACTGATGAATTTCAAGTTGGGTACTTTCAAGCAAGGAAAAAATTTGCTGAGGTGAGCACGGATAAAAGCAACGGGAACAGGATAGGGTTGGTGATAAGCGGAGTTGGGTTCGGCGTTGAGTTTCCAGGGCCTGCCATTTTCATCCTTCCAAATCGTCGGGTCTTCTTCAGAAGGCTTGATTAGACCAGTTGGCAATTCGTTCAATTGATTGCGATTTTCGTGATCTTCCCTTGATAGGCCGATTTCTTTTTCGATCTCTTCGTCAGACATTGTAGTTGTAAGTAGATAAGTCTCAACTGTTTGTGTTTTTGTGTGCTTTGCTCGGTAAGAGAGCAAGAGATTGGTTTGTTGGAGAAGGTTGTTCAAGACAATAACAAAGATACAAGATGAAAAATGAAATCAAGCGCTGCTTGTGGTCGTTGACATCGCGTATCTTCAGGAAGAGGTTCGAGTTGAAGTATTGTAGGATGGAGAGAAATACTCATGAGCAAGTCAGAGACACAATCAACATCTCGACAGTACTTATTACTTCTCGGTATTCAGGATCATTGTTAGGAGTAGGAATTCTTTTAGGATTCGTCTTGGCATTTCATTCTTCGGGAAAGTTGAAGGTTCACGGCACCGGTGATAAGTAGGACAAAACTAAACACCGCTTCATTCCTTGAAATCTGGTCTTTTCCCGGGAACGGGGATAGGGCTCAAACTCGGATACTTCCGCATTTTGCCCGCGAAAAGTTGACACAAAAGATGCTCTCTCACAGATGCTTTTCTTGTTCAAAATACCAGTGATACGTAGTTTACCGTAGCACAGAAATAACCTAAAGCCAAAACATATCAACAATATTACGCCTCATCATTATTGGATGCAGGAAATAACTTTGCAGCGACGTCATCTAGACGCCGGTCGTGATGCTGATGCGAATGCAGTTGCCGCACGGCCGAGAGGGCCGAGGCAGCGGCCGCCGATGAAGAAATTGCAGATGCGAACCCGTCGCTCCAAACCCAACGTTGCAGCAACTTCTGGAGATTCACATCCCAACAACGTCCTCATCCTCATCGATGAAAGTCAACACTTGAAAAATAGCAATACATACATACCGCTTTAGTGTTATTGTGGACCTTTGAAAACCGACCGCAAATCATTGTCGAAGGTTTCAGACATCATCGTCAATCTGAACGACGTCGACTTAGGCAGGTATGAACTATGACCATATCACAAATCCCACCAAAAGATACAGAGGAATAGTAACTATTGAGCAATGAAAGAAGATCGACCTTGAGGAACTTCTACAAGCGGAAACTGTGACTACGATGCAGAGGAGTATTGCACCACACACCACACACTAACATCTCATAGCATTATCGTACATTGAGTGCTATAGTGTGTCTCTACTTTCACCCTTATATCGTTATTTGCAAGACGTCTCTTTACCCATCGTCAAATCAACGAAGGTTACTCAGATATGCTATCTTATGCATTGAGTTCAAGTTGTGTCACCGACGAGAATCCGGAGCAATCGATGATGTTGGGCATCGCACCAGCCGCCTCTGACGATGCTGACGAGACGGATCAGTTGTCGTCTAGTGAGAAAGGGCAATCATTGATCTACTACGCGTCATCATACCAGAGAGGTCTTTGTCCCATGATTGGATGCCTAGTCGATCAATAGCAAGATTGTTGTTGTTGGCATTGGTTGATGTGTAGGGTTTAGGAATATTTGCTCCGCACGTGGTAGTTTTGTTGAGGTACTTTCTCGTTTCTTGCAACCTAGGGGAGGGTCGTACTAATTCCTATTGAATTGTGTAAGTAGAGGTAGGTTGACCTATGGGAGGGTCGTACTAATTCCTATTTTTTTTGTGTACGTTGACCGTCGGGTAGGTCTCCATAGATAGCTAATAGCACAAACCAGCTGCGCCGAAAAACGCGTGGTTTGAAGGGTAAGTAAGTAGGAGTACAGTGTGATCAAGATGCCCGTCTCAAAAAGTCTGCCAAGGAAAACGCCTTGATCGGATCGATCATAGTGGCTGGGTTGAAACCATGAACACTTGGTCGATATTTTTCATCGCCCGACTAATCCGCCTCACTTCCTACAGCCACTTCTATGCCAATAAAAGCGCTATTACAAACCGATCGGGCTACTCATATCTCTTCTAAATTCTAATTTTCCAATGCTTTATTGCTTCTTCCGTCCATGCATTCAAAAAATGACGAGCGATGGTGCGAGCTAGAGCTAGCTGTCCTATCCAAATAAAGCAACCTATATAGCAGCAGAAGCAGCAGCAGCAGCAGCAGCGAAAAGAAAGGTGCGAGCTGACCTACTTATCGTATCCAAAGCCAAAACAACCGACTAGCATGCCCTCCAAAACTGCAACTTTTCCTTCATGTTCATGCAAGTGCAAGTCTTTGCCAGCACCTGGATCAGATGAGATAGGTAGGGCCTTCCGCCTTTGATTGGGAGGAGCAATACCAATCTTTCGGGTCCATTCAAATATTGGAAGTGACGGTGACGGTGACGTTTGAAGTGCTGACCAGTCACAGTTAGGCTCAGTACCAGTCTTAGTAAAAGGTGCGTTATAACGTTAAGTTGTGGAGGACTCATCATACCTTTCAATGATAAGCCAGGCCAGGACCAGGATTTAAATTACACATGGACATTGTACATAAACCCAGAATGACTTAACTTGACATGAAAACAGATTGTGGAGATCATACTTTTTTTCAATGTGTACATAAGTGATTAGTTTAGGATGTTATTCAGGAGCTATTTACTGGGCAAGCTGGATGATCATACTTACTTCCTTAGTCATACCGCGGTTGTTTACAACATGTAGGATGATGAAGCAACTGAGAGAAAGCCATCTGCCTGGCGTCTAAATTTCTGGGTAAAGTGAACCGGTATCAGGTGGCTTTTAATAAAGCAGCTGTGGAGGACGTATTCGGGTACCGCGGTATCTCATAATTAGTTTTGGCACACGAGGAATTAAAAATTTTTGACATTTTAGAACCGCAACATCTTTTGCGGCCACGTTGTACGACCACTGCATAAGCTTCCACGGTGGAAATGGCGCGCCCGGATTGCACAGATTTGGGTTTGAGGATTTTTTTGGCCTTCAAAACACGAAGATCATGAAGCTGCGACATGTTGTCACCATCCCATACATACTACGCAATGAAACAACAAAACAAGCATGATATTAATAAAATTTAGGAGGCACCATCATCGTCATCATCACTATCGTTGTCACTATCAAAATATTTGTCCAGAAATTCTTTATCATAGTTTCCACACACATCATCACCTGTAAGTTTGAGGCGCGTTGTTTGATGCTTCTGACGCAAGTCTTCTTTGCGATCGTCAGAGAAGAATCGGAGGTAATGACTCAAAGCATTATCATCGTCGTCAATAAACTTATCGTCCATCATTTCTTGGAGGCACTTATGGCGGACAAGCTTCACGTATTGGCGTTTAGGAGGCAGCGTTTTGTGCACGACATCACGGTTGAATTTATGGATGTCATCCGCTGTCACCCGGGAAGATTTAGTCTTAGTCGCCGCATCACGAACCTGCACATTTCTACTATTGATCTCACCGTCGATCGCCTTTGTTTCTTTGCTCTGTTGCAGATGATCATCCAATCTCTGGCACAAATCAATACTCTTTACATCTCTCCCTGCCTTCAGGTCGCCCTGTAAAGCCGCCATCTCATCATCTGCTGCACTTTCGTCGCTATCCTTCTTGGCCGAATACCCCCTAACCTCCTTGGCTATTGCCTTCCCAATGGCTTTTGAGGCGCTCTTTTCACTCTTCAGGACATTTGCTGCTGCCAGTGGTAGATTCTGCAATGATTTCATCGGAGGAGGCATGTATTTGCACAAATCAGCAAAGACCAATCCTTTTTAATTTGCAACAGACGGATTAGAATGAAGAAGGCAAGGGAATGACTGCAAAATAACCAACCGTTAGGACAATCGCTACTTGGAACTCTCCCGCTGATACAATATTCCCTAGTGCTTTATGAAGAAACACGGACACATCAAGACCAAACCTGCGGTTGATTACTTTTGGATGAGGAGTGAATGTTGGAGCATACTGATCTAGACTTGTATTTGAATGATCAGGCTACCCCTTTTAGAAGCTGCCTTTATCTTCTTGGAAATCTTAGGGAAGCCCATGATGGCATTTATGTTACTACTGCTAAATTATTCAACGCATCTACTGCTAAATTATGCAACGCATCTTTACTCCTTTGTCTGTATCTGCTGCAAAGCGCAGAAAAATGTAGCGTCCAATATTTCATGGCCAAATTTTGTGATCTATCCGTTCATACTCGCATTTCAAACCATTCTGTTCAATATTCTGTATTCTCATTCTGGTCATAAAAATCAATATGAAGACTCGTAGCAATCAGTACAATAGTCCAAAGAGGAGAGCCCGCGGAGAGAAGAGGCAGAAGAACTTGCCATCCAAAAAGCCTTCAGATGACGCTCCATCATCTCCGTCCAAAGCGCCAGTACGTAAGAAGCGGAAAGAGCAAACGCGATGCGTATGTGGCAAACCTGCGTGTGATACGTTGATGAAGAAGCTGGAGGCGCTCAACGATAGCCGCATCACTTACTTTAATGTTCCTGCACTACCAAAGCCAATATTACCAAAGGCTCGGAAGCCGGAGAGAATCAGGAAGAAAGATATGATCCACAGACACAATAGTTACCTTGCTTGTTTGGGCGCAGAGGCAAAGCGAAGCGAAGGGTAGAACTGTTTAAGCAGGGTGGCCCCAACAGATACTCCGATAAAAGTTACCCGCAGTTTGCGTCAATTCATCTTCATCCCGAAATCCTGAAAGAACATCTCAAAGACGGCCACCTGCCAAAAGAAATCCCTGGGGAGGTTGGACTGAAACTATCTCAAGAAGGGTCATGCATATTCAAGGAGAAAGATGAAGTTCCGTCATCTGAAGAACGTAACTTCGTCGCTCTTCCAAACTATCCGCTGGCCAGGGCACAAGAGTTCTACTGTGCAGTTGAAAAAATATCCATGGTGAAGATGTTGCATCCTCAATGGTTACACCGCCGCCACCTGCCACAACTCGATCTGGCGCTGGTATCGTATCAGACCCACGAGCATTTGAAGCCGCTCTACTGAAAGAAGAGCTGAGAAAGAGAGACCAAAGTCTTTAATGCCGAGAGGAAAGCCTTAGAAAGCAGCAAAAAGATCTTGAAGCCAGGGAGAAAGCATATCAAGAGTCGCTCAAGAAGTTGAAACAGCTTGAATTTGACTCACTGACAAGAGAAAGGGAGTTGCAACAGCTCCAATTAGATTTACTGAGAAGAGAAAAGGACATGAATAAGGAGTTTAGTAATATATCTTGAAATTGATTGAGGGGATTGGTGGATTATCAAGGCTTACCTTAACTAACAAGAAGTGGCACAAACGCAACTGTAGAGACAAAGCCAGCGCGGCGTCCACCCTGTTCGGATTCCGATCTTGGAAAGAAACTGTATGCTACGTCCACGGCCTATTCGGTCTTTATCCGCCAACAGAGCTGCCATCACTAGATGATGCAGTGACCTCGTTTGAATGGTGCCTTGCGGCAAAGATGAGAATCAACTGTGGGATGTCCTATCGAACCATTGCATACATCCTTGGGCTGAACGCAGAGAACTCTCATGTTGCAGATAGAGTGAAGTGGTGGGTCGATAGATGGGGCGAAGCAGGAGAAGATCTCTCTATTCTTGATATAACTGAGAAATTCCTTAAAGCAATTTGTCCTCAAGCGTTCAAGGATGAAGGGCTCGACAATGTTTGTGCAATACCTGACGGCAAAGACTTCAAGATATTTACTCCACGGAAGAATACACTCTTCACTCGCGCGTGCTATTCTGACAAAGTCCACGCTAGTGCAGTGCGTTGCATTTCATGGTGCACGCCAATGGGTTTAAGTTTTGAGTACACTAATTTATTCCTTGCTCGTGTATCAGAGAAGGCGCTCGTTGAGCTGTGGGGACCACGGCTGAGGAAGTGTCCACCAGGATGGGTGATGCTATCGGATCGAGGCTTTTGGGACACAGCACGATACTATCCCAATATGAACAGGCAAATCACCCCCAAATTCTTGAGTGGTCGCGGCCAATTCACCGCTGAGGAGGTGTCTGCTGATAGGACCATCTGCAAGTTGAGGTACACGTGTGAGGTTGCATTTTCTCGAGTGACGGATAGCGATGGGTTGAAGGATGTCATCCCGGCTTCATTTTACGGCATGTTGGATGCCATGAACCATTGGGGACACGCCAATGTAAATATTTGCAGGCCGCTAATGCCGCTAAATTAATTCGTCATTATTATTCTTTTCTTCTGTTTTTGTTGCCGTAGAGTGTCGAAGAGAAGACGAACCGATGATGTGTTGATGCGTAGATCCGGGCAGTCAGCTTCTGCATGAATATTTAATAATAATAACTCAACTATGCCATAAAAATTGTTGCAGATGCACAGCCAGTCATGATAATTAACAGCGGCATCGCTCGTTGCTGTTTTTTGGTGGATAGTTTGCCGTGCATACGCATACAGTAGGTGACGACATGGTTGATGTTTTGTGTTCGGTGACGGCAGGTTTGGAGCAAAAAGTTGCACAAACCCAAATCTGTGCAAAAATGAAGGGTTTGTACCGGGGGCTAAAGGGTTAAACTTAGTTACTGGCAGCCCCTTGTACCTTGGCCCACGTGGGCCGACCGTGGAAGCTTATTCCCAAAGAACAAGAACACAACACCTGCAAAGAGTACTCTATTTACATCATGTTCTTTTTATGAACACCTTCGCTTCAAACTACGGAAAGCTCTGCTGGAGTAATAGCATAAAAAAAATATTCATAGTACACCATGTTCAGTTCCATCGGTGAAGTCCTACACCTCCTCGTCCGCCAAGACTGGGAGACCTTACGGTCAACCGTCCTATCCGACCCAACACTCTTTCGAAACATTGCCAGCGCCATCATGGCGTGCTCCGAGTTCAACGGCATGACCTTCCTACATGCTGCAGTTCGATACAACCCTCCATCTGATATCATTGCTCAGATGCTTCATCTATGTCCTCACATGGCAGCAGTCATGGATTGTCTCGGTCGGACACCTCTTCATGTTGCTGCGGGATCTGGAGCAAATCCAGAAGTTATATCAATGATAGCACATGCTTACCCTCAAGCATGCGATATTCAAGATCATGATGGGAAGACTCCGTTACATTTTGCATGTGATGGTTCGAGCTCCCTATTTGAAGACGATGGCGACATCACCTCTTCCAGACAAGTGCTGAATCACGAATCAGTCCATGCCTTGTTATCGTACTCAGTCCGAGCGGCTTCCTTTCGAGACTATGAGCAAATGATCCCACTCCAGCATGCAATACTGAGCCATGCATCCTTCAGAACTGTGAGACTGATTGGGGACGCTATGAAGCACTTTAGTAATAGTAATCAACATCAACAGGAACAGGAACATACTTTTAGGGTTAGGGAGAGACCGTGCAAGAGGGCAAGGAGGGATGTAACTGTAAGTGTCGTTGTTTGATGAGAGTTTGAAGTTTCAGTTTCATGTGCCAATGATGAAGGTGGATGCGAAGTAGAGTGACAGAAGAAGTTAGTGAATGAGTGAATAATCTCGAACCGGTAAGAGAGGGCAAAGGAGGACTGTGACTGTAACTGTAAGTGTCGTTATACGTTATATGAGAGTTTGAAGTTGTGTGCTAGTGATTAAGCACTAGATGTGATGTGAAGATGTGAATGGGGGAATATCCCAAAGTCAAAGTAGAAAGATCAAATACAATATGTAACAACGATTTTAAAGTACGTCTGGTGGGCCCTCAAGAGGCGACATTATCTATGCTAAGTGATAACGAGCATGTGCTGTAGCAGCGATATATTTTCCAGATCGCACCCCAGAAGTCAAAGTCAAAGTAGAAAGATCATATTGATATTGATATTGTTACTGTTACTATCTGCCTCTATGCATCCTTTGTATTTGTTCTTCACCTTCACTCTAAAAAGGCGAAGAGCAATATGAGCCAAGAATATTAGAATGAGGTGCATTGGCGGGCCTAGCAGGTCGGTAGCGTTACCATCCTGTCTGGTTGCCTACGGCTACGGCAGCGAGTAGACTCGCGTCCGTAGGCGGCACTTTCTTCCTCGGTTACGATACAGTGCAAAAAATCGCAAGAGTCTTGAATGTAAATACGTACGTACCTAAAAGTACTTAGAAGTAGGTTGTACCTTTATCCTATCTATCTATCTATCTATCTATCTATCTATGTGCGTGCAGCGCGCGTCCGTCAAAAAATAAATGCTCAGTCGACTCAAGAGTCGTCTCAGCCCCCCGAAAGCGAAGGCGTATCCACGATTCTTTTCTTGTTTGCAATACCAGTGATACGTAGTTTACCGTAGCACAGAAATAACCTAAAGCCCCACACACAAATGACATGACAATGCATGCGTTTTATGCATAGTTCATGAACATGAAGCAACCAACCAAGCAGCGAGCGAAGAGCAGCATATAAAATGGCAGCAGCAATATCATTATCCCGCCTCGTTAAAATAAGGCAGCAAAAAATCATTTCTTCTCAATCATCGATGAGGTCGTCTTTCTTCACAGCCCATTCCACCAGAAAATGCTCACATTACGTGCCGATAAAAACTGACCATCGGCGTAATCTTCGTCATTGTTTGTCAAGCGCTACAAAAATATCATCTTCACCTCTTGCTGCGTTAACCGCTGCTGTTCTTCGACCACCGCAACCATCATGTTACAGAAATCAGTGTTACAGCGTCAATAATTATTTCAGCACGATAAAAAAATCCTCCATGGATCAACAAAGCGGCGAAGGAATTGTGGTATTGCCATCTTCACCACTACCGCCGCCGCTGTCATTACCGAGAGAGCACACAATCACTTCTGTCAATAATACTGATAGTATCGAAAACACTGACAGTAATACTAATATCGACAACAAAGCATCAAGCAGCAGCAGCCTACTACTCCATTATGAATCACTCATTGCGTCAGGCGAAGTAACTCGTGATCCACATCAGATACGTGCCTTGCGTGAATTAGATCGACTTCGTGTGGATTGTTTGAAGTATGTGTCTTCTCCGTCGTTTCATCATAGTGATGTTGGTGATGGCAGTGTGAATGATAATGTGAATGGAGATGGTAACAAGAGTGGTGGCTGGAGTTTATCAAGTTTATTTTCATCTTGGAGCAACAATTCGACAACTGATTCATCCTCCAGTGCACCATCATCATCAAATCAAGAGTCATCGACAAACACAAAGAAGCCAAAGGGAGTGTATCTACATGGAGGAGTTGGATGTGGTAAAACTTATTGTATGGATCTATTTTACAATTCATTGCCTGACAATCCAGACACTGAAAATGATGATACTGATGATGATCCAGCATCAGCAGCCAATTCATCTGCATCTATGATGATCAAACAAAAAGTACACTTTCACAAATTCATGCTCAACATACACAAATCAATCCACACTGCCAAAACCACCCACGGCCTCACCGGCAATCAACTCATCAATCACGTCATTCAAACGACACTCTCCCATGGTAAAATCATTTGCTTTGATGAATTTCAAGTGACTGATATTGCCGATGCACTTTTATTAAAACGTTTATTCACTGCACTGTTACAACGTGGAGCAGTGATTGTAGCAACGAGTAATCGACCGCCAAGAGATTTGTACAAGGGTGGATTACAACGTGATTTGTTTGTCCCATTTATTGATTTGTTGGAAAGTGAGTGTCATGTTGTGAGTATGTGGGAGAGTGATATGGATTATCGATTGGTGCAGAAGGATGAGGAGGGGGATAGTTATGATGATAGTGGGAAGCAACGTGTGTACTTTGTGGGGAATAAGGATGATGGGAGAACGAAACGGAGGTTTGATAAGTTATTTCGAGTGTTGACCAAGGGGTCAGATATTCATTCCATGGTGTTGGATGTACAGGGACGTGAGGTGTACATTCCAAAGGCAAGTGAGGAATGTAGTGTTGCTCGATTTTCATTTGCAGATTTATGTGCCAAGGCTGCTGGTGCGGCGGATTACCTGGCGATTGGGGAACGATTCCATACGGTGTTTATTGAGGATGTACCCAAGTTGCAGTATCATGAGGTTAATTTGGTGCGGCGGTGGATTACATTGATTGATGCGCTGTATGAGAATCATGTCAAGTTGGTGATTCAGGCTGAGACCAGGCCGGAGGAGATGTTTCAGGTTGATTTGGAGAATGAGCATTGTGATGAGGTGTTTGCGTTTGATAGGACGAGGAGTCGTATGGAGGAGATGAGGAGTGAGAAGTACTTGCAGAAGAAGTGGACTGGACATTTGCAACTGAAAGATGATGTCGATCGAGCAAAACAGATTGATTATATGCAGTAATACTACGATTGATTTGAGAAATGGTGGTCGATTGTAGTGGAGGGAAGAAAGTGCAGCTATCGTGTTTGTATGCAATGCCCGGCTTTGTCGCCCAAAAATAGAAGTGTCATCATCCACATACGCATGTGTCTCTTTCTTTTAGACTGTGAGCATTTCACAGCATGATCTACCAGCTTCTTTTTGCCGGGAAAGTGGCTTGGTCAAAAGAGAGGTTGATGAAACTCAAGCTATAGAGAGTCGATCTACCAGTATCTCTTTGCCGGGGACGTGGCTTGGGCTATATCGAGGAGGGTGGCAGTTGCTTCAACTTCACAGAAAAGTCTCCGTTTGATGGCGAGCCTCAGGAACTTTCAGCGGCAGCACATAACGCGTGTGTTCATTTGCAATTGATTGGAAGGCGCCGTCCATTGGACTTCTCCAAAGCAGATACCAACCATGCCACGCTAGGATTCTCTGAGTAAGTAGCTCCAGTTCTGCACCATGGATCGAACACGTTCGGACACTTCGGAAAGGCCAGCTTCCAGTACATGCCGAGGCCAAGAACAAAACGAATCACTCCTACCTTGCAAAGGATTTCCGGATGGAGATCAAGTGGAAGGTAGGAGTAATTCGTTTTGTTCTTCTCCTGGGGATATACTAGGGAGTAGATCTGACTCCGTCAGACGCACTGACCTTCCCGGGGCGTGTCCGACGATTAAGATGATCCGGAAGTGGACAGATGGAGCAAATATCAGCTTCAAATACACCAACAAGAAAATTGAGCAGTCAGTCAAGGAAGCCAATAAGAAAATGCGAAAGAGACAAGCCAAAAACATGGGAGAGGAATCAGGATGCAACTACTTGGAATGCACTCAGTGCAAGATATCGTTCCCGAGTGAAGCTGAGCTACGCAAGCATTTGCACCACAGCGATGAGCACCATGCAAAAGTAAGAGCGAAGAGTGAAAGCAAAACATTAGGAGATCTCAAGCTTTTTGCAAAGTTTTCTGCACGTATGCGTCAATTTATTCTCGACAAAGTCCCTTTGCCCACACCGAAACATCCCAGTCCACCCGTAAGTCCAACCGCTGGAACAGTGGAAGTAAGCGAGCAGACTCAAGCAAGTTTGCTCCCAGATCCGCCGCCTGAAACAACTGAAGTAAGTAGAAATTGTCGTATGTTATGTTATCTTCTTATGCCTACCTTTTACCCTTATTCCTGATGCCTCGTTTGTAGCAAACGGCAGTGGGAAATTCCTTTGATATGGATGATGATATGATGAAAGAATTCCTCGATCCCGATCCCGACCTCGATCTCGATCTGAAAATGGATGAATTTGATGAAGAGAAAAACCAACGAACCGATGCTGCTCAGCTTCAAGAGGAGTTCAGGAACGAAGAGGGAAAGAGGAATGGGGTTGTTGAAGAGAAAGTCCGAGCAAATCTTCAAGAAGAAAATAGGAAGCTGAGGGAACGATTGAAGCAAGTAGAAACAGAAAACAGGAAGAAACAAGAAGAAAATATGAAGCTGAGGGAAAGATTGAAGCAAGTAAAAACAGAGATGTCTCAAGAAAATCTGCAAAAGATCTGCTTAGAATTAAAGAAGAATGAAAAGAAGGATGTAAAGGAGGGTGAGAAGAAGAATGAGATGGGTTACGAGTTTCCAAACGACAAGTTTTATAGGGTCATGTGGGTTTTTAAGCAAACTCATGATTCAGTTTGGGAACTAGTGGTGGACTTGTTGCTATGCTTCGTTACAGTCAATCGTGGCACGGAATATAAAGAAAGATTATCCGAAGGAGGAAAGAGTGAGGATGGGGAGAGGGCATCTAAAAAGAGGAAGAGGAGAGGAGGCGAAAGTGGGATAGAAGGCTAAGATGATAGGGGGAGGGGTAGCTTAAAGAGTTCAAGGCAACATGTTTTTTATCCTAACATAACACACGCTTCAAGCATAATAGGAGGGGAACTGACCTTGCAATTGCTCTTGAGTGAATTGCTTCTTCACACTTACCACTAAGCCTTGAAAAGCTCGATGTCTAGTCAAATGCTTCCAGTTACTCTTGAGTGGATTGCTGCTTGCGAACTTCCCACTTGTCGTATGCGTTTGCTTGAACTTACCATTAACTTCTATTCTCATACCAATGGAGGCTTTGAATGCTTGAATAAGGCTGCCAACGCTTCAGATATGTGAGGCGGTGTGTATCGCAAGGCCGTTCGATCACAACGGCTGCATACTCCGTCTTTGCCATACTCCGTCTTTGCTGCCTTTTCGTCCTTCATTACTTCTATTTGGTAGAGGAGTGCAAGTACTGTAAGCAGGAGGATGATGATGTGGATTGATTTTAATATTTATCAGCAGTCGATTGTAATGAATGGAAGAAAGCGCAGCTTGTGTGCATCTATCGGCTTTGTATCACCTGGAAATTTTGAGTGCCATGATCCACTCGCTTACGTAACATGTCTAAAAAAATAGCACCGGGATCGTGGCTCTAGAGGCTACATGAGGGCACTTTGCTTCAAATTTCTGTCTTAGATGAATCCTCGCTCATGATTCATGAACTACACCGGCAGCAGCACAACACACATATCATCTGCGATTGCTAATAGGGTGCCTGGACCTCTCCAAAGCAGATACCAAACTATGCAATGCGAAGATTCTCTGATTAAATAGCTCTCCCTCACTGCTTTACCATGAATGAAAAATCATTGGACACTTCGGAAAGGTCAGCTTCCAATACGTCCCTCTGCGGTGCATCAAAACAAAACGATTTACCTTCTGTTTCTATTGAAGGTGAATCGTTTTGTTCTGTGTCGAGCAGCGGCGATCTATCAGAGATTACTCCGACTGGGAAGACTAACTTGCCCGAGGCGTGGCCAACCAAGATCCGTAAATGGACCGATGAAGCAAATATCAGCTTCAAATACACCAAAATGAAAACCGAGCAGTCAGTCAGGGAAGCCAATAAGAAAATGCGAAAGAGACAAGCCAAAAACATGGGAGACGAATCAGGATGCAATCACTTGGAGTTGGAGTGCACTCAGTGCAAGGTATCGTTCCCGAGTGAGGCTGAGCTACGCAAACACTACAACAGCGATGAGCACCTGACGAAAGTAAGAGTGAAGAGTGAAAGCAAAACATTGGGAGATCTGAAGATTTTTGCAAGTGCCAGTGAGGACATTTATAACCGGCAGACTCGAGCATGTTTAGCAGACAGGGAAGCCAAAGCTTCCAATCAGAAGATAGAGATGGCAAATCACTTCGAGTGCGATTTGTTGAGCGAGGAGCACCTAGTTAAAGTACCATTGGAGTGCAATTTGAACAAGGAATCGTTCCAAAGCGTAGCTGAGTTGCGTGAGCACTATGACAACGAGGAGTCACCCGGCTTACCTGCGGCAACCGCGGCTGCAACTAATGATGTAAGTTCCAATCTGATATTGGCCTGAATAGACAATTGACATGCTGCTTCTAACTTTGCATATGGATGTCGCAATGCAGCTAGGAGTGAATTCCTGGGATTTGTCTCATGATGATGTTCCTTACGACGATTTCTTTGTTGGAGAGGAGATGAATGATATCGGTGTCGGCGATGCAACTGACGTTACCGAAGAAGCCGTGCAAATGTTATTACCACGCTCCAGGAGGAAGTAGATCGGCTCAAAAGAGAGAACAACAAGTTAGAAGAGCAAAACAAGAAGAATGAAGAGGATTTACTCAGATTGAATCGAATCGATGAAGAAACGTCTCCCAAAAATCTGCAGAACATCGTTCTATATTTGAAGAAGAACGAGGAGGGTTACGACTTTGACGATGCCAAGTATTATAGGATGATGTCTGTGTTGGATCGTCCCTGCTTCTCAGTTCGGGAAATTGTGACGAAGTTGATTTCATGCTCCTTTCAAATCAATCGAAAATGTGGAAACTATGGAGAAAGGCCACACAAGAGAGGAGGCGATGACGATGAGGAGGAGAAACCCAAAAAGAGGAAGAGGGGGGATGAGGGGAGAGGGTAATGTGGGAGGGGTAGACTTAAAAACAGTTCCACGCAACATGTCATTATTTATCTGCCTATGCATAATAGTGAGGGGTACTGACTACATCCTCCAATGCTTCTAGTTGCTCTTGAGTGAATTGCTTCTTGTGAGCCTCCCAGTTATCAGTGTGGGTTCGCTTAAACTCGCTACAAACACGTTTGACTTCATCTCTCACACCCATGGAGGCTCGCTGCTCAAAAGAGTGCTTCGATAAGGCTGCCAACGCTTCAGGAATGTACGGTGGTGTGTCGTAAGGCCGTCCCATCACAACGGCACACAAAACAAAGACCGATCGCTGCTGCCTCTTCGCCCTTTGCTTCTCTTTGTTGGCCCTCTCTTCTGCTTCCTCCTTGGTCATTTCTGCGTCTGCTGTTTTCTTCTTCTTCTTGACAGATTTGTTGGCAATTCTGATATATTTTGCTACAAGTTCTTCCAGCGCGGATTGTGGCATTATTGCAAGAATGCCGGTGAGAGCGGATGTAGCCGCATTTGAGACTAAATAAAGAACACGATGAGTGATTGAGTTGGTCATTAAAAGAGTCTAGAAAATGAGATGAAACTTACCTTCACGACGGTCGTCTGACAAAAGAGAAATCGCAATAGATAATGAATTTTCTGCCTGCTCTTGGGAGAACAAGAACTTGTGAGCACCTTGAAAGCAACGTAAGAAGTGAGCCGACGCCTGCCTAATCTGCCAATTCTCGTATGCCGACATTTCCTTTAGAATTGCAAGCACGCGGGTAATATCATTTGACACTCCATATGATACGACGCATGATGTACTGATATCAGCCTAGAGGGGGACAAGGGATAATGAACAACATTGTAGTAAACAAACTGTCAGGAAAACGAAAGAGAAGTTTCGTAAACAACACGGACCAAATACAAGCACTCACAATGGCATATCTAAAACCCTTGACCAACTCAGCCTCAATGCCACGATCTTCAACTGACACTTCCTCTTCAGTAGTTTGAAGTGCTTTAAATGCAAGAGGCAGAAGCGGTACGATGAACTGTGAATACTCGTGTTTGGCGTCTCCCCAATGAACACAATACGCGACGAACTTTCTCGCGGTACCAAGCGCCCGATTCTTTTCCTTAAACGAATAGGAAGACGAATCTTGAATACTGACCAGCTGATTCATGATGGTTAATCCAGGGTCATTATTACTTGATCCCTTTCCATAACTTAGCGTATTGATAAACTTACGATGACAGTAGCACATACGAAATAACAGTGAAGCAATGTGGTCTCTGCACTTGTCGTATGGGTGTCCAATGGCATTGAGAAGCGATGGTATTAGAGCTTCAGAAACATGCGTCCAGCATTGCCCCAGCTCAATCTCTTCATCGTTTGAGCCGTCTGGAGGTAGCTCAGTGTCATGTAACAAACTTGCCGTGTACCATGGCTGCTTCGACGTGGCTCCCACATCATCTTCGCCATCCAACTCAATCAGGACTGATTGAATGAAATAAAGCCACTTCGATTGCAAAGCAAATCGATCTGCCATCGTCGCTGCCGCTCCACTGCCTTGCTCGGTTTCATCAACACCGTCGCGTTGCCACAATGTTGTTTGCACCTTCACCACAGTGAACTTCAAAAGAGGGAAAAAATGATTGGGAGGGAAATGGTGAATGCCCCATCGACAGGCATCGAAGTAGGCTCCAATAATGTACGTTGGGGTCTTTTGGACGGCGTCCTCTAAGAATGGAAGTAAGAGCGTCTCCCAAATGATCTCTCTGTCTTCGGGAGTGGTGCTATATAGTAGCATTGCTCGGCACACACCTCCAAATATCTCAGCAGCTGTACATTGTTGATTCCTCTGATCTTCTGATGGAGGAGAAGCTACCAATTCTTTCGCTTGGGCAAGAAGGTATCCCACCGCTATCTTGGCATTCTTGAAGCCGATTGCCAACAAAGCGCTGCATAGCAACTGTGAATGCTGAAGTTTGTAGATACTGGTTTTGACCGAGACTCTCTGGAATGGGAAAAGTGTCCTCGACGCAAGATTTGCAGTTGCATCTCGAATGATCTCTTGAACCCCAGATGACCACTGAGCTCCATGGCCTCCACCAACGCTGGTGTCTTCGCGGTGGTCATACACTAGTGCTTTCCCTAGAGCCTTACATGCCTGCTCACTCGTAAAGAAATCTTGAAGAAGACCAAGATCTGGTTGCCCCGCTCCGATACTTTCGGATTGTGACATGTCAACCAATGCAAGAGAGACCAATCGTCCTAGTAATCCTAAAGATACTCGTTGTATTGGCTGTCCTACTTCCTCTTTGATGAGAGTGAAGCAAGTTGTCCATACTTTTGACATGAGCTGAGGTTTCGTAGTGACTAGATCCTTTTCATCGACAAACTGAAGAAGAAACCAAGATGCGACAAGGCGATCTCTCCAGTGCATCTCTCCAGCATCAGCGTCACCCGCCTCCTCGTCACTCTTTTCATCTGGCGCTGTTGTGGCAGATGTTGATCCGTCTTGAAGCATATCAATTAAGAATTCCAAGCAAGATTCATGTGCCATCTGATCAGCTTTAGAAACCCGAAGCAACGAGAAATTCCTTGAACGAAATAGAAGGAAGATCGAATTGACGTAATACACAACTTTTGCGACATCTTCTGGTGGTAGCAGCGTAAGCAACCGCTGTGTACCACAAACTGTTTTGACTAGCTCGAAGCGATCGGCTTCGGTCCACATCATATGCTTCAAGATCTTGGGAAGTGAGACAAGCTTCAGTACACCTTTGACAACTTCAGCAAGGCGAGTTCGTCTACCCTGTGCGTTCACTTGAGTAACAAGTTCCTGCGTGGATGGGATACCATCAACCCCCTTCAGTTCACCATCACGAAGTGAAATAGCCGAGAGTAAACGTGTTGTGCGGTGCTTCACAACCCAACCAAATCGAGTCATCAAGAAATCAGTGATACTCAGGGCATTACCTCGCACGTTGATATTTGGATGGCATGAAAGATTGCACAAACCATCAATCACAGCTTCATACGCACGAAGGGAGGTGCACTTTTCATCCCGGTAGGGCGATTCTTCACTACTCAAGTGCGATTCGAGTGTCTCCATGTCCATCTCAAGAGTGAAAAGACTTGTTGGGATAGCGGCGTTCGTTCCAACTCCATCTCGAAGCTTCTTCAATCGGCGAGGTATCTGCGATGAAGCAGACGAAGTGAGAGTTTGATTGGCGAGGTGAATCCTGTTCACGAGAAGGCACCTCGAGATATTCTTTCCAGACTCCTCTCCATCTTTATAAAGCGAACTCAAGCCTCTTTGGGATTCATCGTCTGCACGCAGTAAGATATTTCGAATATAATCGCACTGAGAAGTAAGAAAGAAATCCACCAAAATTTCTTTTTGTCCCCTCCAGATTGTCTTGCCGCTTCCAGATTGGTACTGAGCTCCTCTTCGAGTAAGTAAAAGCTCTGCAATCTCTATTACTTCATTGCATACCTTGGCGTCTGTGCTGATTGATACGCCCCCTTCCTTGTTGTCTGGTTCACTTCCATCTGATTTTGATTCGCAGTTCACAGTACCTTTAGCAATAACGCGTGTAATATCCATCAAGTGAAAGCAGAGTCTTCGGCGAAGATCACCCAAGATCTTCTGCGACTCTGGTGAAGAGGTTTTGATGAGAGAAGCTGTGGCCTTTTCTTTTGGACAAAGTTCCCCTTCTTGGGATAGAATCGTGTCGGCACAATCATCCAAAAGAATCCCGAGACAACCTCTCAGTGTGTAACGAAGAACACGGAGTGATTGCCTCCATCGCTGTATATTACCTTCACCATTAGTATCCCCTAGGCTACGTAGACGTTTCAAACAGAATCGGGCTACCAAATCGACGGTAAAATCAATGGATTTACCGGAAGGTACGCACCATTTAATACCCTCATTTAACT
Organism: Skeletonema tropicum; assembly: GCA_037178625.1. NCBI lineage: Eukaryota > Bacillariophyta > Thalassiosirophyceae > Thalassiosirales > Thalassiosiraceae > Skeletonema > Skeletonema tropicum. Next base: position 1,663,112 of record CM074146.1, read on the forward strand.
CAGCGCATGCTCCAGGGACATAATTAGAACTCCTCATCATTGGGTGCGACGACTGAGCGATGGGGTACTCTTCGCACTGAGAAGATAGCGTGTGACGGAGGAGCTTACACCCAGTTTTGAATAAAACTTTATCATCAGGTTGGGATAGAGCATATGTGATGGCAGCTACAATGCTATCGCGGTGCTTCAAAACAGATGAGCCAGCATATCTGATAGCGGCTGCAAGGCATCGGAGACGATAAATTGCCGACTTGGTCGACCTGTGCTCGAGATCTTCCGTTAAAATTGGTACAAGAGCATCAAGCCCCGGGCTCGCATCGATGGAACTATCTTTCAGGTCAAATCTAGTCATGCACACCGCCTGACAAAGTAGTGATGCGTCCTTCACCGCAAAAGGCAGGGTTTCCTCTTGCATAAATTGCGAAACAGAACGCAATGCAGATCTGTAGGTCTCAGCGTCCATTGAAGAAAAGAAATAAGTCAGCGTTTCCTTCATGATTCTGGATACATTTTTAGTGACAGCAATGTCCATCGATCCATGGGACATCCCGTAGCCACTGTGGCCCTTTCCTAGCTTCTCCTGCTCTCCAGTAGCTCTCAGCAATTCGTAGACGCGGTCAAGAAATGCCAAAGACCAGTCGCTCATGGCTAACATTGCCTCCTTCATCACTGTATCCAAGTCAATATCCGCATCCAGCATAGCAGCACTCGCCTGGGCTAGAATGGAACTCTCGGGGAGAGATGCAAGTGCACTTTTATACGACGTAGAACCAACAATGTTGTTACGTTGATCCATCAAGCCTTCGCCAATCTTAATGGTACCATTCGTCTCATAATCATCCGAAGCAATGTTGAGAGCTCCTCCAACAGGAAGCCACATCACGAGATTGCGATAAAAGATTAAAGTTCTCATTGTTTTGTTTTGGTCGTTACTGTCAATTCCTGCTAGAGACAATCGCAGCATTTCTGGGAGTCTCGAGAGGACCATCGTTGGGCACTGACGTAGAGCAGGCTGAAACAGTCGTGTCAAAGCTGATAATGCAGATGGCGCTTGATGAGCCAAGTTGACGGAAGAAATATCCAATGCACGAAGACCAAAATCTATCATGGGAGGTGCCACTCTCACAGGATCTACTTGAGCAAGATAAAGCAATGCAGTTTCACCAGCGTGACTCACACTACCGTTTTTGCTGTAAAGTGCCTGTTGACATAATGGTAGAAGTGTGTCCAAGAAGGCAACAATCTCATGCCCTGGCAGCTCGATACAACTCAAATATGGCTCGTCATTACAAAGCTGCTCGTAGAAGTTTCGGTGCGAAGATTTCAATACATTCAAGCCAGCCATGATACCCATTCTGTGGCTCACTTCGTATGACAAATAGTGCAGGAATGCCCCCAACGGGAATGTCCAAGAACCATTGTTGGATGGATTGAAGTATGGCTTCACAAAGTTCAAAAATGAAAGAAGCTCCGCAGTCCCCTCTGATAATTTAGGTGCCTCACTGTCCATACTACCATTAGTGGCTTCAATTGTTGCGTGTGGCCCGGAACAAAACATTAGCAGCTTTGTTAACCTCCCAACGAAATCGATTCCCTCTTCATACTTCGACCCACTGCCAACGAATGCTTTAAGACGACTTGGGAATGATCGCTTTCCTGCCTGCGCTGCGTGAGGGAATGATTTGTCTGATGAAACACCGCCAAAAGGTATTTGAAGCCTAAAGAGATGCAATCAATTGAGAGGAAAAAGTGATGAGCACAATCCTAAATGAGCCATTCAAACAAAAACTTGCAGCACTCTCTCTTACCAATATCCACACTGCGTCAACAAATGCCTCCGTAACGCACCCCAATCATGATCTCTCGGATGAATATACTTCCTCGCCCTCCCAAACATAACCATCCACAAATAATCATACTCCGGACACCGATCCACATTCCTCCAACTCTCCATCCATTTCGGCATCACCTCCAAATAATACGCCGAGGAACATTTCGAGGGGTGGAATAGATACAGCATGATTTGTGCACGAAAGCACGAGTTGCTATGTGTATGATACAACAAGTCCGTTTCCGTCATTTTCCATAGAGCACGAGCGGTGGCATCCAGCTCGACTGGGTCACCACTTCCACTTCCCCCCTTCCAACCGGGAGGACGTATGCCCTGATCAAAGAAACACCGACAACTACGTATCATTGACACGGTACTCTTGAGAATTTTACTCCTCATGGAAGAAGCCTCCATCGGTGGTACTCCAGCCTTGTGCTCATCCAGATAGGGAGCTGTGCGAAGGAGCATGGATAACAGCGCACGCCAATTCAATAGTAACATCCAACGATTCCCATTGTTGTTGTTGTTTGGATCATCATTATCATCTTTTTTGGGGAATAATGCAGCATTGGAAACGGATCGCCACATACCCTTTTTGGATAGTAAGAGTAATACAACAGATAACAATGCCTGTCGTGCTGGATGGGGGAGTGCAAATGGACGTGACAAATCTTCTTCCAATTGTTCACTACTTTTGGTGGTTGTTGGAATGGTGTCGTTGTTTGTGGGAGCAGCAGCTTCTGCAGTAGTAGTTGTATTGTCGTCATTTGTTTCTCCACTACCATTGGATTTGAACAAGAGATGCTTCATTACTCTCCGTCCATCGGTCAAGGGAACCAACATACAATCCTCTTCCTCCTCCTTACTAAAGTGTCCACCACCAATCACACCCCCCATGTCATGATAACATATAGTTACCTTTCTCCTCCCCACCCCCTTCTTCTTCTCTCCAGTAGTATCATCATCTTGAATCACCATTTTTTCTACACCACCATTAATACTCCCACCCCCATCCACCACCTCTTCTTCATCCTCAATCACCACAGTGGCACTCATCAAAGTCAATACCTTGAGAAGAATCTGTGCCAATTCAAATTGAGAAATTCCCTTGTGTTTGAGGGAGTAGAGGGAGGTTAATTGGGTGTGTAGACGGATGCATTTTTTGGAGATGGCGTGCTGTTGTGTGTGTGTGTGTGTCATTTTTGTTGTGTTGAAAGTATAAATGTTGGAGAGAGTGGTGGGTGTGCGATGAAGCAAGTTAGTGTGAGTTAGGAAGGCAAGGCAAGGCAAGTATATATACAACATTAGAAGATGTATCAGTCATCAGTTCCAGCAAAAGTAAGAGGTGAAATATTATTGGAGTGGCCCACAACACTGATTGTACTCCAATACTATATATATACATTGCAATTGACCACAATATATAAATCTGACATCAACACTCCACACAAACAACAATAACACTATATAACAATCCAACACACGAAAACTCACCAAAGAAGTAGACCCCCAACCCCGTCCCTCCATCATCATCACCTCTTCCCCCTCATCATCCATTTCATCATCACTATCAATATCATCTTCTTCTTCTACTACAGCACTCCCTTGTTGTTGCTCTTTTCCATCATCATTATCATTACTACTTGGAGTAGTGGAATTATTCTCCAAAAATAACTCATTGGTTAATTCAATAGATTGGACTAATTTGACAATGGCACGTGCTTTACGTTGTGCGTGGATGGTGATGTAGGGCACTCCACTGTAGATATATATATATATCGATATATATATATATATTAGTTGAGGGAGGACAGTTCATGATTTAGAATTGTATCATGTGATGCAGAAATTGAAGAAAGAGGAGATGATGATTTGTGGTGAGACATGATGACTACAAGTTAGTCAAAATATGAAAAAAAGATGGTCCATTTCTATATTCATCAAAAGAGGCTGTTGTTGTGCTTCCGAATTCATTGATATATCCACAATGCTCCCAAAACGACATTCTCAATGACAAATAATAATCCGCTTGAGAAGTATATCCGCGCATGGCCTCCAATTCCATTGTGCCATATGCAGCTCCCATCAATCACACAACACACAACATCATGGTAACTCACCTCTCGGTACGATGATGAGGGGGCAATTGCAAATGAAATGCATGTGGATGTAAGTCTAACCCCTCTTGAGCAAGTGGTGTTGTTGTTGGTGGCGTTGGTGGCACTGCTTCGTCTTTGCTGCTGACGGCCATGGCTGTGTGTAATTTTTTACTCTCCTGCTGTTGTTTTGTTTACTGTGACTTCCTCCGCTGCTGCTCTGTTTTGAATGAAGCAAGTGGCAAGCTGATGGCTGTGATCTGCGGTGCGGCAATGCTTTAGAGAGAGAGAGTGTGTTGTGGTGATGGCTTTACAGATAAGTTGTTGTGTTGTTCATGCATTATTTATTCTTTGTCGCGGTGTCACGTGTCAAGCTAAAAAATTCCAAAAAAGATGTTCCAAAGCAAGACATCTCTGACCTTCGATTTTGTGAAACGCGTACGGGAATCGTTGTGACACCGAATCATCTCTTTCACCTCGGCTCGCTCGTGTTGCATGCACACTGCAGCTGAACTTCCTCGAAATTCAAAAAGAGTGGTAGCAGTGGTGGTGGTGGTGGGAAGGATGGAAGCAATAAGAATACCAACAATAATCATGATTATAGTAACAATACAAATGGTAGTAGTAGTGGTGGAGGACAAGAAAATGGCAGTGGTAGTGGTGGTGGTGATTCCAATGATGATGATGATGAGAGGAAGAAGAATGATAAGAATACCAACAAGAGCAATGTTAATGAGGAGAAGAATGCAGCTACTGATGAAGATGATGATGAAGAAGAAACTCCACCCTCCCAATCCACACCGGATCCGAATCCACCGCACCAGCCACCCACCCCTCCTGGACACCCGTGGACGGTACCGAATTCAAAGTCCGAACAGGACCAAATTATCCCAAAAATGGAAAGAAGATTGCATCCAAACCTAGTCTGTATGAAGTTTATGCCGTGAGATTCTTTCGGAGTGAGAAACGGACTGTGGGGGGTGCGGCTAGTATTATGCCACTACCGGAGATGACTCCTCCTAATACACGAATGGTTGTAACATCTTTGACAGATGGTACTACTACTACTACTACTACTACTGCGGAAGTACCAAACAACATGATGTTATTACCAGGAGGAAACAAATCCCATCCAGAATTAAAGGGAACCAAAATCCCCGATGTACTCGTGGTACATTTCATGCTCCCCTATGAACCACCCAACATGTTCAAACAAAAGGATGACGGTAAGGGAGGGGAATGTGTCTATTACCTCCGTCCATCGCAACGATTCCTTGATGAAATTTCGGGTAAAATACCCGCCACACCGGCAACCAAGCTTTTTGTCAAGTGGTGCAATACCTGTGAGTCCAATATCCAAATGAGATCACGATTCAAATGCATGGCATTGGTACGTGACATTGAAAAACACAACATGGGACTACTCAAGAGTTACACTGGCAAGCCAGTCTTAATTACCGAAAGTGGACGTGCCGCGAGTGGATATCACGGAAACATACGATACCTTGAAATGACGCTGAATGTTCACTATTGGGCATTCATGGCCAAAAAGGGCTTTGTGTCACTTATACCGAAATTCAAAATGATGCAGATGGAGGTGGGGTTTACGATTGAGGCTCATGGGGATAGTGAGATGCCGGAGTGTATGCTTGGATCGACGGTGTTGAGTTATATAAGTGAGAAGACGGGTCCTGTGATTGATGCGAAGATGCAGGAACCTGTTCATGAGCATCAGTCGTGATATAATTATGGAGAGGTGGTGAAATGATATTATAGAGGTTAGTATGTACAGAGCATAAAAAGATTATAGAAAGATTATTGAGTTGAAACGAAGCTAAAGTGAATATGGTACGTCATTTTGATTTACTTTACATACCCAAGATTCATCGATCACTGGTGGAGGTTTTAGAAGACTTCTTAATATAACATTCACCCCAAGCACACACCGTTCGACTCTTCAAAATGGCATGGAAATCCTCCAACGTTACAGCTCCATCCGAATCTCTCGTTACGCCTGGACTGCCCTTCTTCCCCCCATACCCTTCCCTCGCACGCCGTGTCAATTCGGATCCAGTACCCACACGGAATGTTTGATAGGGGACTTTGGAATTGGTTTCGACAATTTGAGCATCGGGGACTAATTGACATGTACTTTGAAGATTTTGAATCATGTCTTCTACTTGTTCTTTTGATGCAAGGTTGTTGCTGCTGGTAGTATTGGAAGACTGTCCTTCATCTTCGGAGTTCATCATCTCATTTCCAATCAGCAGCATGGAGTCGTAGAGAACTCGGATACGGTCAGCAACTGAACTGTTGAGTGCAAGTGATAATGATGTGAGCAGAAATGATAGTGACAACTCATCAGTACCATTCTGGCCATCATCATCATTCCCCTCCCTCCTTCGTGCCAACTCGGCAATCACCACTCTATCCATCAAATGTCCCATCTGGACAGTAAATCCTTCCCCCTTCCTATCCTTCATAACTCTCATGACCAAACTTAAAAATTGAGGATACGTCATTCTAACAATACCCCTCGCAACGAACTCAGTTTTAATTTCCTCCACAATTGCATTCCACACATGCACATCAAAGTCGGAATTGGCACATCGTAAATCTTCAATTTCAAGTGGATCCAATAGTGCCGCGGTTTCCATCTCCTCGCGTAGTGCTACACGTGAATTATTCGATTTTGTGGACCGGAGGAGGAAGAGGAGGACAAGGCCGATGGAGGATAAGAATATTTTTCCGAGGTTATCGAGAAAGATGTTCGAATCATTATCGTCCTTTTTTTTCTCCTGTTTTGTTTTGGTATTTTTGGTTGTGCTTTCGTTGTGACTGCTTGACGATGTGTTGTTGTTGGTGGTGGTGGTAGCTGACAATGTAGAGAAATCAAGTCTTCGTTGTAAACTTACAATGGAATTGCGGGAGTTAGCCAGATCATTACGATTCATAGATGGCATGATGCTCGTAGCCGAGGTAGCAACTGAGCGTGATGGTGATGGCTGCACATTTGAGGTGTTCATGAGGTTGCGAATTGATTGCGATGTCGTTTGATGCAGCCGCCGCCGCCACCGCAGCGACAACACCGTGTGGGAGGATCTTCTGATCATGTTCAAGTGCGGCAGAAATTCATCTCTATTTGATGTATGCTCTTATTATTCATGAACATAAGGAGTTGTTCATGGACAAAGGTGAAAGGTGGTAGAAAGGTGGTCGTGGTCGGCGTCGATCGGTTGGGGTTGCCGTGATTTTTGTGAATGCGTCATATTCAATCACGTTCAGCACGATCACCGTGAAGCTTAACGAGTCCACGCGCAATCACGCTCAAAGTCACGGTCACGCTCAAAGTCACGCTCAAAGTCACGCTCAAAGTCACGGTCACGCTCAAAGTCACGCTCAATCACGCTCAAAAATTTTACTACGAAGCTTGTATGGTCACGCTCCTCACTTGAGCGTGATTGAGCGTGATTGAGCGTGACTTTGAGCGTGATTGAGCGTGACATGTAGTCACACTCACAGGCGTCAATCACGCCTCGCTGTTTCACTTCAACGCCGCCATGGGCCTCTCTAGAGAGAGACATTAATAACAATCACGAGCTACCATATCCACCTCTATCCCTTCTCTAACAGCTCATGATGCATTCGGAGTGCGGTCGTCGTTTGGTTTAATTCATTTCGCCCGAAATTGGCAGCAAACGGCTGCGGCACGGCCGAATGTGGAATATCGTGCTACCGCTTCTTTTTCGATGTCGATGGTTATTCGTCTTCTGTTGCTCTCCATCGACTCGACAATTATCGAAGAGTTACTATCAACTCACTGTTGATTCGGGAGGTGCGAGTTATTGCCAAATATATTCTCATACAAGTCAATACACTGGTTGAAATTGCCGGGCGTGTGTGTGTGGTGTTAATTATTATTTAGGGATGATATCCAACTCGGAATGAAAAGAGGACTCCACAATGCCTTCGTTCAGAGGTCAGAGGACCTTGACAAATCTCTGTGAACACAGAAAGCTTCAGCTGCTCATAACCACACATCATGACAATTTATGATACCATCGAGGTCAATGAATGTATGTTGCATCAAGTGATCTATAGCAGAGCAGCCGAGTCTACTCCACCGAAGATATTGAGGACACCGAGAGCGTTTATTGAATGATCTGCCATGGTGATACCACGCTCCGACCGCTCGTCAAGTTGGACGTTCCTTGATCCCCTTCATCCTGCATCATGATATGTTTTCTTCGGGATGTTTTTGTGGCTAATAGATGAAGTGACGATTGATCGAACTTATTCAGGTCATACATTCTCAACTTATTGAGGTCAAACATTCTCTCGACAGTGGAATGAGATTCCAACATCATTCATTGGAAATTAAAACTAAACTGTAAACAAAATTTAACAACAAAGGAATGCACAGAAGCTTATGAAACAGCGGTGCTGCAAGACGGATACATTAGATAGAAGCGATGCTAACGGCCTCGTAGCTGTTATGAGAGGTCATGCGCTCCTCAGATGTTACGACTCCTCAGCGCGAGACCAAAGTCTGTCGCTTCTTGATTACCTACTCTTATTCCAAGTCCAAGGAGGAAGTGATTCGCGAAAAATGATAATCGTATCGATCTGCTGCATGCAATCCAAGAATGGTATCTATGATATCGCAGAGAATGTTTATTTGACATATGGACGAGGAGAAATCGACTGCAGAGTAGATCTACAATATCTTTCCTAGTTTGTACCACAGCTCACGACTATAACTGCTCACAATATTTCCACAATGACATTTCTATCCAAACCTCATATCTCAACTTGCCTTGCGCACAGAACACTTCTCCTTATCACGAAGACTGCAGCTCCTCTCTTTTTCTGCCTCAGTAAGTGCTTGGAAATTGTACTCTCATTTTGTTTTTAGGTTCTAACCATCTGATCCGACAAGCGAGCCCTCTCTGGATCTGGTAAGGATTCTTCAATATTCTCAGAGAATTGATTTCATGATATGTTAGTCTCAAAGTGACCATGGGGGCTTACCTCGCCTCTGTACGAAGGATAAGACCTCTGATATACTTGTTATCAATGCCCATATGAGATAAATTTGCAATGTTTTTTCAATATGATGCAAAGTTTTCGTTCGGGATGTCGCATTTGGCTGAAGACTGGAGATTGAGAATCTCATCTTCATATCTGATGCTGATTGGCAAGATGTGGGAGACAGTATACAACAGTCACTTCCCTTTCTCACATATCATATCATTGGCTGAAAAGGACCATCACTGCCATTTGAATCTAATGGAGATATATTCCAAGCATCCTCACGAAACTCCTCGTGTATCAAGCACGTCATTTCTTCACATTTCAATTCATATGTTCTCCACATCCCACTATCAAATATATCATTGTCAATGTTGAAAGATGAAGAGAAAGGGTGGTCCATCGCCATAGTACTTCTACTACCCATCCTACGCCCCGCATCTACTAATGAAAAGGTAGGAAGTCGATTCAAATATCGGAACAGCTGTCCAAGCCCAACCGTTCCATCTTCAATAAGTCGAACACAAACTGGATCCTTCACGCTAATTATAGATGTAGCCTTGCAGATTGTTTGACCATGTACGTGAATATGAACAATTCTATCCCATATTGCTGCATTTTCACTCGTATTGTTGTTGTCATTGTTGTTATTGATTTCACCAATGAATGATGATGATCCATCATCCCCATTATTAGTATCATTCAATGACGATGATCTCCTCTCACAGAAATCAATGTGCACATGTACAGGAGCATCGTAATAACTCGAAAAAATCCGTTGCAAGTTCCCATTACTCGTGAGAGCAATCCGTTCCATGGGGGTAAAGTCGCAATTGAACCGTGTGTTGAGTTCCCCTCCCTCTTTGGTTACTAGACCGTCGATTACTTGAGATGACGATGGTGATGATGGATTGTTGTTGTTGTTCGAAGTGGTGATTGGTGTGAATTGCAACGATGAAGTTGCAGCTTGTGCACTGGCATCGGGTGTTCCGGACATGATGTCGCCCAGCGTGCCAGATCCGACAATATCCATTTTTTCATCCTTTTCAATGCCATCGTTGGTATTACTTCCATTTGTGGCCGTGGGGTCGTCATCATCCCCATTTGATAGAATTGACGATATAGATTCTTCGGAGTAAGTGGCATCATCATCATCATCCGGCTGGCGGAATGAATATGCCACGGATGATAATGATGCTTGTTCTGTTTTCGATGATGGGCCTACAGTTGCAATCGATGCTGCAGTGAGCCGCCGCCGTGGATATCTGGCAAATGATGCCACAGTCTGAGGCGACGATGCGAGGATTATTATTAGGAGAGGCTTCTTCATCATCATTGCAGTGCTATTGTTTTATGCTGACAGTACAATAGTCGACGGCCTATATACTATACTACGCTACCATCTGTTCCGGCGAATCATCGTCATTGCCAGAGAGACCAGAGAACTTTTGGCGCAGCTTTTCGATTTAGATTTGGCCCGCCGGCCAAGGGTAAATAAGCAGGGCAAGGGTAAATAAATAGGGTATGTCACACAGAGTGTGACGCTTACCGTCTCGTGGTCAAACTCAAAATGTGACACGAGGCCATTTCTACGTATTCCTACGTTGTACCTAATACTGTCCACCGAACACACACAATTTCCCTAAGTAACAGTGCCGATACGACGTTTGATTACCTATGGTTGAGTCTCGCTTGCTTCATCGTTTCCCGTCATTGAAAGCTCGAACTGATCATTCACCGCTCAAAGCAACGGCAACCATGGTCGACGTTGCCGCCGCTGAATTAGACCAAGTTAATAGCCATATTATCCGCCTATCGGTGGCTGATTGTTACCATGGATTATTATGTTGATGTTATCGTACGTAGATCCACCAGAAACGCTCCTTGGGATGTTCAATGAGCCCTATTAAATGGCCGGCGCTCGCCGGACGTCACCGTCTAATATTGCCTCCATGCTGCCTTCCCTCGGCGGATTTGCCTGCGGCGAGAGCTTCAACATTAACATAATAATCCATAATAACGGTCAGCCACCGATCGGACGATAGTACGGCTATTAACTTGGTCTATTTCAACGGCGGCAACGGTGATGATGGTTGCCGTGCCTTGAGCGGCGTGGTTGGTGCTGATCAACCTGTTGACCGGCACTGACTTTCGCATCTGAGTTTGACCACGAGACGGTAAATCCTCTTTATTTTTTTACGTGTTGTCGTCGCGGTGGAGATTTCCCGCCAAAATTCGAGTCATACCCTATTTATTTACCCTTGGACCAACCAGCATACTGCATCAAAGCAATAGCACAAGATACATAACACTTGAAAGATTAGAAGGCATCGTGGTGTTATGGTTAACCTTTCTCGTTTTCCAACAATACGAGAAAGTAATTGGCACTAGCCACACTCCTCTTCACAACAATCTCCGCATCATCTCCACCAGTCGAATAGAACGCTCCTCACGACGGCTGAGAGGAAACTCTTCAAAGGCGGAAAAGAACAACAACATGTCACCGTGTAGATGATGGAGAGAGAAAGGTGTATTCTGTGGAGGAGTGAGTGTAAAGCTTGTTTTTGTGGCAGAAACGTGTAAAGATGTATTGTGAATGCCTGTGATGGAATCCACTTCTGAACGTTTCTTATTAGTCACATGAGCTGTAAATAATGATAAATATATAAGTTGCTGTCTTTGTATGTGTCAGCTCATCGTAGAATACTTCAATCTACATAAATAATAATAGTCTACTGAAGCATTAAAGTCGAGAGGAGAAGTGATACCTCAATTTGTTTATGATATTGATATTTTCGGACAATATGGTTTCTTTGGGCCCAAACTCAGCGATTAGGTAAAGATTTTGTCAAGTGTACTTCCTCTCGATCTCGATGCTCACATTATTTCATCTGCGTGGCTTCAAAATTTGCGATAACATCAGCGCTCCAGTCGCAGCTACGCTTGTGCGTTTTCACTATGACTTCTTTTTAGCCTCGAACTCAGCTGTTGTGGCAACAGCCTGATCACACAGGCCCCTGTGCTCTGCCCAATCTTCTTCTTGACATTCCCTCGAACAATAGACTGCACTTCGGCATCGACTGCAATACATTGTTTTGCTGCGTTCCACTTTTCTATTAGGAAGAGTGCACTTCTCGTTGCAGCAGAGGCCATCTTTTTGATACACTTTCCTTCTTCGTATTTCTTATTCAAACAGGAACAGGGAATTCTGTGCCGGAAGAATTTTACCAGTGTGTGTAAATCTGCATCATGACGTTCTTGTAGTTTTGGGAAATGGAATAGAGAATGCTTTTGCTTCAATCTCACTGCGATGTGTTGCTCCATGAACCTAGCAAACATAGCAACCGCTCGAGCACGTCTATAATCTCCTTCAAGAATAAGCCTCGTTCCTCTGCCCAATAAGCTTGAGACCGCCAATTCCATCTTGGTAGAATCATTCCACACCTCGGCAATTCATCCCATGTAGCATTTCCAGCATCAACAAGACTTTGCACAACTTGTATGCCTTTATGAGTAGCTTCATCGAATGCTGCTCTATATGCTTCACTAAATGCTTCTCTAAATGCTTCATTGAAATCATCAATTTCAATACTTGATTCTTTGCCAAAGATTTCAAAGCCGTGCCTGCAATGCGTTGTGGTGTCACGTCCCGATGTTGGCAGAAGATTTCCATCCCCGGCCCGCGCCAGCAATTGCTCCTCCTGTGATCGCTCCTCAGTAGCCCTCGTTTGGTTCTTCTTCTCTTCGTTCCGCCTCCGCCTCCTGCTTGGCCTTGGCTTTGACCGCCTTCCTCGCTTTCCCTTGGTTCCGCTTCCTTCCCATGCTAAGATATTGTCATCGTCGGTCGGTGCATGTCAAAAAGTGAAAATGAAAGAGGCAAAAATGATGAGGATTGCATTGTGGATTGTGGTTCTCAGCCTACTAACTAGGTCCATACAAGTATGTGTCCAAAGTACTTATTGGTAAGGAAGGCAATATCTACCAAGTTCTCTTCACTCTCTCGGCTGCTACAGATATCATGCATGCACTCCTCTTCTTCTGGCCACATTACAATGCCTTGCACTTATTATTATTGAACTAGAAAGGGTGCTCTGTTGGTTGGAAAGTATTGTGGATGACCTGCCTGAGTCTCAGTTTAGTCAGAACTACTGCTCCTTCATTCCCTTTGCCATCTCAATCTCACAATCACACACTTTCCCCGAGCACTGATTCGTTCCTTCTTTCCCTGTTGAGATACTTGAGATTCGGATCGCTAATGTCAATGCATTTGACGTTTCTAGAGACAGATACCTTTAATTCATATTACAAAACAGATGCTCAAACGTGAGCTTACGCTACTAATGGAAACTCATTTATTTATGCGTGACTTAGAGATGAAGAGCAATGCACCAAAGCTGAAGAAAACTATTAGAGACTTACTTCAGAGACTTACTTCAGTTGTATTATGTTCAATATTTACATTTCTATTAGATTGAATAGCCGTGATGAATTGCTTCTTGCTGTGTCACCGCTAAACCCCCACTTCAAAATATGAACATCTTAGCTCAATCAATTATTGTTGTGATCAAGGAGTAGAGTGGATGAGAAGTGCACGAACCCACCCGAGCATTGACAGAAGTTGGCTGTAAATATTCGTGTTTCAGTGCATCGTCGTTGAATACTTTTCTCTAAGTACATATGTAACTGCAGCATTGAAGTGAAGTGTAGATAGTGGATGGCAGCTAAATATGTTAACGATATTGTGGGCACTAGGAATTCTTTTCGGCTTCATACTCAGTCTTGATGTCGACAATTTCATCGCAATATAGCTTATGCCTGGACAAATCAGCTATTTGACATTCACGAGAGCAGTAGGTTACACTTCGGCATCGACTGCAATACATTGTTTTGCTGCGTTCAGTCATTCGATTAGGAAGAGTGCATTGCGGATTGTAACAAACACCCATCTTGGAGATACGCTTGACTTCTTTGTATTTCTCATCCAAGCAAGAGCAGGGGATGCGGTGCCGGAAGAATTTCACGAGTGTGTGCATGTCGGCTTTGGATGTTTCTTCCACTTTCGGCCAGCAAATAAATGCTTGGGTCTTATGCAAGACCGCTGCTGCCCATTGCTCCAAGTACCTAGCAAACATAGCAACCTTACGTGCATAATTATAGTTGCCTTCAAGAATAAACTCCGTCCCCCAAAACAAAACGGCTGATATCGCTTGTTTCGTCTTGGTAGGATCATGCCACACTTCGACATATTTTTCCATCGTAGCATTTTTAGCCTCATTTAGACTGCTCATAGCATGTGCGCCCTTATGAATGGCTTGCTCGAATGCTGATTCAAATGCTGCCATGAAATCAGTAACTCTCTTTTTATCAAATATTTCAACGCCGTGGTTGCATTTCATTGCGGTGTCACGTCCTATTGTCGGCAAAAGATTTCCACTACGGGACTGCCGAGTATGAGCTGCTATGAGGTGATCTTCCAGCGGTTCTTCATTCGCCGTCCTCCGATTATTATTCTCTTCTGCCTCCTGCTTAGCCCTGGCTTTAGCCGCCCTCCTCGCCCTCCCTTGGTTGCGTTTCCTCCCCATGGTAATGATCTTCGGTCAGGTCGGTGCACGCTAAACTGAAAAGTGGTGGGTTCCCGTGAGTGGTGGCAAAAATGATGAGATTCTGGATTCTCAACCTACATAAGAGGCTCTAGATACAAGTATGTAAACAAAATACATATTGGTAAGGTGATCAAGTTATCTATGTACCAAGTACTCTTTATTTACCTTTTGAGTTCTGAGAGGCTTTTCACCATGTTGCAAATTACACAATGGCTTGCACTCTTAAATTAATTATTGAAGTGAAAAGGACTGTACTCTTTTTCAGCAACGGCGAGCGAGTGAAAGAAAGTATCATGCATGTCCTGCCTTAGCCTTTTAGTTTTGTCAGGACTATGGTACTGGTCACAATTTCCTCAACACTGATTCATTCCTTCTTTCCCTTTTGATTTTGAGATAATGATACTAGAAAGTCTAGATCGCCAATGTCAATGCATTCGACATCTCTCTAGAGCAGGGTTGCATGTGATTCATACTTAACACAGAACAGATGCTCTCAAATAAGCCTGCACCTGCACACGGCCACGGAAACTCATTTATCGGTGCGTGACTTGGATGATGAAGAGCAAAGCACCATTTTAAGTAGAAGAAACAATTAGAGACTTACTTCAGTATGTATTATGTTCAAGTATATATCATGCGGCAGACGAAATCCTTCGTGGCATCTTACGAGGTCTAGTGCTGAGCAAGCAGTTATCACGAGCTGAAGTGAAATCATCATGAACCTGAAAGTTTTTCATTGCTGTCGTAAAGGACCGTGATTCTCTCTCCATTTTTGCACCCTTGCTTGTTGCAGATTGAAGCAGCTTTACAGTCTGTAACGATGCATCACTCATGATGGCATGTTCTAGGGGACTCATCTCTTCATCGTCTTCCAGTGTAGCTGCATGAATTGAGCACGATAGCAAAGCTTTTACAGATTCATGATTCGGTGCTGGTGGTTGATCGGAAGCATCCTTCTGATCTGCCTGATCTTCAAAGAGCACGCAGGCGCTATCGCATGCAAAGTGCAGTGGGGTCTTTCCCTCGTCGTCTTGTACATCGCACGCGGCTGGGCAGGCACGTGCAATAAGCCTTACTAACGAGGCAGAGGCCCTGGAACCTGCAGCCACATGAAGAGGTGTCCGACCGAGACAATCAGTTGCTGCTGGTAAGTGTGGAGATATTCTGATCATCTCATCAACAATGTCCAATGGAGGATTGAAACGAGCAGCGGCGTGAAGGAGGGTCATCCCGTTGAGCTCGGAGCACGCCGATATGGCGTCGGAGATGTCACGAAAGAGTGTCGGGTCAGATAGGATCAACCGCATGGTCGCCCAATCTCGGCGGACGAGGAGGTCGAGGACGTCACCGATGGAGATGAACATGGCAAATGGTTGATATATCTAAGTAATAATGAGAAAGCGTGAGAGAAGTAATCAAAGGATTGAACCGCTCTATGTCAGTAAGTTTGTGTGTTGTGTAATGTGTGCGTAGAAATAACTACATATCATAAAAGTGCTGTTGCTGGACTCGGAAGCGCAGCTAGCTGCTCGCTCGGAAGGTTATCTACAAAATACTTATGGGAGATTTGTGATTTGTGGAAATAATGAGTGAGGAAAGGAACACAGCGAAGGCAAATTCAGAATTGTTTTGAAGTTCTTTCCCGAAGAATTTGATCAGGCTTCGTATTTACGCGAGAACCGGCTCGCAGTGAAAACCTAGGAAAAGGCGAAAATGTCTATTTATGACATTTATTTTTCCGTGATCTTTGTGTCTTCTGAGACATTTCACAAACTAAAAATGAAAAACTGAAGAGCAAAAATCGTAGGGCTCACGTGGGTTCTAGAGGGCAGCCCCGGTAAATTGAACTATTTAAATGTGGCCGGACCGATCAGATATTTTTCGGATATATCGGCACCCCCCAGCGGATACTTATGTGGCCATGGGTAAGCAGAGGCAGTGCTTTTGTTGAAATAAGAGGATCCAGAGATAGAGAGCTATGGTACGCACGGCTAGAGAGGCAACGGTGATGGCTTCATGGATAAGTTGTTGATCTTCATTTCAGGGTGACTGTCGCGCAGTGTACTTCTTTCCTTATTACACGGAAAAGTGTCTCGAAGACACTCTGCTCGTCGTGTGAACGCATGCGGCAATCTTGTGATTGTGACACCGAATCAGCTCTTTGTTGTTTTTGTTGCTGATATTGCATGCACACTGCAGCTGAACTGAGGTAGCCTATTGAGAGATTGTTGTATCTTGTTTAGATACAAGAGAGTCTAATACGATTCCACATCTCAATTCATCGTACACCAAGATTCCAGACCATTCCTTATCGTATTGTGATGGATACATTCAATGGTCAAGCATGGCCCCAGCTATCGAACTACTCGGACAGCTAAGTAGTAATAAGCTGTATCTGTATGGTGTCAATGTCATTGTTTACCTAGAATCCAGACTGTCAAAGTATTGTGATGGATACGGTCAATGATCAAGCACGATCAGCCCTCGAAATAGTCTTAGAGACAGATGTAGGTGTAATATGATGTTGTCTGAGTCTCTAGACTATTATTTTTATTCATATTTCCCCCGTGTTCCACAGTGTTTCCAGATACATACATAGAATAACGAATTCCACCTCAAGCTTGCCTCTGGGGAGAGATAGAGGACAGTATGAGATGATGAGATGGAGACTATGACAACTCGATGCTTACACATTCTGCTGCTCGGCTTCAAACTTTGCATGCATGCCAGAGTTTCAGTCGCAACAATACTTGTGCCTGGACCAATCAAAAATTTGGCATTCACGAGAACAATAAGTTACACATCTGCATCGACTGCAATACATTGTTTTGCTGCGTTCCGTCATTCTATTAGGAAGAGTGCACAGTGTGGGTTGAAGCACATACCCATCTTTGTGATGTGCTTGACTTCTTCGTATTTCTCATCCAAGCATGAGCAGGGGATGCGATGCCGGAAGAATTTCACGAGAGTGTGCATATCGGCTTGGTACAATTCATTTATTTTTGACCAATTGCTGACAGCTTGAGTTTGATTCAACTCAACTGCGATGTATTGCTCTAAATATCTCGCAAAAATAAAAGCCGTCTTGGAACGATCATCATAACCCTCCAGAATATCTTGGGTTCCCATACCCAATAAGCTTGATATCGCCATTTTCATCTTGGTAGAATCATTCCACACGTCGGCGCAACACCTCGCGCCGTAAGACCTCGAAAGGTACTGACGAACCTGCTCCTAAGGCTAACAACGTGGGAGGTTCAGAGCATGCTGCTGCTGATGATGCTGCCTAATTTATCTTGTTTATGTTTCATTGGGAGTATGGGAGAAAGGATCTATATTCATGTGTATCACAGCTAGCTATTTATTCCGGGGGAGAAGTTCGTGTCATATCAAGATTATTGATGTTAGACTATGCTCTATGCTAGAGCCATTATTGTTTATTCAGAAAAGGGAAGAAGAATAGATGATCTCCTCTCCCTTGGCAATATTCCGACTAGCATAATAGTTCAAGTCTCTAGAGTCCTCTATGTAAACATTTACCATCCTCCCCCCACCACTGTTAAAGTACGCCCCCGCATCTAATGACGAGCAAATGTAAAACCGGCCAGGCCTGGTGAGCTTTTGAGCAAATGACCATTGCGCTAGAAGACACGCATCATATGCCGTGGAATTACGAATGAAGGCTTCAAATGTAGATAATTCAAGGAAGAAGAGTCCATTGGCCATATAGGAATAGACTAACTCGTCTCGCTCAAAATCCCTCGCTGCAAACATGCCTCGTTGTGTTGTTTGTTTTGGCAGATATGGAACTTGGACGTTGCTATCATGCAGGAAATCAAAGTAAACACTCCCCTCCGTGGTGTAGAAATCGTAGTCATCGTCAGAAACTGGGGGGTTGAGCTTGGTAGGGGGATCTAAATTGAAGAATTTCCAGTATGCTTTTGTGATGTTGTCCCACTTGCCCTGCGGATCATCTACTGTAACGTTTTTGTAATTGTCGCAGTGCAGATCTTCATGAATCTTATCAAAAGCTCTCATAATAGCGCCTATACTATTGTCGCTACTAGCTGCCTCGCTATTACTATTCCCTCCCGTAGCCGTAGTAGTATCGGCATCGCCACTGTTCCCACTTGAATGTGTGTTGCTATCTCCCTCTTCAGCTTCTTCTTGCTTCGATGTTGTCGTTTCCATTGGAGCGGCATCGTCATCTTTTGTTGTTATTTTCTGCAGCGAATCCTCAACCTCTCTTACCATGTCCGCCAACACTTGTTCTAAAAACTGCGGATAAGCCATCTGAGGGTCCTCATCGTCATCGGCGCCCTCTCCTTCGCCCATGATATTATCATCCAGATAGTCCCAAAGCAAATCGACGTCAAAATTGGCCATCCGCAGCGACCGCTCAATCGCCGACTTGAGACCCTCATGGATGTAATATTGCGACCGCTGCTCTTGCGGCGAGACGAATAAAGAAGCCGAGTCGTTGTCATCCAACGCCTGAAGCATGGCACGGCGTTGCTCCTCGTGACTTTTGGTGCTGTGAGAAACATACTCATCTTTCTCCGCGGCGTTCTTTGATGAAAGGACGACATTGCCGCACGCAGCCAAGAGGGTGGCAAGGGGCAAGATATTGCGACTCATTATAAAAGATGTTGAATTCATTAATTATCATTACATCAGAGCACCAGCATTGTTGTGTTGTCGCTTTTTTCTGAAGGATCCGATGAAACAGCGTAGAAAAACCGCGAGGGGATAAAAATGAGGAGTGCGCACGACGTTATGGTTACCTTTTCTCGCTTCTCTA
The DNA here is from genome assembly GCA_037178625.1 of Skeletonema tropicum. Lineage (NCBI taxonomy): Eukaryota > Bacillariophyta > Thalassiosirophyceae > Thalassiosirales > Thalassiosiraceae > Skeletonema > Skeletonema tropicum. The sequence goes on from CM074146.1 coordinate 1,682,474, forward strand.
CGCGAGAAATGAGAAAGCAGTTTGCAACGGCCACTTTTTGCTTTTTGCGCCATCCATCCAGCGATTTGACGCCAAAGAACAAAACGGGTTCATCTACTACATACATAAAAGCGCCTCCTAGCCTCTACGCAACAAAGTCCTCATCAGTGGCAGTGGCTCCTACAACTAAGCTGGCTAATTAAAAGTACATATTCCATGGCGACGTAGTTGATACTGGTAGCGGCAGCTCGAGAAGAAACAAGCAAGCGATATTCAAATCTCTACACAAATATGAAAACACTTGTCGTCAGCGTGGCGATAGCCGCTCTCCTCTCAGCCAACACAATTTCCGCATCATCTCCACCATCAGACTATAGCACACGTTCTTCCTCACGACAACTGAGAGGAAACTCCTCAAAGGCGGGAAAAGAAAAACAACATGCCAAGTTTCAACAAGATAGGAAAAGCAAGGATAGTTATGATGGTGGATATAATGATAAAATTGTGCATAAAGAAGAAGAAGAGGAAGATGAGATAGAAAGTACGGTGCCTTCATCTCCAGCAGAGGTAGATGAAGAATCGACCACAGGTGCACCGACTACGATAGATGAAGAATCAACCAATGATAAATGCAACATGTCAAACTCACAATACGAAACGGCACTACGTCAACTAATCCTCACAATCACACCGCAAGATATACTTGATACAATCACATCTCCACAATCAAAAGCGTTTCATTGGTTGGCTTACGAGGATGCGATCAGTCCACCTCTTTGTCCACCTTCACTAAATGATAGCAGTGACGAAGATGGTGGGCATGATAGTAAGACTGTGATGCTGCTAGAACGGTATGTCATGACTGCATTCTATTACGCCACGAATGGTGACGGTTGGACGGAATGCTCTGCTCCAACAGCAAACAATCATGCCGACAATAACACAACAATATCTGATACAATCAACAACTGCACACGAACAATCACCGCTCAAAGTTCGGAGGTGCTAAACTTTGTTATTGAGCAAGCATTTGATGATACAGCTAGTACGACGCAACCTCGTCGAAAGATTGGTAGAGAGTCATGGTTGACGGATAGTCCTACTTGTGATTGGGGTGGGCTTGCCTGTGCTTACATCTCCACTAGCAATGAGAACGATGGCAATGACGGCTATTACACAATCGATCAAATAGAATTCGAAAATAACAACCTATCCGGAACACTCCTCCCCGAACTCTCCACACTACAATCACTCAAATTCCTCATTCTTGAAAAGGGTCACCTCTCTGGATCAATCCCTCCATCGTTTGGTTCGCTTTCCAAACTGCGCGTGCTTGACATGGATTACAACCAGCTCACGGGTAGTATTCCAAATGAATTGTATGACTTGACAAAATTGCGTGAGTTGGATTTGAATGACAATCGACTGAGTGGAACAATTGGATCTGAGATTGGAAATTTGAGCAAGTTGACGTATTTACAAATAGATAATAATGAATTTGAGGGGAGTTTCCCAATGGAGGTTGGTGGCTTGACTGAGTTAGGTTGGGCGATATTTCATTCTAACCACTTTACTGGGGAAGTGCCAGCAAGTGTTTGTGAGAATAGTGATAGGGCAAGTCCTCCTGGGAAGATTGCACTCTTGACTGCGGACTGTTTTGAGGGTGGTCCGGTTGCTTGTTCGTGTTGTGATTACTGTGGTGAGGCGGTGTAGATGAGAGAGAGAGAGAGAGAGAGAGAGAGAGAGAGAGAGAGAGAGAGAGAGTGTGTGTGTGTGTGTGTGTGTGCAAAGCTTGGTTTTGTGGCAGAAACGTGTAAAGATGTATTGTGAATGCCTGTGAGAATTCGCTGTGATGGAATTCACTTCTGAACGTTTCTTGTTAGTCACATGAGCTGTAAATAATGATTTATATAGAATGAATAGCTGTAATGAATTGATTCTTGCTGTGTCACAGCCACCTTCTTAACTTGGAAAGTATGGACATCTTAGCTCAGTCAATTATTGTGATCAAAGGAGTAGGGTGTGAAGTGCACAATTCCGAGCATTGAAAGAGGTTGATGTATTCATGTTCATTGATGAAGACAGCACAAGAGAGGCAGTGAACTAACAGGTGAGCTAAGATTTAATGGCTACATTACTAGAGTGGCGAACCGTAGCAGGAACCTTGCCAGGTGGTGGTGAAAGATCTCCAAGATCTCTACTTCAACCACCACCTCGATCTCGGTGCTGTCAAGGGCTGGTGCGGCTGCCCTGGCTGAGTTCATCATCGTAGAATACTTTTATCTGCATTACATGAAGTCTAACGAGTGGAGAAGTATTATCTGGTTTCTTTGTCCCCAAACTAAGCGATTAGGTAACGATTATGTCAAGTGTAGTTCTCCTCGATGCTCATTATTTCAGCTGCGTGGCTTCAAACTTTGCAATTATCTCAGCATTACAATCACAATCAGGCTTGTGCGTTTTCCAATCAGCTTCCTGACATTCACGAGAACAATACGTTACATTTCGGCATCGACTGCAATACATTGTTTTGCTGCGTTCCACATACCCGCCTGGGAATTTACACTCTGGGTTGTAGCAGAGGCCCATCTTTGTGATTGTCTTCACTTCTTCATATTTCTCATCCAAGCAAGAGCAGTGGATGCGGTGCCGAAAGAATTTTACGAGTGAGTGCATGTCGGCATAGTATGTTTCATATATTTTTGGCTCATTATTCAGAGGTTGCGTTTTTTGCATGTAAACTGCTGTCCATTGCTCGAGACACCTAGCAAAAGTAGCAGCCTTACGTGCATTATAATAATCACCTTCTAGAATATCTTGAGTTCCACTAAACAAAATGAATGACATCACCGATTTCAACTTGGTAGAATCGTTCCACACCTCGGCAAACTCATCCATAGTAGCATTTTTAGCCTCAAATAGACTACTTACCATATCGCCCTTATGAGATGCTTCATCGAATTCTTTGCTAAGTGCTTCAATGAAATCAACGATGTTTTTTTTGCCACGGATTTCAAAGCCGTGGGCGCATTGCATTGCGGTGTCATGACCTGGCATCGGCAAAACATTTCCACGACGGGACTGCAACTGCCGCGTATGAGCTGTGATGAGGTGATCTTCCAGCGGTTCTTCATTAGTCGCCGTAAGATTATTCTTCTCTTCCGCCTCCTGCTTGGCCTTGGCTTTGGCCGCATTCCTCGCCCTCCCTTGGTTCCGCTTCCTTCCCATGCTAACGATCTTCGGTCATCATGGTCGGTGCACGTCAAAAAGTGAAAATGGACAAATGAGAGGAGGACGATTCTCAGTGTACGTAAGCCTATAAGTACCAGTATGTAGCAAAGCACTATGCTTGTACTCGGAGTACATATTTGCAACTATTTTTGCAACCGTGTAATCACATACATGGTCACATAACAGTCACACATGTCAAATCACGTAAAAAGATTTGCAAGATGTGATTTTTCTCTATGACCAAGACAAAGACAATAATATAACAGACAAGACATGCCTACCATGACATCCGCTTCTTTTGCCCTTGGGTCGTCGTTCAGCCATCGCCATTGGCCATGAAATGGTATTGCATATTGTGAGCTTCCGTCAGAGCCGTCGATCGTCGTCATTAGCGTGATACAATCACTGAGAGCATCATTGAAAAAGAGGCACGCGTGTGCTTGCAGCATGTAAGTTTCTCACAGCAAATCAATCCAAACCAGAGGGAAGATCACATCTAGGACAACAGCATGGACGTGAGATGTTGTTTGAAATATTATCGTTGCTATCTCTGAGTGTGCTCAGACGAGTGGTCGTCAATGTTGTCGTCTAAGAGGGTGATGTGTGTTGCGCTTATCCCTGACATCCTATCATATGGCAAAATGCTTTTCAATGATAAGTCGTACACACTTTCCGTCAATAATTAGTTGCTATTTAATGTTATGTTATTTGCAGTGTCTCGGGAAGATCTAATATATCCTATTACCCAATGCCATGAACATGTGTGCATTATGTGTGTTGAATTAGCTTTTCAAGTCAATTTTCATCTTCTGCTGCCAACTGACTCATCGATCAGTACGCTATACCCATGTATGTAGTGAGTGCGCCATCATTGTACCCCATACATAATCCTCTATACTATTACTCGTTTTTTATTACACCAAACGTGATATTTGTGTCGGCACACATAACAATATATGTCAGCCGCTGATGTATGGTATGGACGATACGTCTCTCTACTAGATGATCGATATAACGTTCGACATCAGTCATACCATTCGATTCAGCTGCCTTATGGGATCGTCATACAATGTATTCTGCTATCGCAGGGTCGTAGATGATAGTGTGTTGATCTAGCTGGGTGTATGGTGATTGTGATCGGCGCCGGAGCGATGGAGAAGAAGTGTGACCAATGACCGCTCTGCGCTGTCACACTGCGTTTACTTTGGGTTGCAAAAGTTGCAAAAAGCATGCTCTTTTGCAAGGATTTTTGCAACTTCGGTTGCAAAATGACCATAAAATACCACAATTAAGACCGACATACCACGCTCCTGACCGTGATATATTTTTATTGTATAATCACGCTACGAATTCCTCTGTAGCTTTTGCTACTTGGGTTGCAAATCCGGGTTAATATGCTTGTACTCGGAGTATTTGCAACTATTTTTGCAACCGTGTAATCACATACATGGTCACATAACAGTCACACATGTCAAATCACGTAAAAAGATTTGCAAGATGTGATTTTTCTCTATGACCAAGACAAAGACAATAATATAACAGACAAGACATGCCTACCATGACATCCGCTTCTTTTGCCCTTGGGTCGTCGTTCAGCCATCGCCATTGGCCATGAAATGGTATTGCATATTGTGAGCTTCCGTCAGAGCCGTCGATCGTCGTCATTAGCGTGATACAATCACTGAGAGCATCATTGAAAAAGAGGCACGCGTGTGCTTGCAGCATGTAAGTTTCTCACAGCAAATCAATCCAAACCAGAGGGAAGATCACATCTAGGACAACAGCATGGACGTGAGATGTTGTTTGAAATATTATCGTTGCTATCTCTGAGTGTGCTCAGACGAGTGGTCGTCAATGTTGTCGTCTAAGAGGGTGATGTGTGTTGCGCTTATCCCTGACATCCTATCATATGGCAAAATGCTTTTCAATGATAAGTCGTACACACTTTCCGTCAATAATTAGTTGCTATTTAATGTTATGTTATTTGCAGTGTCTCGGGAAGATCTAATATATCCTATTACCCAATGCCATGAACATGTGTGCATTATGTGTGTTGAATTAGCTTTTCAAGTCAATTTTCATCTTCTGCTGCCAACTGACTCATCGATCAGTACGCTATACCCATGTATGTAGTGAGTGCGCCATCATTGTACCCCATACATAATCCTCTATACTATTACTCGTTTTTTATTACACCAAACGTGATATTTGTGTCGGCACACATAACAATATATGTCAGCCGCTGATGTATGGTATGGACGATACGTCTCTCTACTAGATGATCGATATAACGTTCGACATCAGTCATACCATTCGATTCAGCTGCCTTATGGGATCGTCATACAATGTATTCTGCTATCGCAGGGTCGTAGATGATAGTGTGTTGATCTAGCTGGGTGTATGGTGATTGTGATCGGCGCCGGAGCGATGGAGAAGAAGTGTGACCAATGACCGCTCTGCGCTGTCACACTGCGTTTACTTTGGGTTGCAAAAGTTGCAAAAAGCATGCTCTTTTGCAAGGATTTTTGCAACTTCGGTTGCAAAATGACCATAAAATACCACAATTAAGACCGACATACCACGCTCCTGACCGTGATATATTTTTATTGTATAATCACGCTACGAATTCCTCTGTAGCTTTTGCTACTTGGGTTGCAAATCCGGGTTAATATATTGGAAGGAAGCCAGTTATCTATATTTTACATTGTTGACCGACATACAAGTAAATCAGAAGTGGACTTGAATGACAATCGACTGAGTGGAACGATTGGAACAGAGATTGGAACTTGAGTGAACTGGTGCTTGCTTGCAAGTAGTCATAATGAGTTTGAGGGGAGTGATACAATGAGGCTGGGGGGCTGCCTAAGTCTGAGTTAGCTTGATTGGGCGATATTTCATGGGAATAACTTTACTGGAGAAGTGCCATCAAGTGTCTGTGAGAATAGTGAAGGGACAAGTCCTCCTGGATGAATTGACTCTTGACTGCGGATTGCATCGAGAGTGGCCTGGTTGTTTGTTCGTGTTGTGATCATTGTGACGAGGCAGTCTAGATAGATAGAGGGTCAGTGGAGGAAGTGATATGTTTATTTATAATGAATGGCTGTAATACATTGCATCCTGCTGAGCTCCACTAATTGCTCCTTCTTTTACTACTTAGAAAGTATAGACATCTTAGCTCAGTCAATTATTGTGATAAAAGGAGTAAAGAGATGGGATGAACGATTCCGAGCAGTGAAAGTTGCTGTCTTCGTGTGTCAGCTCATCATCGCTGAATACTTCAACCTACATAACAATAACAGTCTTATCCTGCTGAAGCATTGAAGACAAGTATTATCTTTATTTTTTTATGACATATTGATATTGTGGACTCTATGGTTTCTTTGGCCCCAAACTCAGCGATTAGGTAACGACTATGTAAAGTGTCTTTCCTCTCGATGCTAATTATTTCAGCTGCGTGGCTTCAAACTTTGCAATCATCTCGACATTACAGTCACAATCAGGCTTGTGCGTTGACCAATCAAAAATTTGGCATTCCCTGGAGCAATAAGTTACACATCGGCATCGACTGCAATACATTGTTTTGCTGCGTTCCACTTCTCTATGAGGAAGATGACATTGCTTGTTGTTACAAATTCCCATTTTTGTGATTGTCTTCACTTCTTCATATTTCTCATCCAAGCATGAGCAGGGGATGCGGTGCCGGAAGAATTTTACAAGCGTGTATTCGTCGAGTGCACTCTGTTGCACTTTTGGCCAACAAATAATTGCTTGGGTCTTTTGCAACGTAACTGCTGTCCATTGCTCCAAATACCTAGCAAAAGTAGCAGCCGCCCGAGCGCTACTATCGTTGCCATCAAGAATAAATCGCGTCCCGACAAACAAAAAGCCCGAAATCGCCGATTTCATCATGGCAGAATCGTTCCATACCTCGGCATATTCATCCATCGTAGCATTTTTAGCCTCAACAAGACTATTCTCAATACAAACGCCACCATCCCTTTTAAAAGCTTCAATAAATGCTTTTCTAAATGCTTCCGTGAAATCATCAATTATTGATTTTTTGCCAAAGTTTGTAAAGCCGTGCGTGCATTGCATTGCGGTGTCATGACCTGACGTCGGCAAAAGATTTCCATCCCCGACCCGCGTCCGCAATTGCTCTTCCTGCGATCGCTCATCTGTAGTCATCGTTTGATTATTCTTCTCTTCTTCAGCCAAAAGTAGAAGCACTTCTTCCCACACCCGCGCAGCGCTGCACGCACAAAGTTAGGTGAAAAAAGGAGACAAAAACTTTACTTCATAAACCGTCCACACAATATACGCTGCTGCTATAGTCCGCTGATAGAAGGTACCTTTGGATTGGTTTCGGCACAACTCTGGGGCTGTTAATGAAGGCCCTACTGTGCCTGCCGATCATGGTGAGTGGAGGAGGGCCATGGAGGAGTTCTCATCCACACTGGAGGTCAAAAACTATGTTCTCGATAAATTTTTATTTTATTAGCTAATACGTGTGGAATACAGTGTGCCTTGCTTTCCCGGATTTTTTTACTTGCCGATTTATCGCGCGACGAAGGAAGTATCTACCACTTAATCCGCTTCACGGACTTGGTCCTCTTCTTCGAGGCATTAGGCATTACTTACATACTGGCTTCATGTGGGAAAATTACGATGTCTTGCACTTAATATTGAACTGAAAAGTATTGAACTGAAAAGGATACTCTGTTGTCAGCAACGAGAGAGAGAGAGAGAGAGAGAGAGAGAGAGAGAGTATCATAGATGTCCTGCCTTAGCCTTAGTTTAGTCAGGACTACTGCTCCTTCCCTTTGTCATCACACACTTTCCTTATTAAAAGCACTAATGTCAATCCTTCTTTCCCTGTTGAGATGATGGTACTAGAGAGTCCAGATAGCCAATGTCAATGCATTTGGCGCTTTAGAGCAGGGATACCTGAAATTCATATCTGAGAAAATATGCTCAAACGTGTCGGTGCGTGACACGTAACATTGATGATGAAGAGTAAAACACCACCAAAGTCGAATAAAACTATTAGAGAGTTACTCTTATTGTGATAATTTGTATTATGTTCAATATTTACATTTCTACTATTTATGCGGCAGATGAAATCCTTCGTGGCATCTTACGAGGTCTAGTACTGAGCAAGCAGTTATCGTGAGCTGGAGTGAAATCATCATGAACCTGCAAGCTTTTCATTGCTACCGTAAAGGACCGTGATTCTCTCTCCATTTTTGCACCCTTGCTTGTTGCCGATTGAAGCAGCTTTACAGTCTGCAACGATGCATCACTCATGATGGCATGTTCTAGGGGACTCATCTCTTCATCGTCTTCCAGTGTAGCTGCATGAATTGAGTACGATAACAAAGCTTTTACAGATTCCTGATTCGGTGCTGGTGGTTGATCGGAAGCATCCTTCTGATCTTCAAAGAGCACGCAGGCGCTATCGCATGCAAAGTGCAGTGGGGTCTTTCCCTCGTCGTCTTGTACATCGCATGCGGCCGGGCAGGCACGTGCAATACGTCTTATTAACGAGGCAGAGGCATTGGAACCTGCAGCCACATGAAGAGGTGTCCGCTTGAGACGATCAGTTGCTGCTGGTAAATGCGGAGATATTCTGATCATCTCATCGACAATGTCCAATGGAGGATTGAAACGAGCAGCGGCGTGAAGGAGGGTCATCCCGTTGAGCTCGGAGCACGCCGATATGGCGTCGGAGATGTCACGAAAGAGTGTCGGGTCAGATAGGATCAACCGCATGGTCGCCCAATCTCGGCGGATGAGGAGTTCGAGGACGTCATCGATGGAGATGAACATGGCTAATGGTGTTGATGTAAAGTAGAAGTAGTAATGAATATGAATGCAAGAGAGATGTAACCAGAGGCCTTCGTTGTGTGTGCGTTAGTTGTAAAGTGCTACGTAAGTGCTGTTGCTGGACGCAGGACAAGTTGAAGTACCTATGTAAGTAGGGGAGGTAAAAGGAACACAAATTATTCTAAAGTTCCTTCCCACAAGGGATCAGACTAAAGCGTAAAATGAAAAGGCCGTGACTATCGATTCTCACACTTCTAACATCTTCCGTGGAAATAAGGTTCGCATCCTCTGAGACAAAGCTGTGCATAAGAAAGATGTCTTTGAGTCGTAGGAGACATTCACTGGTTCGCGAGATCTTTTGTCTTTTGTGTCTTCTGAGACTTTTGTTACTATTTTCTTCCTCGAATACCATTCCACCACATCCATCACCACATAGCATAAGTGATAACTAGGAGTATCAGTCCATTACTTTAGTACAACCACTCACTTCCTGACCTTTTGGCCTGCTGGTTACGGGTTGGTCGATGTAAGTGGATAACAAAAGTTTTACGTAGTACGTACGAATGAAGTATGCTTGTCCACACATGTTGGTTAGTCATATGTAATTTCGTCCCTTGAGGGCTAATCAGAAGTATCTATTCTAATAAATATAAAAAAATTGTGGTTGGTGTTTGTCACATTTCGTCAAAATCCGCTGTGATAACCTAAACATTATTCGTTTTAGTAGTTCAGGAGTAGATCCACATCCTGAATAAAAACGCATCATCTTCATAAATACAATACAGGCCACCATACTGAAAATCTGAAAGGGATAAAACCATTTCCTTTCAGAGTTTTTGCCCTTGAGGTTTGCATTCGCTATACGTTTTAGAAAGCAAGTTAGAACCGCATCGTACGACTCCGTTCTCATTCAAAGGCCAACATAGTGCAAAACTGACGAACAACATTAGATATTTAGTTAGAGCCGTTTCGTGCGTTTTATTTCACACACATTTCCGGGTAGCAAGCAAGTTAGAACCGCTTCGACGACTCCTTCTCATTCCATGGCCAACATACCAGTGTGTGCAAAACGGAACAAAAAATAAGCAATACTGCAACATTTGGGGTGCGATCTGGGAAATAATAGCTACTGCAGCACATGTTCGTTATCACTTAGTGTAGATGGGGCTACGTTGGGCACGGCTTTTCTGGGCACGGGTTGGGCACGCCCTATGATGTGACGATTCTGCCACGTCACCATACCACGCTCTCTCCATTAACCCTAAAAGGCAGAATTATCTTTCAACAAGAGGCGCGCTCTCTCTCTCTCTCTCTCTCTCTCTCTCTCTCTCTCTCTCTCTCTCTCTCTTTATGTTGCTGCAGCGCGGCCAATGACAAAAATAAAGTAAGCTAAGTGTTACCAGTGTCATTAATACATCATGCAATCCGCACATTCTCAGGATATTAACAACGATAACAGTGGCAGGAGGTCGTCACCAAGCACCAATCTACTAATGAATCCTGGTAATCCTGGTCCTGCTTCTTCCTCTGGTGCGTGTTTGTCAACCTCCACCTCCACAAACATGCAACATCCGCATGACACAGGCGCTGCTCATAGCGTAATGCCACATTACAACAGCAACTTCGCCACTTTGTTTCCTCCTCTGCCATCTTCCAACAATCAGTGGCCAAGTTATAATCATCATCAGCTTCAGCATCTTTTTCCCATCAATTTTCGACCACCTGCACCTTTTCTCAATCAAGCATCGCTTTTTCAAAACCAACAGCAACAGCAACATCTAATTCCTCAACAAAACCCAAGCGAACCTCTTGATATGACGATGCAAAACGGTCTGACTGGCACCATTGATATGCCCACCAACACAACCACAACAACTTCACCAACTGAAGAGGCAGAATTAGATTTGGCCACCAATACATCCACTAATACCTCCACTGCCACTGCACCTTTTAACAACAACGATGTGTTTCCATCGGAACAACTCTTCAAACAAGCAGTGGAAGATTATTGCGTGACTGTGCGGATGTTTCCTAAACAAAAAAAGACAGAAAACAAAAGAACGCAAGCAGATAATTACATTAGCTATCGATACACCTGTCCTAGATCAGGAACCCACAAGTCACAAAAGAAAGAAGGGATCAAGGGTGCCCGGCCAACTCGTCAGTCTCTGAAGACTGGCTGTGAGTGGCACATCAGTGCTGCACGTGAAAGAATGCCTAATGACGCATGCCGTAATGATGAAATTGTCCGTATAACATCTGTCTCTCTAGAGCATACAAACGGTTGTAATGGTGGAGATGACCAGGAGATGATTTTCGCATTACGGAAGAGAGCAGGGAGAACATATCCTGACTGAAGAAGTAGATGGATATGACAGTCGAGTTACAACTGATTCAGAACACAGATTCAGTGGAACTGCATGGCAGACTGGTAGGATGAGGGCAAGACTTCTCAGACATGGTGCTATGATATTCATTGATGACACAAGGAGTGGTGTCAATACAAGCAACTTTTGCTTTTGGAATGTTATGGTTTCAGATCATGAAGGCAAATCTCAAACTGTAATGGGAGCAATGACTATGTGTGCTAGCAATGAAGCTGTATCGTGGGTGCTGCAAAGCCTTGTTAGTATGTCACCCTTTGCTGCTGAAATTGTGAAAGCCACCATGTCAGATTTGGGTAAGTATACAACACCATTGTTCATGTGTGCATCTCAACATCATGCAAGGAGCTGCTTACGACCGAATTCTTTGTTGTTTTTGTAGGAGTTGGTGTGGAGCCTATACAACGATTTCTCCCTTCTGTCACATTCTTTGGTGCCTGTACATGGCATATTATGAGACTAGATTTCCCTCGTAATTTGAAACACATCCCAGGCTATGCGGATTGCAAGTCCTTTGTGTATCAACATCTGGTGAAGAACACCACATGTAAACAGGAATGGGATGTTCGCTTGAATGAAGCATGCCGCAAATGGCCAGGGGCTGCAGAATATCTTCAGCAACTTTCCCTTTATAAAGAGCGGTGGGGGAATCCTTGGAGAATTGAGAATTTCACACTGGATATGGAGGCAAGTTCCGTTGTCGAGGGATCATTCTCAGCGTTCCAACGTCATCTTGGAGGACAAGTTCATTCTTTTACTGGTGTCGTCCAGCAACACCTTCAGAAAGATGAGGATAAGACTTCTGAGGAACGAAAGCAAAGAGTCAAAGCACGAGTTGCAGTCTACGATGATGATGTCCAAGGCATGCGAACAAAAGCGGCTCAAGAATGTTCGATGAAATGTTCTGTCAAAGTTGTGGATAACTTCATCAAGACAAACCTAGAAGCTCAAGAGTACTCATATGAGGAAATGGCAGTACTGTCTGCTGAGCAACAGGCAAGAGGTGTGACTAAGGCATATTTGGTTTATTTAAAAGGTCCAGATAGAGTGACACAACCAAGGAGGGTTGTAGAATTCAGAGACGGTGTGTATTACTGCATGTGGTGCAAAAGGGACATCAACAGTGGACAGCCATGCAAGCACATCCAACGAGTATGCGATTTTGAATTCAATGAGTCACAGTTTCACAATCATTGGAAACTTAATGATACCGAAGTGAAGTCAATCCCTGCAATTTCTCCAGCACCACAAAGAAATGGTGGTTCTTCCATTGATGACACTCCTGCAGCAGATTTTGGGGGTGCCGATTTTGATCTGCCAGATGAGAAGGGAGTCGTTGGTGCAGTTGAGCTGCATACTAATGCAACAGATAATGTACAAGTTGCTGGCGGTGAAGGTGTAGGGGAATTTGTGTCAGATCTTGTTGCCAACCCATTGATTGCAAAACGTTATACAGCAAAGAAAGCGAAACGTTTGAATTCGACTCAAATGCACAATATTCTGTTGGACAAATTCAAACAGCTTGCCAGTACTGCATCGCGCAGCAACGAAACATACCAGAAGCTTTTGCCAGTTGTGAATTACATGATTGCTAATATTCAAAATGTCGGGGAAGAAGAATTAAAAGGAGCAGCTGCGTCGTACCTTGATCTTACAGTTGCGGATGGTAAGAATAACATCAACAACCCTCAAGGCATCCTTCCTTCTACAAGGAAACGGGGCGAAGGTGGAACTTGCATGAAAAGAAAGATAAGCGGAGTGGAAGCAGTGGTTACGGCAAAACGTCACATTTCAACTTGTGATCTTTGTAAGGGTATTGGACACAACAAGGCAAATTGCGCAGCTGCAAAGCAGATTGGGAAAAGATTAGTGAAATCAACTTGGGGATTGATTGAGACTGTTTCGGTTTTGGACGAAACAAAATCAACAGCTGATGTTGATCCTTGTGTTGCAAAGGATGCGATTGGGATTCAAGTTGTTGGAAAGGTGTTTGTTTTGAACAGTGTGGTATACAAGGCGAATATCATTCTAAGGGGATTGGCCATGAAAGATTGTCAACCCATGTATTTCGATCATAATACAGTTGCACTATGGGCAAGAGAAGGACAAAGTAATAGCCATTACGTGTTTCTTCATGGAAAATGATTCTGTAAAGATAAAGACAACTGATTTAATTTTGTGGCTTGAGCACAAGCATTCTTCTTTACTATTTCATTTTATGCAACAAAAGTTGCTAATTCACTGGTTGGGTGATTGGTGGGGTAATCAATAGGTGCTTATCCCCTATCAAAATCAGTGATTCCTGGGAATGAAGATGACATAGAATAGATCATTCTCAGAGAAAAAATTCTCTCCACACATTACAGAGGCAGTATGGTACCAATGTTTGAGCAAATATGCGTAGGAAAAGATGTGTTTTACTTTACTCTTAGAACATTAAACTTATCAATTGGCGCTGCAGATTTGTTCTTTAACATGAAGTTATACATTTGCTTTGTAATGAATGGAATGAGCCTCGTGCTCCAGGCATCTTCAGTTTCACCTTCAGGGGATGATTGGACCAACCCATGCAAATTCAGTGCGCTATTGAAGACCACTATACAGACAGTATCTCTCACATTTGTCTCGATTTGAATGTATTTGCCACCAGTCTCGCTTTCCGCAATGACCAAGTGGGAATCTGCTATAATTCCACCTCTTCCATCTGGACCACCGCGCGGTATGTATACAAGCGGGTGCATTGTACTCAAATCCCCGGTGTCAGCGTGCAATGCCACAACACTGTCTTCTATCATTGCATTCTTCTGGCATCCCTTGCCTATGCGGCGAATCGCAACTTGATTTGCCATCCAGCCAACTGCACCTTGGCAACCAATTGGTGGGAAAGAGAAGTTTGCATTTATGCTCTTAATTTTTTCATTCTCCCTAAATACATTAGGTGTGTAGTTCAGCAAGGCTGCCGCAACTCTACCAAAGATGGAAGAGAGAGAGGAAGTAATAGCTTTTGCCTTTTCATATTGATGATTCATAAGAAAGAAGGGCCCAGTTTGTCTTTTATCCATGGATCCAATCCCAAATGCTGCATATCCCCCACCAGCATGGTTGTCTTGTTCCCAAGCTCTTTTGGGCAAAGCATCAAGAGAATTGTCAAGAGTATTTCCGGCTCCTTTATAGCAGCATTCATGTATGTCACGAAGCAGGGGGCATTCGCTATCTGCGCGAGCATAAAGAACATAAACGCTTGAATTGGAGGAGAATTCAACCTCAACAAAGTCCCCATATTGTGGTGTAATGAGGGGTGCAGGAGAGTTAGTTAAATGTTTGGCGGTGAGTTGTGCTTTGTGTTTCCCCGCTTTACGTTTCTTCTTTGCTGTGACTTTGTTGAACTGAAATGAAACAGTTGAATTGTCAAGTTCCATCGCCTTCCGTTTGTTGTCTCTTTTGGAGTCATATTGCAATGATGATGACAAAAATGATATTTTTTTTGGTGAAGGTTTGTTCTTGTTTATTGTCCGCCACCATTTCAGGTTCTGATTATGTAAATAGTTGCCGCTTTTCATTTGATCCTTCAATTGTGGAGGAGTGTATTTTCTGTTGTAAATATTATAGTCATGACGGACGGCTGCTTCGCCACCGTATCGGCGAACCTTCTGCTGGAACAACTCGAATCGATGTAGGTCATAATAATCGACCAACATTGATTTGTTTGTAAGGTATGTTGTGTGTAAATTCGATAGGTCGTAGATGACCAATTATTGAAGCAGCGGCAAGAATACGAAAAAATCTGACGACGAAAGTGGAATGAGCGGTAGTGTTTTGCTGTAGTGACTATGATTTATGCTAGTTGGTGTTGCCGCGGTGACTTTATGGCTTATGATGTAGTTACTGGGGTATCTAACTTTGACTGTGTGCGGGGCTTGTGGTGGAAAGAAGGGGTGGTGGGAGAGCGTGGTATGGTGACGTGGCAGAATCGTCACATCATAGGGCGTGCCCAACCCGTGCCCAGAAAAGCCGTGCCCAACGTAGCCCCTATTCATTAGGGATGTCGCCTCTTGAGGGCCCACCAGACGTACTTTAAAATTTCTGTTACATATATATATCAGAGCCGTTTAGTACCGTGTTTATGTATTTTTATTCACACCTTCCCGGGTCGGCTATCGGCATTTTTTCGTGCATGCTGTTTCCTTCGTCGATTTTGGGGGCGAAAAAGGAGAAAAGAAGGAGGAAAGTTCGCGTGCTCTGGATGGCTCTGGGTAGCAGCTGCATCACAGCTGCTATATAGAGGATGCAGACTACTATTGTTATTCTTCTTTGATAAATATTATTTCATTATCTAATTGAAGTCTAGCCACCCTGCTACGAGATTGGCTTCAAGCCAAGGGTTCAGAATGCATGGCATCTTGAATGCATCCAAGCAGGAGCTAAACTATTGATATGGATAGTATGTACGGTTGTAACTCTCTTTCATTTGTGTCAACACTGCTTGTTATAAGGTTACAATCCTCTCCAATCTTCTACTGTGCAGCAGAACTGAGTTGTTGTTGAATCTCAAATCTTATATGTCATATTTGCCGCATAGAGTTGAATACCATCAGTAATGCTTTCTCGCTCTCATATTACGTATTCGTTTGTTTCAAATTGTGCAACCTTGTCCTCCATCACAACGACTCAAATTGGCACAAGCAGAGTAATACATGTGTCATAGTCGATGCAGGTCATACTAGATAGTAATTGTTGCGTGCGGATGCATATGTTGTACAGAGGTATGCCCACTTTATACGGTACACAAAGCAACTTGCAAACACGAATGATGCAGCAACTGACACCAGAAAAAACGTATCTTTGACCAAGCCGATAGTTATGAATCATTAGAAGAGTATTTCCACTATCAGGAGGGGCAAGAGCTTCACCTGACGCATCTGTTTTGGTTGATGTCAAGCGACGACGCCCAAAGCGCCAACAATCATCACGTGTTGAGTATTTTGTGAGCTCGACGACGACGCAACACATTTATCTGATTGTCAGCAACATCAGAGATATTCTTTACCTCGTTCATTTTGTGTTGGTTAAACGGAATTGTCAGACGATGGAGGATAGAGGGAGCCGTCGACGCGTAGATTGTGTCACAACATCAACGTGATGTTTGCGCATAATTTGCATAAATACGATGGCGATTTGAGAGTTCTGCCTCTATAGATCAATCCAAAGGACCGTTCGGATGCGGTCGATGATCAAGTCGCTATTCGTGGGGACTTGTTAGTTGTGTATGCCGCATGTTGGCGCCGGCAATCTCTGACGGACATCATGGTTTGATGGGGGTAGGTTCGCAACCTGGTCACGAATCGACAGCTCTACGTGATTTATCTCTATACGAGACAGACGAGTAACGTTGAACCTCGTGACTTGAAGTGACCGTATTTGCACCCCCTCCGTGACCTTATTTGCACCACCACCGTGACCGTATTTGTAAGAAACAGCACAAAAACGTTGCCGCTATACGGACCAGCAACCCGAGCTGGTCCGGTCTAGTTTCTATTATTACCAAGAACAAGAAGTACCATAATTTTGAGAGAGCAAAAAATAGAGTGGTTTCAACATAGAGAAGAGGGCAGAATACTGCCCGTAGGAGTGCCGATTTCAGAATCCTCGTATATGTATGAGGGGTGCTGCCAATAGTTTGTTCTTATATCATATTTTATACAATGACTTCTAATTCCCAGCAGCAACAGCATTCTTCTCGGCCTCTATCCTGGCAGCAATGCGCTTGGCTCTCTGAGCTTCTTCCTCCGCCTTTCTCAACTGTGACGTAAGACGCCCAGCTGTCCAATTATTTTGATCCTTTTCACGCTCAGCATCAAATCGATTACCCGCTTCTTCCTTGCATTGTTCGGACATGATCACATCTACCAAGTCTTGATCATCATTGTAATCCTCCACAAACAGCCCAGACTCACGGTATTGCCTCCTCAATTCCTCCATGACCAACACATACATGGGACACATGGCCCGCTCCTCTCCAGATCGAGCCAACACCTCCTTGTAGGCTGGAAGCGTCTCCAAAGGAAGAATGGGCGAAAGGACTCGATCCAACTTCATAAATGCAATATGCGATGCCCAAGAATCGGCCAAGTCAAAAATGTGCGTGGCATAAATGACCGAAGCACCACGCTCCTCACACTCACGAGACATGTAATCAAAGAAATGACTACGAGACAAAATATCCAAATCTGCCACAAACTCATCAATAATACAAACTTGGAATGGCTTGAGCAGCTTGATCATGATCTGTACCTTCTTTCGCTGGCCGTCACTACATTCATTCATCCTCCAGTTCAGATCGATACCCAACACCTTCACAAGTTCATCTCGACGTTCGACATACTCTTCTTGCCACTGGACGAACATTTCACTTGCCGCACAGTCAATCGTGTACGGACAGATGCCATTAAATCCAGTCTGCTGTCTCTTCCAAGTATTACCAAGATAACACACACCATGCTTCTGATCATTGACAGTGCGTTGTCCATTGACGGAGAATTCGTCATATTGCATCCCCGTCCAGATTTGACCCGTGAGCATACGAATTAGGGTGGATTTACCAGCTCCGTTGGCGCCGACCAATAGAATTTTGGAGTTGGGTGGAACAATCAAATTCAGATTGGAAATTGTGGGTTTGCCCTTGATGTAGGAAAAGTTGAGATTCTTGGCCACAATCAGTGGTTTGGGTGGTTCGTCTGCATCGTCTCCCACACTACTACTACTATCATTCTTCTTTCCATCTAGAAGAACCTTCTTCATATCAATGCCCCCATGCTTCTTATATTGTCGATCCATCTCCTCCAAAATCAACGTGTACATGGGACACATGGCCCGTTCCTTCCCTTCCCTTTTCAAAATCTCCTGATATGCCGGCAAACTTTTAATGTGATGCACATCACTCAAGGTCCCATCCAACTGCATGAACGCCACATGAGTCGCCCACAAATCGACCTGATCAAAAATATGTGTCGCAAATACTACCGATGCATTCCGTGTCTCACACTCCTTGGTTAAATAATCGAAGAAGCGCTTACGGCTGAATATATCGAGGTCGGCGGCAAACTCATCAATAATGGCAATTTGGAATGGTTTCAACAGTTTGAACATGAGACGGACCTTTTTGCGCTGGCCGTCACTGCATTCATTCATCCTCCATTGCATATTCACTCCGAGGACTTGGATTAATTCATCTCGTCGTTCCATGTTGTCACGTTGCCATTGGACAAACATTTCTTCCGGTGTGGTGTCCAACGTGTACGGACATACGCCCTCGAAGCCTGTACGACGTCGTTTCCACCGTTCACCTAAATAGGCGACGCCGTTTACCTGATCATTGACTTTGGGTGAGCCATTGATGGAGAAGGCATCGTAGGTGACGTCATCGCCCCAGATCATACCGGTGAGGATGCGGATTAGGGTGGATTTACCGGCACCGTTGGCACCGACGAGGATTACTTTGGATTTGGGCGGGATGATGCAGTGGAGATTTTGGAGGTCGGTGGATTTGGTGGGGTTGTAGGAAAAATTAAGATTTTGGACCGTGACTATTTCTTTGGCGGGGGAGTCGGTGTCCTCGTCCATTTTCTTCTCTTCTTGGATCATTTTTCAAATGTAGTTGTTGTTGATGTTGATGCTGCAGCTTGTGTGCGTACTAATGGTGGTGTCGTTATTGTGAAATGAGGAGTGGTGGCTGGGCTAGCACATGATGCAATTCGTAACGTGCTATGGTGGTTGGTGTGGTGAGCGCATTTATTTTGATCTGCGTCATCGGTCATCGTGAGCGAGATGTATGCTATTTTTGGCGGCAGAACAGAACGTGATTTAGAAAGGGGGCTCTCCCATAGATAGGTAACAACCTACTTCTACCAATACTTATATAAAATACTTGTAACCGTACCATACATAGAAGAGGCGAAGTGATTTAAATTTTCGATCTTCATTCTTCTTCGTGTCATTGAGTGCTGAGCTGAGAGTCGGGGAGCAAAGGTCAACATGCAGGTCAGCTATTATTTGTTGAATTGAGTTGCCAGGTGCTCCATAATTTCTCTTGGTAATGGTATCGAGAAAGAAGGCCGCAGGCAAAGCGAGGAAGGCAGCCAAGGCCAAGGCTAGGCAGGAGGCGGAGTCGAAAGCGGAGGAGAGGAATGATCAGACTGCAACGAATGGACTAGAAGAGCAACTGCAAGCGGAGCAAGTAAGTTCCGAACAAATGCATGGTATGCCATCGTCAACTTCTTCATTGAAACGTTCTGCTGCCGGTCGTAATGCTGCAACGATTGCTCCGCCAACAGATGAAGATGGAACTGTGGGCAAACCTGTACCAAACAGATGCAACCATTATGGTGCTCATCCTCTTGCTTTTGAAGGCATTTCCTTTCAATTTGGGAAGGAATTTGCAAAAGAATTTCATGAGGCTACTAAGGTCTGCGACCATCACCTTTCGATTTCACATTGCCTTGTAGATGCTATGAGTGCTACCGAGACAAATTCAGACTTCGAAGAGGTGTGGAATGATTCTTCCAAGATGGAAATGGCGATATCAATCTATTTGGCTAGTGGAACGCAACACATTCTGAACGGTGAATATGGTTATGCACGTAATTTTGCTACTCTTGCCAGGTACTTGGAGCAATATATCGCAACTCCTCCTCTGCTCCATATTCCTAAATTGAATGAAACATACCATGCCGACATGTGCACACTGGTAAAATTCTTCCGGGGGCGCATTCCTTATTCATGCTTGGATGAGAAATACGAAGAAGTGAAGTCTATCACAAAGATAGGGTTTTGCTACAACCCTCATTGCAATCTTCCCAAGGGGCGAGTGGAACGCTGCAGAACAATGTACTGCAGCCGATGTCGAAATGAGACTTATTGTTCTCGCTTCTGTCAAATTACCTGCTGGAAAGCGCACAAGCCTGATTGTGACAGGAACGCTGATAAAATCAGAAAAATTGAGGCAAAAGAGCAGATTCTCCCATACAATGAAATCTTTCTCCCTCTAGACAGTATTCTTCTATAGATCTGGATACACAGTTACTTATGTAATTGCGTGACTCGCATGCTGAGATTACTACAAGTTGAAGCAAGGCAGCTAAAGGCATGAGCATTGGCAGGAAGCACCTATACAATGAAATCTCTTCTTCCTCTAGACTTCTTCATTCTTTCATAAATTCTGGATACACAGTTGTGTATTTACATGATTACTCTCTAGACATTCAGATTAATGTACGACCTACTTGCTACTCCTACTTGCTACTTACTTACACTTGCCTGTCCGATTTTGAGATCGAGAGTGGGCCATTCGGGTCGGGGCCAGCTAGATCATTGACCGCATCATGACAAGACTTTGTCTCTATGCAATCTTTGGCAATATGGTAGGTTCCCTACTTCTATCTCATAGCTAGCTACATACTTACATAAGATACTTGTATTTGTACATAAAAGACACGAAACGATTTAAAATTTTGGTCGTCATTTTTCTCCCTGTCATTGAGTGCTGAGCTGAGAGTCGGAGAGCAAAGGTCAACATGCAGGTCAGCTATTGTTGAATTGAGCGAGGTGTCAGGTGTATTATCTTGGGAATGGTGTCAAGAAAAAAGGCCGCTGGCAAAGCGAGGAAGGCAGCCAAGGCCAAGGCTAGGCAGGAGGCGGAGTCGAAAGCGGAGGAGAGGAATGATCAGCCTTCTTCAACGAATGGACTAGAAGAGCAACTTCAAGCGGAGCATGTAAGTTCCGAACATATGCATGGTATGTCATCGTCAACTTCTTCATTCGAACGTTCTGCTGCCAGTCGTAATGCTGCAACGATGGCTCCGAGCGCAAAGGAGGCATCGACAATTACAGATGAGGATGAAGATGTAACTGTGGGCAAGAATGGAATTGTGGGCAAATGCCAGCATGGTTTCCATCCTCTTGTTTTTCAAGGTGAAGAGGTTTCCTATCATTTTGTGCGGGCGTTTGAAAAAGAATTTTATGAAGCTGCAAGAGAAGGCGAACGCCCATTTTTGCTTGAGCAATGCCTTCGAGACACTACAATTGCGATGGATGTGAATGAATATGCCGATGTGTGGAATGACTCGACCAAGATGGAAATGTCGATGTCAATCTTTTTGGCAAGGGGCACGCAAGAAATTCTTGAGAGTGAATATGGCCATGCCCGGAGGAATGCTATTCTTGCCAGGTATTTGGAGGAATACATCGCAGTGAAGTTGAACCAAACTCGAGCCCTAGGTTGTTGGCCAAAAATTCAACAACTTAGGCTTGACGATCACACTCTCGTCAAATTTTTCCGGCACCGCATCCCCTGCTCATACTTGGATGAGAAGTATGAAGAGGTAAAGAACATCACAAAGATGGGGCTCTGTTTCAACCCAGAATGTAAAGTCTCAGGTGGGAAGTTGGAACGCAACAAAACAATGTATTGTAGTCGATGCCACAATGTAACATATTGTTCTCGTGAATGTCAAATAGTCCATTTGACAGCGCACAAGGCATGTTGTGACTTGAACGCAGGTATAATCGCAAAATTTGAGGCGAAATAGCAGATTGCAGAGCATTGAGATTGAGAGTAATATCCCATACAAAGAAATCTTCCGCCCTCTCAGACAGAATGCAGTTATGTAATTTCATAACACTATTACTCTCTTTAGACATTCGCCTACTCCCTCTCTAGCTTATGGCCTTACTATGTAGCTGGCAAGCACCTCCTACTTACTAACATAATGTATTCGACGTAAAAGAGGCGAACTGATTTAAATTTTCGATCTCCTTCGATCGTCATTTTTCTTCGTGTCATTGAGTACTGACCTGAGAGTCGGAGAGCAAACGTAATCATGCAGGTCAGCTATTGCTAAATTGAGGTATTATCTTGGTAATGGTAACGAGAAAGAAGGCCGCTGGCAAAGCGAGGAAGGCAGCCAAGGCCAGGGAGGCGGAGTTGACAGCTGGAAAATTAGGGAACCTAAATTTGGCGAAAGCGATGGAGAGGAATGATCAGACTGCAACGAATGGGCTAGAAGGGCAATTGCATGCAGATCAAGTGACTTCGGAGCAAAAATATGGCAATGCTGCAACGATTGCTCCACGCGCAGAGGAGGCATTGACAATTACTGTTGAAGATGGAACTGTGGGCAAACCTGCATTAACATCATGCCTGCATGGTGCAGATCATCTTTTTTGTAAAGAAGGCATTTCCTATCAATTCGTGCGGGCATTTGCGGAATCATTTTATGAAGCCACAAGAGATCGCGGACGCCCATTTGTGCTTATGCATTGCCTTGAAGACGCTACAAATGCCACGCTAGATGAATTTGCCGATGTGTGGAATGACTCTACCAAGATAGAAATGGCGATATCAAGCTTATTGGCTGGGGGAACACATGCTATTCTGAAGGGTGACGGTTACGATTGCGCTCGTGAATTCGCTACTTTCGCCAGGTACTTGGAGGAATACATCGCAATGAAGTTGAAGCAAACTCAAGCTGTACACAACATGGCAAAGCTAAATGAAACGTGGCAAGCCGATCTGCATACACTAGTGAAATTCTTCCGGCACCGCATCCCCTGCTCATGCTTGGATGAGAAGTATGAAGAGGTGAAAGATGTAGCAAAGATGGGTTTCTGCTTCTATCAATATTGCACTCTTCCTGAAGGAAGAGTTGAACGCAGCAAAACAATGTATTGCGGTCGATGCCGATTTTTAACGTATTGTTCGAGAGAATGCCAATTTTCCGATTGGTCCAGGCATAGGCCGTATTGTGACTCGAAAGCTGAGATAATTGCAGAGTTTGAAGCCAAGAAACAATCATGAGATATTTCGGAATGAGCATTGATAGGAAGCCTCCGCACAATGAAATCTCTTCTTCCTCTCTACAATAGACTTCTTCATTTTTACATAGATCTGGATAGACAGTTGTGTATTTACATAATATGATTACTCTCTAGACATTCCAGATTACTGTACGACCTACTTGCTACTTGCCTGTCCTAGTCCGAGTGCATAGGCCACGGTCGGGCCAGCTTGATCATTGACCGTATCATGACAAGACTTTGTCTCTCTGCGATCTTTGCGTACAATGGCTGTGAAACAAAGTATCCAAACCATCGGGAAAACATGCTCGTTGCTCTGAGGGAACGAACCACGAATTGAAATTACCCACCTCTCTCTCTCTCTCTCTCTCTCTCTCTCTCTCTCTCTCTCTCTCTCTCTCTCTCTCTCTCTCTCTCTCTCTCTCTCTCTCTCTCTCTCTCTCTCTCTCTCTCTCTCTCTCTCTAGAATGAAGGCAGCCAAAGCCAAGGCTATGGAGGCGGCGGAAGAAGAGAGGGGGAATAAAAATCAGGTGAATGATGAACTAGAAGAACAGTGAGAGCAATTGCATTCGGCTGCAAGTGCAAATCGGTATCACACTGCACGGCCAACATTATCATGCCGTCGATGCTCTTTCTTCGAACAGTATTATCTTTGCATTTGTGACTACATACGACAAATAATCTTGTATGATAGTATATAGGTTGGGCTTTAGGTTATTTCTGTGCTACGGTAAACTACGTATCACTGGTATTGTAAACAAGAAAAGTATCTGTAGATGGCTGGAAGCTGGAAGAGCCTAGCTACATACTTACATAAAATACTTGTATTTGTACATAAAAGACACCAAGCGATTTAAAATTTTGGTCGTCATTTTTCTTCGTGTCGTTGATTGCTGAGCTGAGAGTCGGAGAGCAAAGGTCAACATGCAGGTCAGCTATTAATTGTTGAATTGAGGTGTCAGGAGCTCCATAATATCTCTCGGTAATGGTATCGAGGAAGAAGGCCGCAGGCAAAGCGAGGAAGGCAGCCAAAGCCAAGGCTAGACAGGAGGAGGAGTCGAAAGCAGATGAGAGGAATGATCAGGCTTCTTCAACGAATGGACTAGAAGAGCAACTGCATGCAGATCAAGTGAGTTCCGAACAAATGCGTACAATGCCTTTGTTTACTTTTTCATTGGAACGAACATCATGCCAGCATGGTGCCCATCCTGTTGCTTTTGAAGGCATTTCCTTTCAATTCGGGCAGGCATTTGCAGGAGAACTTCATGACGCTACTGAGGTCTGCGACCATCATCTTTTGATTTCACATTGCCTTGTAGATGCTATGAATGCCACCAAGACAAATGCAGCCTTTGAAGGGGTTTGGAATGACTCTGCTAAGTTGAAGATAGCGATGTCATGCTTTTTGGGTTTGGGAACGCATGCCATTCTGGAGGGTAATTACGATTATGCCCGAGTGAATGCTACTCTTGCCCGGTATTTGGAGCAATACATGGCAGCTATATCGAATGAAACTCCAGCAATACTTCCAAACCACACTCCAAAAATAGATGAAACATACCATGCCGACATGCACACACTGGTCAAATTCTTCCGGCACCGCATCCCTTGTTCATGTTTGGACGAGAAATACGAAGAAGTGAAGTCTATCACTAAGATGGGGTTTTGTTACAATGTAGAGTGCACTCTCCCTGATGGACGAGTAGAACGCAACAAAACAATGTATTGCAGTCGATGCCGAAATGAGACTTATTGTTCTCGTGAATGTCAAATTGCCTGCTGGAAAGCGCACAAGCCTGATTGTGACTTCGTCTCTGATAAAATCACAGAATTTGAGGCAAAATAGCAGACTGCAGAGCATTGAGAGTTATCTCCCATACAAATACAATGAAATCTTCCCCCTCTCTAGACAGTACTCAGTTATGTAATTGCATAATTCTATTACTCTCTCTCTCTCTCTCTCTCTCTCTCTCTCTCTCTCTCTCTCTCTCTCTCTAGAATTCGCCTACTCCCTACGCTACTCCCTACGCTATGGCCTTCTTATCATGTAGCGGGCGAGCATGGATAGATTAGAGATAGATAGATCGATATTGTAGAGACTAATCTCTACCCTCTCTCGACGCCAGTTCAGTAGAGAAAGGAGAACCTAAACCTGGAGGGACTCAGGTTGGTTCCGAAGATGCCTGTGGGGCCTGCTGGGTACGAATTTGTCGACGGATGTGGATAGCGAACGCCTTGGTGCAGGCAAGACCGAATTGTTGGAGGAAGTAGATCTTGAGGGGGGGGGGTGCTGTGTAGGAGTGACCGTAGAATTTCTGGTGGGCTGGTTTGGATGAGAACCACGATCCACGATGAGTTTGTGAGAGGGAGGATGACGTGTGGGACCGAGCTTTGGAGGGAGTTGAGGTACTCATCGGGAGACTTGACCCGCACGAGCAGGTCTTTCCCGTCTTTCCTTCCCCTCGGCTCCCGCGCATCGCTCTCGTAGTTAGGATCAGACGTTGGACGGAAGACGAAGAGGCTGACAGAGCACCCATTGTTCATCGGAGCTCTGAGCAATCCTCTCTTGTTTTTTGCAGCTTGAGGCAATTGGTGGTAGGAGAGTGGTGGAATGCTCACAAGCTACACAACATCTGAAATAGTGGTTGGAAAGATAGATGTACATATGTCGAGGGCTAGCTTCTTTATCATACCTGTATGATCATTTGTACATAGAGTCTTTCTTCAAGCCAAGGCTCTCTTTTTTGTTTCATTTTGTGGGATGGGAGAGATCACACCATAAGGCGTAATCTTCATGTCGGGCAATGGTATCGAGAAAGAAGGCCGCAGGCAAAGCTAGGAAGGCAGCCAAAGCCAAGGCTATGGAGGCGGCGGAAGAAGAGAAGGGGAATAAAAATCAGGTGAATGATGAATTGGAAGAACAGTCAGAGCAATCGCGTTCGGCTGCAAGTGCAAATCGGTATCGTACTGCACGGCCAACAATATCATGCCGTCATGGTGCTGTTGTTTCTTCGGACAGCATTATCTATGCATTTGTGACTACATATGACAGATCATTTTGTGAAGCTATGAGAGACGGCGACCGTTCACTTCCAGAATGCCTCAAAGTAGCGAGATTTGCAACTGTGGTTGAATTTGCCGAGGTGTGGAATGACTCTGCCAAGATGAAATTTGCGGTGTCATGCTGTTTGAGTATGGGAACGCATGCTACTCTGGTAGGTTATTATGAGAATGCACGGAAGAATGCTGCTCTTGCTAGGTATTTTGAGCAATACATTGCAGTAGAGTTGAATCAAACTCAAGCTGTATACAACATGGCAAAGCTAAATGAAACATGGCAAGCCGATCTGCACACACTCGTAAAATTCTTCCGGCACCGCATCCCCTGCACTTGCTTGGATAAGAAATACGAAGAAGTGAAGTCCATCACCAAAATGGGCCTCTGCTTCAACCTGCAGTGCACTCTTCCTAGAAGAATGACTGCACGCAGCGAAACAAAGTATTGCAGTCGATGCCGATGTGTAACCTATTGCTCCCGTGAATGCCAAAGAGTCGATTGGAAAACGCACAGATTACATTGTGACGAATGCGTTGCAGTAAGGACTATGTTTGAACCCAAACTGCAGAGTGTGTAAGCATCGATATCGAACGTACATCACTTACTACTCTCCCCTTCCCAGGCAAGCTCAGACGGACTTCTATGTACTTCTATCATTCTTCACGTATCTGGACACACAATGGAACAAGATGCGAATATAAATAATTTACTTTAGAGAAACATTCTGATTACGTACATCAGACTATTTCGAAAGCTGGGGCCATGCTTGTCATTGACCGTATCCATCATAAGACTAGAACTAGAATGTTCTTGTATCTTTCTGCACGATGACATTGGACCAAAGTATACAGGCCATGGAGTCTACGTGAACATTGATATCAAAGACATTGCCAATATTAATGTGAGGTGTCATCACTATTCGCATAAAATATGTGGAAAACAAGAGCAAGCTCCTGTCCTGCCTTTAGAACTGTTAGCAGCGTACACGTGAGTAGATGATGACGACGATGACGATGATACAGAAATACTTGAATCATTATCTTTTCATCTCCTATCTAATCTATCAATGGCATCGATTAGAAGAGAGAGAAATACTTGAATCATTATCTTTTCATCTCCTATCTAATCTATCAATGGCATCGATTAGAAGAGAGAAGAGAGGGATACGAAAGAACTACAATTTCTGTTACCTACACAAGAAGAATCGTTGGAATATGTATGTAGAGAACTAGCTTATTTATCATACCTGTATGAGAAGAAGTACGTAAAGCTTTTCCATCAATCATTTTCATCTTTCAGGATTTTTCGTTTGGAGATGCACCATAATTTCTTCGGTCGTGGCAATGGTATCGAGGAAGAAGGCCGCCGGCAAAGCAAGGAAGGCGGCCAAAGCCAAGGCTAGGGAAGAGGCGAAAGAAGAAGAGAGGAATATTCTTCAGGTGAATGATGAACTCGAGCAATCGTTAGCGGCGCAAGCAAGTCCGTATCGTACTGCGCCGGCGCCGATTATTCAACCAACATCATGCCAGCATGGCGTCCATCCTCTTTATGAAGGCGTTCCCTATCAATTTGTGCATGCATTCACACAATCATGTTATGAAGCTGCAGGTGACGGCGACCGTCTGCTTTCGCGTTGCCTTGTAGATGGTATGAATAATACCAAGGCAAAGGCAGACGTTGCCGAGGTGTGGAATGATTCTGCCAAGATGAAAATGGCGATATCAATTTTTTTGGCTTTAGGAACGCAACATATTCTACATGGTGATTATGATAATGCCAAGATGACTGCTATTTTTGCCAGGTATCTCGAGCAACATGTAGCAGCAAACTTACACAATACCCAAACATTTATTTGTTGGCCGAAAGTGGAAGAAATATCCCAAGCCGACATGCACACACTGGTCAAATTCTACCGGCACCGCATTCCCTGCTCTTGCTTGGATGAGAAATATGAAGAAGTGAAGGGTATAACAAAGATGGGCATGTGCTTTAACCCTCAGTGTACTCTTCCTAATCGAATGACGGAACGCAGCAAAACTATGTATTGCAGTCGATGCCGATGTGCAACATATTGTTCTCGTGCATGCCAAGTATTTGATTGGACAAACCACAAGACTTGTTGCGATATATACGCTGATAAGTAGTCTATTTCTCATTCTCGTCTCTCTTCTTCTCAGGCGAGCTCAGGCGGTCTTCTATCGGCTTCTATCATTTATCTGGATACACAATGGAACACGATAAAAATGTAATATTACTCTAGTGAGATTCGGATAACATAACGTCTACTTGCTATTTTTTATCTGTCTCAACATTTCGAGAGTGTAGAGGCTGTGCTTGATCATAGACCCAGGCCATGGATAGAAAACATTGACATTATTAATGTGAGGTGTCATCACTATTCGCATAAAATATGTGGAAAACAAGAGCAAGACTCCTATCCTGCCTTTGCGACTTCAAGAACTGTTATATAGCAGCTTACACGTAAGTAGATGATGACGATGATACAGAAATACTTGAATCATTATCTTTTTATCTCCTATCTAATCTATCAATGGCATCGATTGGAAGCATGAGATGGGATAGGATGGGATACTGACAAGAACTACACATACAAGAAGAATCGTTGGAATATGATAGTATGTAGTGAGTAGTGAGCTGCTTATTTACCATACCTGTATGATAAAGAGTACGTAAAACTTTTCCGTCATTTTCATCATGATTATTTTTCTTGTGAGGTGCACCATAATATCTTCGGTCGTGGCAATGGTATCGAGGAAGAAGGCCGCCGGCAAAGCACGGAAGGCTGCCAAAGCCAAGGCTAGGGAAGCGGCGGAAGAAGAAGAGAGGAATAATCGTCAGGTGAATGATGAACTGGAAGAGCACACAGAGCAATTGCCTTTGGATGCAAGTGCGCCTAGAAATGCGCCGGTGCCGGCGCCGCCTCTTCAGCCTATACCATGCCAGCATAGTGTCCATCCTCTTTATGAGGGCATTCCCTCTAAATTCGTGACAATATTTCAAGACTCATTTTATGAAGCTGCAGGAGACGGCGACCGTGCGATTCTTTCTTGCCTTCTAGATGCAATGAATGATACCGAGACACACTTTGCCGAGGTGTGGAATGATTCTGCCAAGATGAAAATGGCGATATCAAGCTTATTGGGTAGGGGAACGCAACACATTCTGAAAGGTTATTATGATAATGCCCGTGATGATGCTACTCTTGCAAGGTATTTGGAGGAATGGGCAGCAGTTAGCTTGTACAAGACCCAAACAAATATTAGTTCGCCGAAATTGAATGAAATATACCATGCCGACATGCACACACTGGTCAAATTCTTCCGGCACCGCATTCCCTGCTCTTGCTTGGATGAGAAATATGAAGAAGTGAAGGGTATAACAAAGATAGGGGTTTGCTACAACGAGATGTGCACTCTTCCTAATAGAATGACGGAACGCAGCAAAACAATGTATTGCAGTCGTTGCCGAAATGTAACGTACTGTTCTCGTGCATGTCAAGTATTTGATTGGACAAACCACAAGACTTATTGCGATATGTACGCTGATAAGTAGTCTCCATCTCATACTCTCCTCTCCCCAGACAAGCGCAGTCGACTTCTATCGGCTTCTATCATCCTTATCTGGATACACAGTGGAACACGATAAAAACGTAATATTACTCTAGAGATTCGGATAAAATAAAGTCTTCGTGCTACTTATCTGTCTCAACATTTCGAGAGTTGAGGCTATGCTTGATCATAGACCGTATCGCCACAATCAGACTTTGACGCTCTGGAATCGTTGTAACAATGACTTGGGTGTCGAGACGGACAACATGTCAAGGCCATGAGAAATCATCGACAATAATTCGAGGAGGTCTACTTGAACATTGATGTCAAAGAATATGTGAAAACTGTTCGCTTGCTGTTGTAATATAATCTACACAAATGAGGCCGATGATCATGCTGCAACAAACAACGAAATAATATATGCATCAACTGTATCTTCGCAAAAGGCTTCATCCAGCTCCATCCATCAACCAATCATACAGCCTTTAGTGTTTCATTTCATCATTTCCTCCATCTGCAGTGGTGCAGCATTGGGTAAGCACTAGCTAGGAGAACTACACAAGAAGAATCGTTGGAATGTGTATGTAGAGAACTAGCTTATTTATCATACCCGTATGATAAAGAGTACGTAAAACTTTTCCATCATTTTCATTTGTGAGATGCACCATGCCATACTTAATATCTTCGGTCGTGGCAATGGTATCGAGGAAGAAGGCCGCCGGCAAAGCACGGAAGGCTGCCAAAGCCAAGGCTAGGGAAGCGGCGGAAGAAGAAGAGAGGAATAATCGTCAGGTGAATGATGAACTGGAAGAGCACACAGAGCAATTGCCTTTGGATGCAAGTGCGCCTAGAAATGCGCCGGTGCCGGCGCCGCCTCTTCAGCCAATACCATGCCAGCACAGTGTCCATCCTCTTTATGAAGGCGTTCCCTATCAATTCGTGACAACATTTACAGAATCATTTTTTGAAGCTTCAGGTGAATGCGGCCGCCCGATTCTTTCTTGCCTTGTAGACGCTACGAATAATACCAAGGCAAAGGCAGACGTTGCCGAGGTGTGGTCTGATTCTGCCAAGATGAAAATGGCGATATCAAGCTTATTGGGTATAGGAACGCAACACATTCTAAAAGGTGCTGATGATCGTGCCAAGACGGCTGCTATTTTCGCTAGGTACTTGGAGCAATGGGCAGCAGTTAGCTTGCACAAGACCCAAACATTTATTAGTTGGCCGAAAGTAGAAGAAATATCCCAAGCCGACATGCACACACTCGTCAAATTCTTCCGGCACCGCATTCCCTGCTCATGTTTGGATGAGAAATATGAAGAAGTGAAGTCCATCACAAAGATGGGTGTTTGTTACAATCCGCAATGCACTCTTCCTAATCGAATGACGGAACGCAGCAAAACAATGTACTGTAGTCGATGCCGACTTGTAACGTATTGTTCTCGTGAATGTCAATTAGCTGATTTCACGAACCACAAGGCTCATTGTGATATATACGCTGATAAGTAATCTTCGTCTCATTTTCGTACTCTCCTCTTCCCGGAGAAGCGCAGGCGGTCTTCTATCGGCTTCTATCATGCTTTGCATATCTGGATAGAAAATGGCACACGATCAAAATGTAATGTAATCTTACTCTAGAGATTCGGATAACATAAAGTCTACTTGCTATTTTTTATCTGTCTCAACATTTCGATAGTTGAGGCTATGCTTGACCATTGACCGTATCGCCACAATCAGACTTTGACGCTCTGGAATCGTTGTAACAATGACTTGGGCGTCGAGACAACATGTCAAGGCCATGAGAAATCATCGACAATAATTCAAGGAGGTATCCTACGTGAACCATGATATCAAATATTTGCTTGCTTAATAATCTACGCAAATAAGCCCGACGATCGTGCAACAAATAACGAAATAATATATGCATCAATACACGATGACATTGGAACAAAGCACCCAGGCCAAAGCCATAGAAAATATCGACAATAATATGAGGTGCAATCACTACACTGGCACAAAGATTATGTGGGAAGAGTTCGTTTAGCCTGACGACCATGCAACAAAAGCGAGACTTTACTCTTCTGTGACTTCAAGAATTATTGATAGCTTACACGTATGTAGATGATGATGATGACGATTATACAGAAATACTTTAATTATTATCTTTATCTTCTATCTAATCTATCAATAACGTCGATTCAAAGCAGGGAGATCGGGATACTGACAAGAACTACAGCAGAAGAATCTCTCTGAGGAGAGAGAGAGGGTGGAATGAATGAAAGAAGTATATATGTAAGTGAGAGTAGCTTATTTATCATACTTTCACTCGTATTAGTATCATTCTACATAAATAGCGTTTTCATACAGCTTTTTTCTTTCATTCCCCTCTCCCCCACCCCTGCGGTGGCAGAGGTTGAGTGAGGACTCTCACTCTCACCTGTCGAGAGGCAGTTGAGAGTAGGAGGGAGGAGGAACATACCATCACCTAGCACAGCTGAATACCATCCTAAACTAATCACTTATTTACCTTTTTTTTCTTTCATTTTGTGAGGTCGTTTGTTCCCGTGGTGAGGTGCACCTTAATATCTTCGGCCGTGGCAATGGTGTCAAGGAAGAAGGCCGCAGCCAAAGCTAGGAAGGCGGCCAAAGCCAAGGCCAGGGAAGCGGCGGAAGAAGAAGAGAGGAATGATCGTCAGGTGAATGATGAACTGGAAGAGCACACAGAGCAATTGCCTTCGGATGGAAGTGCGCCTAGAAATGCGCCGGTGCCGGCGCCGCCTCTTCAGCCAATACCATGCCATCATGGTGTCCATCCTCTTTATGAAGGCGTTCCCTCTCAATTCGTGACAACATTTCATGACTCATTTTTTGAAGCTGCAAGAGCCGGCCGCCCGATTGTTTCTTGCCTTGTAGATGCAATGAATAATACCAAGGCAAAGGCAGACGTTG
The DNA here is from genome assembly GCA_037178625.1 of Skeletonema tropicum. Classification (NCBI taxonomy): domain Eukaryota; phylum Bacillariophyta; class Thalassiosirophyceae; order Thalassiosirales; family Thalassiosiraceae; genus Skeletonema; species Skeletonema tropicum. The sequence continues at coordinate 1,715,320 of CM074146.1, forward strand.
CCGAGGTGTGGTCTGATTCTGCCAAGATGAAAATGGCGATATCGAACTTATTGGCTAGTGGAACGCAACATATTCTGGCAGGCGATTATGATTGTGCCCGTGATTGCGCTACTTTTGCGAGATATTTAGAGCAATGGACAGCAGTTAGCTTGCACAAGACCCAAACATTTATTAGTTGGCCGAAAGTGGAAGAAATATCCCAAGCCGACATGCATACTCTCGTCAAATTCTTCCGGCACCGCATTCCCTGCTCTTGCTTGGATGAGAAATATGAAGAAGTGAAGTCCATCACAAAGATGGGTGTTTGTCACAATCCGCAATGCACTCTTCCTAATAGAATGACGGAACGCAGCAAAACAATGTACTGCAGTCGTTGCCGATTTGTAACGTATTGTTCTCGTGCATGCCAAGTATTTGATTGGACAAACCACAAGACATATTGCGATATACGCTGATAAGTAGTCTTCATCTCATTCTCGTACTTTCCTCTTCCCAGACAAGCTCAGCGCAGGCGGACTTTTATCATCCTTATCTGGATACACAGTGGAACACGATTAAAATGTAATATTACTCTCTAGAGATTCGGATAACACAAAGTCTACTTGCTATTTTTTATCTGTCTCAACATTTCGAGAGTTGAGGCTATGCTTGACCATTGACCGTATCGCCACAATCAGACTTTGACTTCTGGAATCGTTGTAACAATGACTTGGGTGTCGAGACGGACAACATGCCAAGGCCATGAGAATTCATCGACAATAATTCGAGGAGGTCTACTTGAACATTGATATCAAAGAATATGTGAAAACTGTTCGCTTGCTGTTATAATCTACGCAAATAAGGCCGATGATCATTCAACAACAACAAACAACGAAACAATAGAAGGCTTCATCCAGCTCCATCCATCGACCAATGATACGCCTTTAGTGTTTCATTTCATCATTTCCTCCATCTGCAGGGGTAGCATGTTAGCACAGAACTACACAAGAAGAATCGTTGGAATATACATAGAGAGCTAGCGCGCTAGCTTATTTATGATACCTGTATGATGAAACTTACGTAAAACTTTTCCATCATTTTCATCATTATTTTTTCGTTCGTGAGATGCACCATAAATAATATCTTCGGTCGTGAGTCGTGGCAATGGTATCGAGGAAGAAGGCCGCCGGCAAAGCACGGAAGGCGGCCAAAGCCAAGGCTAGGGAAGAGGCGGAAGAGAGGAATAATTGTGATGAACTGGAAGAAGCGCTGAAGGAAAGCAGATCCAGGGCCAGGGAAGCGGCGGAAGAAGAAGAGAGGAATAATCGTCAGGTGAATGATGAACTGGAAGAGCACACAGAGCAATTGCCTTTGGATGCAAGTGCGCTTAGTAATGCGCCGGCGCCTCCTCTTCAGCCTATACCATGCCAGCATAGTGTCCATCCTCTTTATGAGGGCATTCCCTCTAAATTCGTGCATGCATTTACAGAATCATTTAATGAAGCTGTAGGAGACGGCGGCCGTCCGCTTGGTTCCTGCCTTCTAGATGCAATGATTGCCACCGAGACACACTTTGCCGAGGTGTGGAATGATTCTACTAAGATGAAAATGGCGATATCAAGCTTATTGGGTAGGGGAACGCAACATATTCTAAAAGGTGATGATGATAATGCCCGTGATGATGCTACTCTTGCCAGGTCCTTGGAGCAATACATCGCAGTTAGCTTGCACAAGACCCAAACAAATATTAGTTCGCCGAAATTGGTAGAAATATACCATGCCGACATGCACACACTCGTCAAATTCTTCCGGCACCGCATTCCCTGCTCTTGCTTGGATGAGAAATATGAAGAAGTGAAGGGTATAACAAAGATGGGCCTCTGCTGCAACGAAAAGTGCACTCTTCCTAATAGAATGACGGAACGCAGCAAAACAATGTACTGTAGTCGATGCCGATTTGTAACGTACTGTTCTCGTGCATGCCAAGTATTTGATTGGACAAACCACAAGACTTGTTGCGATATATACGCTGATAAGTAGTCTTCATCTCATTCTCGTACTCTCCTTCTCCTCTTCCCAGACAAGCTCAGTCGGGCTTCTATCGGCTTCTATCATTATTATCTGGATACACAATGGAACACGATAAAAATGTAATATTACTCTAGAGTTCGGATAAAATAAAGTCTTCGTGCTACTTATCTGTCTCAGTATTTCGAGAGTTGAGGCTATGCTTGATCATAAGTAGACCGTATCGCCACAATCAGACTTAGACTTCTGGAACCGTTGTAACAACGACTTGGGTGTCGAGACGGACAACATGTCAAGGCCATGAGAATTCATCGACAATAATTCGAGGAGGTCTGCGTGGACATTGATATCAAAGAATATGTGAAAACTGTTCGCTTGCTGTTATAATCTACTCAAATAAGGCCAATGATCATGCTGCAACAAACAACGAAATAACATATGCATCAACTGTATCTTCTCAAAAGGCTTCATCCAGCTTCATCGATCAACCAATCATACAGCCTTTAGTGTTTCATTTCATCATTTCCTCCATGTCCATCTTGAGGTGGTGCAGCATACGGGTAAGCACTACTACCACCAGCAGCACTACCAGGACCAGGAGCAACACCCGCCGCAGCCACAGCAGCCTGAGTCTTCCTCAATAGAGCTTGCAACAACTGATTCTGATTCATCAAACTCTGAATCTCACTATTGCTGCTAATAGCTGGAGCAGCGGCAGTAGTAGCCCTTGATGAACTCTCATTGGGTCGCTGCAATGCAGCTGCAGCAGCCAATAGCTGTGGTCGATTGGTACTACTGCCAATGCTGCTGTTCTCGGGAGGTCCACCTCTTCCAGCACCTGCAGCCGCAGCTGCAGATGATCCATCAAAGGACATGGACATGGAGGGTTGATGATGACGATGCATCCCCATCATACCTGCTGCACTTGCTCCTACTCCTCCTACTTGTACTTGCGTAGGAACATTCCATCCACTACTAGCCATCATTGGCATGGGCGTAGGAGCAGCAGTAGACATCATGGGCATGGGAGCAGCAGCAGCCATGGTAGGATATCCTACAGCACCTGTTGAAAATTGAGAAGGATAATGCATACCTGCCATTCCGGCAGCAGGAGGAGGTAGCATGCCACCACCACCCATCATTCCACTCATCTGCATCGGCATTCCACCACCAGGCACAGACATGCCACCAGCGACACCACCAAACGCGACACCCAAACTGGATCGACTACCCACACCCCCATTATTCATGGCCTGTGGTCGATACTGCCACGTATTCTCTGGCAATGGACTTTGTTTGGATAGTTCATAAAAGTCCAATGGCTTTTGCTGCTGCTGTTGATCTGACGGTGATGCAACACCCTCCTTGAGAAGCTGTGGTGATGATGATGATGACGACTGCTTATTTGCTCGTTGTTGTTTCGACGTTCCACCACTATTATTCGGCAACCTCTTCATCCTTGAATACAATCCAGCCTTCCCCCTCAGGAACAATTCATGATAATACGAATCCCTATCCGGACCACTTACTATACGACGAAATCCCCATGCATTGACTACACGTACAAAGGAGGAGTGGTTGGTATGGCCGAAGTAACGGGGGAGGGCGTAGGAGGAGAAGAGGTCACGGTTGAGGATTTTCCAAGAACGGCCGTGTGGTAGCCATGTGATGCAGCTGATTAGATCTGTGGCGGTTGTGTGAGAGAGAGGTGTGGTGAAGGTGAGTTACATGAAAGAGAGAAATGTGCATGATGAGGTAGAGAGCGAGATGAACCGACATGCACTCTCTCAGATAGCACATGATGTGAGTTCCTCATGACATGATGTATCAACCACCCACCGCACGCAAATCAATCAATCATACACACACATACATATATATTGCACTCACCAGGATCGCTGAGCATAGCCGCCAACTTGGCCGGTAATTTCTGATTGGCCAGACTCCTCGTAGTCTCATCTTCATGGGCAATCAAACTGGAGTGTCCGGCATAATCTCGATTGAGTCTTTCGGTGGGATCTTCTTCTTGGGCATAATCGTGATAGCCTCCTCCTTCTGTTGTTGTTGTTGTTGTTGGTGACGTGAGTGTGTTGGTTCGTCCTCCTCGTTGGGTGGTGGAGGTGGTGTCGATGACTGCTAGTTGGACAACCGGCGGCGTGGTGGTGGAATTTGATGGCACGTGAACCGTCGACGAGGAAGAGTCGGGCATTTGGACATTCTCTGTACTGCCGTCGTCCTTCTCGGCGAGTTGAACCTTGTGCATGATGGAAGGACGGTTATTGGCCTGATGTGTTGAAGTAGTATTCGAATTACGAAGCAAAAAGATGGAAGCAGTGGCCGCTAGTTCGTCCAAATGATGAGGACTTGCGGGACCGTTATTCTTCTTGTGATGATGCGATGTTGTGTTTTCCTTGTTGATGGCTCCGGCGAGGAACTTGAAGTTGACGTGGTGGCTATTACGGACGGGAAGGGTGGCAATAGGATAACTATAACTCATATTATTCAACACGATAACAAAATTCTTCGTATAGCGTTGACTCTCTCTCTAACAATAATAATATGTGCTAAAGCAAGAATGTCAAATAATCTGAAGAAGGTGGGATGAAAGTAATTGAGTGTTGCGGTGTTGAGTGTGATGTCCGTTTTTGTGTGGCTCATGTGAAGTGGAAGACGTGGTCAAGATGCTCGCTGTTACACTGAGCGTTGGATGGGATTCGATTACTCGGGAGAAGGCGACGGTTCGCCAGGGTTCGCCCGATTGACCCGAGCGGGATGGAATACGGAAGCAGGACTCAATTGGGGAGTTTGGTCTGTTTGTTGATTTAATTGTAGTTGAGTTGGGAAAGTAGGAAATGATCAAGTGCAGGCAGACAGCTATATATTCACTTCAAAATCAATCCGGTAAACGGTTTAGTAGGAACATCTTCTCGCGATTAGGAGGATTGTCTTTGAGGGCCAATCACACAATGACCGGTTCGCACTTTGGTAAATGTGGTTCGCAACCTAAACGGTTCTTTCTTCTTTCGCTGGACCATCTAAAGGGCCATTGGAAGAAACCAAGGGCCATTTTACAGGAAAACGAGGGCCATTCCAGTTGCTGAGAACATATCGCCGAAAGAAGGTACGAATGAACTGTCGCATTATCCAAAAGGACCTTCCATTTACCCATCTACATGCTGCAAATGACCTTTGAACTACCCACACACAACACCACGTGGTCGACGTTCTATGAAATGTGAGAAACATTTACACAATCTTATCCTTCAACTATCCAATATCCACTCCAAACTATCCATCTTCCATACACCAACCACCCACACAAAATTTCACGAAGCCGCCAAGGCTATTTTTCAAAAATTCCATGATCCGTTTGATCCCACACACCACCGTTGCTATCGCGTTGCAATCCACACTCCAACTTGATTGCATTGGCACACAAGATACACAAACACAACTTCATTTCTTGTTCCATTACTCGCAGTGTGTGTTCCAACCAACCCACGCAGACAGATAGAGAGTCTCCGGAAAGTGGTGGGGTCATCGTGATTGACTCGTTCCACTCAGACCCTCTCGCTCAAGTAGCCCGCCCTTTGAGAGTGTCACGAATTCCAATAGGAAAGTTAGCGACGGGTAAGTAGCCATTACCATGACTTTCACGTATACATAGCAGAGATGCATGAGAATATGTCTCCTCGGAGTCTCCACACACATCTCAATTTCATTCCCTGTTTACTTGATTACTTCGTTTATCGCTGCCGCTTACAAGACCCCTCATGATTCCTGCTGATCCCGTATATATCGAACAGACGTTGTGTGCGGTTCCAAACTTCTCGTAATTACAAGAGACGAGTAACCGAGTTACTTTGACTCAATCACTCTCAACCGCGAGAATATTTTTACCACATGAGTGGTAGCGGTAGCATGGAGCCTCCGAAGAAGGGTAACATGTCCTCCTCTTCACCGCCGCCCCCACCGCAGGCACAGGCGGAGGGTGGTGGTGGTAGTTCAAATCAAGAGGCACCCTCCATGCAGCAGCAACAGCAGGAGGTGGCGGCAGTTGCATCCAGCAGTAATGACGCTGCAATAAGTGATGCTGCGGCTAGTTTACGACCATATGTGTATAGAGATTTTGCACAGGATGATACCGATTATGGTGGGGATGCAGGAGCGTATGATTCGACCACGGCGGCGGGGACGACGACAACGACGACTGGTGGTGGGGATGTGGGGGTTCGGGGATTGACGAATCAGAAATTACCGGCCAAGTTGAATGCCATGTTGAGTGATCCTGGTGAGTATATGACGGCTACGTGTATTTAATTTATTATACATTTCAATCCCACCAACAATTACATATCCGCCCCTCTTCCTTGTTTTAGATCTAGTCACCTGCATTACATGGATGCCCCACGGACGATCATGGAAGATACTCAATCGTGATGTATTCTCACGGTATGCCCTCCCCAAGTATTTTGGACATACGAATCATGCTAGTTTTATTCGGATTGTCAATGCGTGGTAAGTTGTTGTTTTCGTTTTTGGGGGGCCGAGAGATAGTTGTGTGTTTGGGAAATTTTGACGGATTGGTGGCAGTGGTACTATATATATATATAAATGATATATAGGGCTGGAAGAGAGAGCTTTCGAATGGTGTGGTCAATTTTGTGTCAAATTTGATTATCTGGACGTACGTCGGCTCTGTGAAATTCTGACTGTCGAATGCCATAATAGGGTCGAGCTGGGTGGGAAACTAACACGGTTTTTGACCGGATCGATATTGGCATAAGATGGTCCAATGAGACTGATTGTACCACCCATCGATATAGAAATAACGCCACTCGTCATCCTTCATGGACAACTACTTATAGAACGGGGAAGATACTGTTCACATCAACCATACCCGGTTTTGTTGTTCTTTGGGGGTGATTGTATGTGGAAGAGGAATGTTTTGTGGTGGTGGTGGAAGTGTTATGTGTGTCAGGCAATTGATTTCGTTGTGGTCACATTTTACATGATTGGCTCTCTTGCACATATTCGGCGAACCTGTATTGCAATGACATGGTTAAATTTGTTTTACGTTAACACATCTCACACTCACTCCAATGCCACATCTCAATTCACCAATATTCTCTCGCATCAACAACAGGGGATTTCGAAGAGTAGTCACCTCCGGACCAGACCGAGACACCTACTATCACGAACTCTTTCTTCGGGGGAAACACAACCTCCATGTCAAAATGAAACGGTTGCCAACAACACATCGAAAGACACCCATGGATAAGAATGAGAGTAGTCCGAATTTTTATGAAATGAGTGAGAAGAGTCCATTGCCGGAGAATGTGTGGTTGCCTCAGGCGGGTGTGGTGAGTCATCGTGGGGGTGGTGCTGGTGCGACGGGTATGGGTGGACCGATGGGTATGATGGAGGGATATGGTATGATGGGATCAGCTGCTGCTGCTGCTGCTGGAATGGGAGGGGGAATGATGAGTGGGATGAATAGTCGGATGCAATATCAACAACAGCAGCAGCAGCAGCAACAACAACATCATATGATGGGTCATCCCATGTCAGGAATGATGCCCGGGATTGGAATGATGTCTGCTCCATTTGGCTACCCTTCTGTCAATCCTGCTGCTGCTTCTGCCACTGCTGCTGCGGGAGGTATGGGTAGCGTTGGTCCAGCTGCTGGTACCTCACCATCCGCTTCTGCCGCAGCAGCAGGTGCAGCATCCATGTCATCAACAACAGGGGTACACCCACTCAGCGACAATGAAACACTCCTCCAACTCCAAAGAGAAAATGACACTCTCATGCGCCAACTCCTCCAACTACAGAGTCAAATGATTCCACCAAATAATCCTAATAATACGAACAATGCCGAGGAAGGAAGTAGTGCGGCTGCAGCAGCGGCGATAACAGCGTTACAACGTGATAATGAACGGTTGATTCGACAAGTGATGGAGTTGCAGGAACAGTTACCGCAGGAGTTGAGGATGCAGATACCTATGGAGATGTTGATGCCTCAAAATCCGTCACGTCCGCAGCAGCAGCCACAACCACAGCAACAGCAGCTGCAGGAAGAGCAAAAGAAAAAGGGAAAATCAGAGGAGAAAGAAAGAGTTGAAATCTAACTTTGGCAGATACGAAAATGGGGACGACTTGGCTCAGTTTTATATAAATGGGGTATAGAGAGAGAAAGAGAGTGGGCCATGTTTTCATCATAATTCACACGGGCAATCTTGTATGGTATTCACACGATGATGAGCAATGTTTACGTTTTTATGATATCGGGGTTTGATTGAGATGTTAGAACGGAAGACATTTATTGCATTTATTTCTTGGGGGAGACAGTAATTTACTTAACATTCATATTTTGTTATCTTGTAGTATATTGACGCTTCCATCGTTTCGTTTCTGTAAGTAGTAAGTATCACTCGAACCAGAGTTGGTTGTGTTGTTGGTGTAATTTTCTTCGTTGTTTTCGTATGTTTTGAGGGCAGAGTGAGACGAGATGATCTCTCTCTAGAGAGAGAGTAGTGTACCTAGCACATGTGCATCTCCGTTGTGCGAGGGGAGGAAAGAAAAAATAACAGCAACTAACAAGAAGCAAGAAAGAAACAATGGCAAAACTGCAGAATTATAATTGGTGATTCCAAAAATATATAGTGAAGGGACGGGACTCAATAACTTGATCTCGAGACATCAAGTAGTGAGAAAAAATCACTTGAATCCCTTCTCTTGAGTCCCTCTTGGCATTCGCAACAACTTAAGAACTTATATGAATTCCATCGCCACATTGGCAGCTACTGTACGAATCTTGTCATCTCTAGTTTTGACGTATGTATTTTATCCTAATATTGTATCTCTGCTGGATTACAGCTCCACATCTTTCTCTCCTTCACATTCAACGACGTTTTCAGAATCTGACGAGGAAGTATCTGCATCTGCAGCTACTTCTCCTCTTGGTCTTGGCTCCTCCAATTCATTCTGCATCAGCATCACAGGGTATTCTAATCTCCTCCTCCCGATGACTTGTTCTCTCATCTCAAACGCAGTCTCATCTCTCGGAAGTATATTTAAGTCTTCCCCTTCATCCACTGAACTGTCCCTTCCTGCATCCCTCTCCAAACTATCATCTTCCAATCCGGCTGTTTGTGTAGTCACGCTTTCATTGAGAGGACTTTGGGGGGTAGATTGCACAAGAGAATCTTGCATTTGTTGCACTATCCCGCGGAGCATTGCAATCTCGTCGTTTTGTCGTTCCACCTGATCCCTCTGAAGCATAAGCTCCTCCTGTTGAGAGCGTAGAATACCAAGCTCCTCCTGCTGAGAAGCAATCTGAGTCTTTTGACGAGCAATTTCCTCCTTCATTTCAGTAAGTGAGCTTTCACTTTCATTTCTTGCCTCTTCATCTGCAACACTAGATTCCGAATCGGATGCATGTTTTGTCAATTTCTCGCTGATTGCGTCCAATGCAGAGAAGATATACTCGTCTATTTCCATCACAAATAACACAACTACTGAGTTGACAATAATATCGGTATCGCTTGTGGCGATTGCGCTGTTGTACACGGTACTGACCTGAGCGAGGGGGATAAGGCGAACAAACGTGTTATCAATTATTGCATCACGACGAGACACATATGATAGGCATCTTGCAGCGACTTACATATAAGGCGAATAGCGTAATTGAACACAAGCCCGTCCCACCAACGAAATATCGAATCCTTGATCCGAGAGAGTGTCTACGTTTGGATGAGAAATAAATCAACTTGCACCCGTTTACCATATCTTTTGCTAGAAAGGCAATCATTAACATGCAGAAAATTAACCAGCCAAACTTAGTCAAATCGGCTGTGTCCCTGCAAAGATATGAGTTGCGAGGGCATTTCCACGTGAATTCTATGTCGATTTTGTCATCTTGCAAGTCGGCCTCCGACACCAAGACAAATAAGATGAGAATTCCAAACTGTATTGCAAGTGTGCCAAAAGCTCCTAGCCAACCCAGTCGCATATCTGTAATTATGTACGAATATACGGATTCTTTGCCAATTCTGCTCAAAGCATACTTGTTATCTCCTTGGGTTGACATTGTCAGAGCGTTTCCACGATTCTTGCACTTGCGGTAGAGATACAAAAATAGGGCGACCAAGCTACAAAATATAACGAAGGCAGCAAAAAGTACTGCAGCAAACGTGGCGTAATTCAGACCCATTTTTACAACTCGTGTTTTCTGCTGGGGATAGCAATCCTCATTTGCGTTACCTGGCACAAGATGTCAAGTTGATTAAAGTTTGTGAGAGAGATATTGTGACGAGCGGATGATGAGAACGAAGAAATCAAATTGTACTCACAGCACATGGTACAAATTTCGCACACAAGGGGCTCTTCAAAGGCAGATGGCACGCCACAGTCTGAGACAAACGAGGAATTTCCGTATACACTATTGTCTAGTCGTGTTGTGTTCGGTATTCCAGTAATCCGGTTGCTATGAAGTTGAAGCAATTTGAGCTCTGTCAACTCTCCCAAGCCTTCAGGTGTCGTTCCGGTGAAGGAATTGTAACTGAGACGCAGATAAGTGAGGTTCGAAAGAAAGCCAATCTCTGCTGGAATCGATCCCTGTAAGTTGAGTGCAAGAGAAGCAATCATGTTTGATGAGAGTTGGCACTGTTTAGAAAGTCAATAATATAATACAACCACACATCAATACCATCACCTTAATGTCATTGTCACTCAAGTCCAACACTTCGATTGAAGTTAGATTTCCAATGCTCTCGCTCATTCTCCCCGACAAGCCATTGTTCCTAAGATTCAGCTTTGTCACACGATCATTTTCACACGCAACTCCCTTCCACTCACAGCAGCTAGTATACTCATCCAACCAATTGGTTCTATCCGTCCACTCTCCACCCTTAGCCGAATCATAAAAATCACTCAAGGCATTTCGTTCGATTGGACACAATGTGGTGTCATTTGCTAGATCAAAAACTTCGACACTGCTCAGCATGCAAAGACTGAGTGGTGCACTTGCAGACGATTTGAAGGGATTACCTTTCAGGAACACAGAAGCACCCTGAAGCTGACCAATCTGAGAAGGGATCCTTCCAGACAAGTTATTATGTGAAAGGTCAAGGCGTTTCAAGACACCTGCGGGTAAATGACAGCATAGGTAATAAATTGTGTTAGAGCATCTGATTCATCGTAAAGCTGCAAGATGTGACTGACAAGATACCAATACTTACCTTCAAGCAGTCCAAGCTCGGGAAGAATTGTGCTACTTAGAAGGTTGTCAGACAAATCTAATATTTCCAGAACTGCCATATTTCCGATGGAGGGTGGGATAGTGCCTTTGAGCTTGTTACCGGCTAGCTTCAATACCCGGAGAGATTGGAATCTTGCTAGATCTTCTGGAATTGACCCCATGAAGCCAATCGTTTGATTGGACATGTCAAGCTCCTGGAGGGTCAAAATCGATTCTGCGAAATCAGGCAGCTGCCCGGAGAAAGTGTTTGATGATATGTCGAATTGGCGTAGCTGTGGAAGATTATTCAATGACTCTGGAAGACTTCCAGAGAGAGAATTGGATGACATGTTGAAGTAACGTAACTGCGGAAGATTATTCAATGACTTTGAAAGACTTCCAGAAAGAGTGTTGGATGACATGTCAAATTGTCGTAACTGTGGGAGTTCATTAATTGATTGTGGGAGACTGCCGTAGATTTGATTGTTTTGTGCAGAGAATTGCTCAATGTTGGGTGGAATATTGTCTAGACTGTCAGTTGCATTGATTTGAATGGCGTTGTTGTTCACGTCGCAGTAGCTTAGAGTTTGGTAGGATCTCTTGAACTTTTCAAATCGACGCATAGATGTGAAGTTGTTGTTGCTAAAGTCGGAGTGCACTATTGATGGAGTGACAAGTGCATCCATCTCTCCACTGAGCTGGTTTCCAGAGACATCAAAGTGTGTAAGCGATTGAAGATTGTAGAGTGGACGATGGTCGATCGTACCAGTGAGCTTGTTACCGGCAAGGTCAATATACTCGAGCTTGTATAGATTTGCCAAACCATTCTTGGTGTATTCCCATTCGCTTTCAAGGGCGGACCGACCATACAAGAAGGTAAAGTTGCGTGTGTAGACAGGAAACTGGCCTGCAAGGTTGTTGTCCCTCAAGTCAAGACGAGTGATATAATTTCTTCTGCCAGCGCCACGGCTGCAAGATATCCCATACCACTGGCAATGATCTGCTGTCTCATTCATCCAACCATCATTCTTTGTCCAGTTCCATCCATCTGTTTTCTCGTATATTGCCTCCAGGCTTGCCCTATCATCAATGTCAACAAGGCGACCCCAACCCTCCACTTGACCACAAGGATTTGTGAACTCTTTGCTAATATTCATTGCCTTTGGCTTCATCGTATAATTAAATTCACGCTGAGCATAGTTGAAGAAATCACAGTAACATGTCGGATTGCTCAGATAGGAGAAATAATTATCCTCACGATACTCGTAATCTCCGCAGCAATATTCAGCTGCATAATCACATGCTTCTCCCACTCCTGAATCTTTGCAAAGACGTGACCAAAAGTCGCATTTGCACTCGTTATACAACCCAACAGTGTAGTTGTACTCATCCCCCCAAGAATCTGTGTCAGTGACAATTTTGACATCATTATCTCCACAAGAACAAGACTCTGCTTGTTCACACAATGGTGACATGACACCATCTTTAATCCCGAAGAAGTTGAAGTAGTCTTGACATTTTGACCTGAGATTCTCACACTGAAGTTGATTCAGTGAATTGACAAAAATTGAATTAGTCACACAATGCATTCAACCTAACTTCAAACTAAAGAATGTAACTGACTCACAGTTTGAAGCCTTCCATGGCAATAGCAGCAATGTATAGTTGCTGGACCCATATCTCCTGCATTGTTGTCAGCGTAGAAGCAGCCGTAATCGTAATAATCCTCTTCATAATAATCACACCCCCTACCCAATTTATCCTCCCAGTTGGGCGTGTCCAGACAGAAATTCGTCGGACTAGTTGAAATCGATGGAAAGGTTGATGGAGGATTTGTTGGAGAGGTTGAAGGAATAGCTGACTTTGTTGGGGAGTTTGAGATTGTTGGAGAGTTGGTGGGAGGAAGAGAAACACTGCCACCTCCACAGACACAGCAATGTGTTGCTGCTGGTCCCATATCTCCTACATACGCGTCAGCGGAAGAACATGTCGGGTCATATTCTTCATAATAATCGCACCCATCACCAACTACATCCTCCCAGTTGGGCGTGTCCAAACATGTCTCTGACCTTAATTTGTCGAATTTCATACCACGATTGCTACTAGTAGCAGCCGGTGAGAAGATGGAAGGCGGCACAACAATCGATGCTGGCAATGGACTGATAATAGTTTCGGGCGATGCTGCATTATCATTATTCGATTGATGTTTCGTTTGACGAAGAAATCTTGATGCAGAAGACGGCGGCATAGCTGGAGGAGCTTCTCCCTCCCCCGACCCACCAATTTGATAAATTAACGAGAGGGAGAATATCAACATCATGATGGAGCCAAATGCGATCAACTTTCGTGAAATAAATCCACCACCCTTTTTCTGCTTGCGAGGTTTCTTCGTATTATTTTCCGCCGTAGATTTATTCTTCTCCTTCGTTGCGGCGGCGACTGCATCTTTCAACTGCTGATGGGATGCCGCTTCATTAGATGATTCAGATTCAACTGCACGCCCCACTACTCTCTCATTGAGTAAGCGAGAGAGCAGTTCTTTCATAAGATCCTCATTCGAAGCATCGGCCAACTGATTCTGATTTTTGAGCGTCATGACTTCCTGCAAAATCTCTTGGGTGATTTGAAGACGGCGCCGCTGCTCCGTCATTTCGACGACGGGGGAAGGGAGCGTAGTGATGTCCATAATAATAATACGAGTGATTGAGGTATGTAATAGACGATGATGCAAGTACTTACGGGATGTCCATGGCATGGTCATGCCTGTTTCTTGATTCAGCCTAGCATGATGTTTATTTATGTTGAAGAAGTGGTCGTAGAATGAGCTTGTGCGGTACTCCATTCTGTCTTCGGTACCAACACAAAGTTCAACTACTTATGTACTTACAAAGTGAAGATATTAAGTATCTACTTATGTACTACTTCTATCTTATCAATCAACTTATCTCAAGCTCTTGCTGCCGCAACTAAAAAGATGGGAATAAAATTATGGTGTATGAAATGTCCATGCTTGTATGCTGAATGTCGAGGGGGAAGAGTCAAGCAGCGTCCAGTCGTGACCAAATTTATTGGGATTGGGGAGATGACTAGGAGTACAGATCATTCAACCCCCACCCCCTGTGTTACTCATGCTAATGCCAACCTGCCTTTAGCTCTCATTTGTGAATTTGTCGATGAAATAACTATACTGCAACTCTCTACTCTGTACTTGAGATCCGTCGGTCAGGTTTGGATACTATTTTGTTCCTACTGCACCGAGCGAGGAGCGACTCGGACCTCAGTCACATACCTGTATGGGACTCCTCCTACCTAGAGGTACTTTTATGTTATGACTCCTACGAGAAAACAGCCTCTTAATCTCGATCGAATCTCGATCCTTGTATATCACTTAGGAAATTAGGTAAATGTTGCATTATCGCTACCTAGACATCATTGAACCAACAATTGGAGTCTTCATACGCCGAGGGCAGAACCAAACAGCGTCGCAGTCGGAACCACGGGAGAGGGTTGTCTCTCCTACCACAGCTCGTTTAAAAGCCCGGGATATATTGACGTGTATGTCAATAAGCCTGTATACAGGCGAGATATACAAATACAAGTATTTGCACGAGAGTATAAGCATATACCCATCTCTATCCGTGGTTGTTTTGACCGCGTCGAAGTGCTGCCTGAGCCCGCTGGCGACGTATCAAGAAGGCTTCACGTGCCGCTTTTACTGAAAGCAGCCAATAAGCCTGATGTTCACCAGAAGTTGTTTCGAGATCATCGAGATTGATTTCCATCAAATATTTATCCTCCTCTCCAAGCCCTTCTAAGCCCATCTCTTGCTGCTCCTCTATAGCTATTTGTAGCTCCTCCTTCCTCTCTAACGCAAGCATACCCGAAATTTTATCATGAATCAAGAAATTCCTCACCAGCCACTGTCCATGGGTCATCTCCATCAGCTTGATTGAGAAGCTCTGTGCCCATTTTGCGCCCGAAAGATAGCTGCCCTCCAGACGACGATGTGTCTCTTGAATCGCACAGAACTCCTTGGATATCATTCCTTCCATAAACCGCCGCCATCCAATCTTATCTTGTGAACTTGCCAACTTCCGCAGTATCGGGTCATGATCGCTAGCAATGCAGTCCATAAAGCTTTTGCCATTCCGAGCCCTCACGAAACTCATGATATATTTTTCCAACACTTCACATGTCCCCACCGATTGTAACCAGGACTGTAAATTATCCGCTGACATCTGAAAACATTTTACCCTATCCTCTTCTTCACACATTAAAACGTGAGCGCACGACTCCTGTGCATCCAGACAAGAAGGACACAAAGGAGAGTGATTAGGATCACATCTGTGTAACCGCAAGTTGGTGCCGGCTATGTCGTGAACTTGCTTGCATGCCCATAGTTGGAAAAGCCGCGGGACCTCGTGTAATGCCTTGTTCACGTTGACCCAATCTACTTGGACGAACGCGGATGGAAGCAGGATCTGTCTCTTAGCGAAGATCTCCCTGGCCAGCGCTAGGTGGCCATGAAAGCGGACTCTTTCACCAGTATCTGAAGTCATCTTCTCCTTACCCCTATCCACATAGACGCAGATTGGTTCAAGTGGCAAAGGTTGCGCCGCCATTCCTGCGTTCGGATCAACGTCGTAAATCGCTAGTTTTGCGCCAGAGTCACACTGTTCATTCAACTGTTCAGGCCTAGACAGCTCCGCCCACACCAAATGATCGAGTTTATGGGCCGAGACATGAGAAAATACTGTGCTGAAGGTTAAAGACCTGCAATGGATCATGATATTTTTGAGTATATCTGAATGCCGGCAACTCGACGGGATGCGATGCGGAGGCAGGTGTTCCACATTGTTGAGAGCCCCCAAGCAATCAGAATAGATCTGGGCAGAACCAGACAGCGTTGGTTTCAGTTTGTTCACAGCTAATAGGATGAGATGAATAGCGAGTAATCCCAAAAGCTCCCCACGATATGCACAAGCAGCAAGTGTCTTCTCAGAGAATTTACCAACGAGTCGGCCTCTCCCCTTGAAACACTCCATAATGAATGCAGCTGAGCAGATATCTGGGTACATCTCCTTGATAAAGGATCCGTCCGCCACACATACTAGTGATCCATCTATAATAGCTGCCACTAGGAACTCATAGCTCCCCGTCAGTTCAAGATCTTCCCACATCCACATGCTACCCCACTGGTCGAGGACTTCCCACAAAGTGCTAGGAGGTAGAGACTGACCTGGGATTGGTGCATGACTTACCAAACGATATACCGCAGTATCTACCTCTTCTATCGTACACGCAACATTGTACTGAACCTGGGCATGATCACTACCATCTTTCACATATCTCCGAGGGTTATTTTCATGCGGAGGGTATACCTCCATAAGGTCATTACCCATATAGCGGAACAGTCTATTCGATGCGGCACAGTACCGCCACGGTTGAAGTTTGTGGCCGATGTGCACCCAATTTCCCAACCGGACGCTAAGTAAACCTCCTGGGGCTAATTGAGAGAGTGCCGACTTCCACACCTTAAAATCTTTTGACGATGGTTCCTCAGCGGGGAAGTCAAGCTTAGACCACTTTTCATCCTCCCGCCGCAGCCTCTTCTTGTACCGTGGATCAATCTTCGAACCCCTCACACACAGTATATCCGATAAAAACAGAACTTGTTGGTGTAAGCGGACTCTGTTCAATTGCCGTAGTTCTTTTGGAGAGTACTGGAGATCTTCAAATACACACATGAGCCACTTGTCACCCACTCTTGGGAAGGGGTTGTCGATATTATTCAATACCACCTTATACCCGAAGGTATCTACTTTTTCCCAGATCGATTTCACCCAGCTGGGAGTAACCCAAGAGTGATATTGTTGAAATGATTCATCAAAGGGCTGATGCGCTCGACCGAGTTCAATAATGAAGAGGTCTACCTTCCTCCCTCCTCCTTCACTTTCTTTTGATTGCTCAACATAATACCGACTCATCATGGGGAGGAAACGTAATCAAGGGAAGGGCAGGAAGGCGGCCAAGGCCAAGCTGGAGGCGGAAGAGAGAGATAATCAGGAGACACTACCATTGGACGAGACTTATCCCTAACAGCACAAATTCAGCGATGGAAGAGTTACACAAAATGCAAACATGGCTTCGATCTTTATTTTGGTGATGGTATTGGTATCGCCTTCGCGACCGCATTCAGTAAAGCATTTCGTGAAGAAGATAATAGAGATTATCCAATTGGCCATAGACTCTTGCAAGCTGAAGATCTTACGATGATTGGATATGCCGACGTGTGGAACGAACCTACCAAGTTGGAAATGGCGGTATCGTACTTATTGTGTATGGGGACACAAGCTATTCTGGCTGGTGAATATAATCATGCTCGGGGGGATGCTGTTTTTGTCAGATATTTTGAGCAATATATTGCAGTAGTGTTGAAAAGAACTCAAGCTCTATTTCGTACTAACAAATTACTCGAAACGCAAGACGCCGATCAGCACACTCTTGTAACATTCTTTCGGAATCGTATCCCCTGCTCGTGCTTGGATAAGAAATACGAAAAGTGAAGTCCATTTCAAAGATGGGTATGTGCTTCAACCCACAGTGCAAATTCCCAGATGGACGAGTGGAATACAGCAAAACAATGTACTGTGATGGATGCCGAAATATTACCTATTGCTCTCGGGCATGCCAGAAAAATGATTGGTCCAGGCACAAACCTGATTGTTTGAATGATGCCGGAGATAAGGCCGAGTTTGATGCCAGGCAGCAGAATGCATTGTAAACATCGAGGCCAATCTCTCATACTCTTTTTCCCGGGAGAACAGGCAAACTTCGACCTGGCAACCCTGCGTCACTTCCCACACTCAATGGCATTTCCACTAAAAGTTATCATTCATTATTTTTCAGTCATATTATTTCTGTTTTATCTTTATTGCATGTGTCCTAAGCTCTGCGGGATTGGCGTTAATTAAGATGATCGTTGCGCCATACCTCGCGTAAAAACTAAGTGGAAAGTATGCCAAGGCTAAAAGGCAAGTACAAGTAGCCCATGGTTGAATCTGATTTGACTATTTTGTGTCTTTGATTGATCTTCTCAATGTAACATAATAGCATGATCTATCAACAAGGACGTCAAAGTTCAGATCGGCCCTATCAGTCCCGTCCGTGCTTTCAATCAAGCCCTAACACTTTCACCTCCTCTTTATCCAAAAAATTGACCATTTCTTCTTTGCCTCCCGCCATGGCCCTACGGAGCGGCGTATCTCCACCATTATCCTTGACATTGACGTCTGCTCCGTGTTCAATGAGAAGCTTGGCCACATCAACATGTCCCCCACCGCAAGCAAAATGGAGCGGCGAACCTCCACCATTATCCTTGGCATTGACGTCTGCTCCGTGTTCAATGAGAAGCTTGGCCACATCAACATGTCCCCCACCGCAAGCTTCATGGAGCGGCGTATCTCCATCATTATCCTCGGCATTGACGTCTGCTCCGTGTTCAATGAGAAGCTCGGCCACATCAACATGTCCCCCACCGCAAGCTTCATGGAGCGGCGTATCTCCATCATTATCCTCGGCTTTGACGTCTGCTCCGATTTCAATGAGAAGCTTGGCCACATCAACATGGCCCTCATCGCAAGCAAATTCGAGCGGCGTAACCCCATCATTATTCTTGGCATTGACATCTGCTCCCATTTCAATGAGAAGCTCGGCCACATCAACATGTCCATAATCGCAAGCATAACTGAGCGGCGTATCTCCATCATTATTCTCGGCATTGACGTCTGCTCCCATTTCAATGAGAAGCTCGGCCACATCAACATGTCCATAATCGCAAGCATAACTGAGCGGCGTATCTCCATCATTATTCTCGGCATTGACGTCTGCTCCATTTTCAATGAGAAGCTCGGCCACATCAACATGTCCACGACCGCAAGCCCAATGGAGCGGCCTGTTTCCATCATTATTCTTGGCATTGACATCTGCTCTGTGTTCAATGAGAAGCTTGGCCGCATCAACATGTCCCTTATTGCAAGCATAACGGAGCGGCGTATCTCCGTCATTATTCCTGGCATTGACGTCTGCTCCCATTTCAATTAGAAGCTTGGCCACATCAACATATCCACGATCGCAAGCATAACTGAGCGGCCTGTTTCCATCATTATTCTCGGCATTGACGTCTGCTCTATTTTCAATTAGAAGCTCTGCCACATCAACATATCCACCACCGCAAGCATAACGGAGCGGCCTGTTTCCATCATTATTCTCGGCATTGACGTCTGCTCTATTTTCAATTAGAAGCTCTGCCACATCAACATGGCCCTCATCGCAAGCATAACGGAGCGGCGTATCTCCGTCATTATTCTCGGCATTGACGTCTGCTCCATTTTCAATTAGAAGCTCTGCCACATCAACATGTCCCACAAGGCAAGCAAAATGGAGCGGCGTAAACAAGGGTAAGTAAGCCCCATCATTATTCTTGGCATCGACGTTTGCTCCATTTTCAATCAGAAGCTTGGCCTTATCAACTTGTCCCACACCGCAAGCGAGATGGAGCGGCGTATCTCCATCATTATCCTTGGCATTGACATGTGCTCCGTGTTCAATAAGAAGCTTGGCCTCATCAACATGTCCCCAACGTTCATGGAGCGGCGTACGTCCATCATTATCCTTGGCATTGACATCTGTTCCCATTTCAATCAGAAGCTTGGCCACATCAACATGTCCACCACCGCAAGCATAACGGAGCGGCGTATGTCCATCATTATTCTCGGCATTGACGTCTGCTCCATTTTCAATTAGAAGCTCGACCACATCAACATGTCCACGACCGCAAGCGAGATGGAGCGGCGTATTTCCATCATTATCCTTGGCATTGACATGTGCTCCGTGTTCAATAAGAAGCTTGGCCACATCAACATGTCCACCACCGCAAGCTTCATGGAGCGGCGTATCTTCATCACAATCCTTGGCATTGACATCTGCTCCCTTTTCAATGAAAAGCTTGGCCATATCAACTTCTCCAACACCGCAAGCGAGATGGAGTAGCGTAATCACATCATTATGCCTGGCATTGACGTCTGCTCCGTGTTCAATGAGAAGCTCGGCCACATCAACATTACTTCCAAGACAAGCATAATGGAGTGGCGGAAGCCCGTTATTATTCTGGACAGTGACGTCTGCTCCCTTCTCAATGAGAAGCTTGGCCATATCAACATGTCCCCCAATGCAAGCACAATAGAGCGGCGTATGTCCATCATTATCCTTGGCATTGACGTCTGCTCCATTTTCAATGAGAAGCTTGGCCATATCAACTTGTCCCTCACCACAAGCTTCATGGAGCGGCGTATCTTCATCATTATTCTGAGCATGAACGTTTGCTCCCTTTTCAATTAGAAGCTTGGCCACATCAACTTGTCCCGCACAGCAAGCGAGATGGATCGGCGTATCTCCGTCATTATCCGCGACATTGACGTCTGCTCCATTTTCAATGAGAAGCTTGGCCACATCAACATGTCCTTTACAGCAAGCTTCATATCTTTGTCGTCGACTTTTGCCCCGTTATCAATTAAGAGCTTGATCGCATCAATCCGACCATTAGCGCAAGCCCAATGAAGCGGCGTGTCAGTGTTATGATCATCCGGTTCACTATCGAGATCTCTCCCATTCAAAATGACATGCAAAAACTGGTCTTCAGATCCAGGATTGTCCTGATTGTCGAGTCGTACTTGAATGGTATGGCCGTTTCTGCATAGGATATCTGCCTTGTTGGAGGTAGGATTCCCATACCACTCACTGATTGGTTTGGAGTTCAAATCAATATCTGCATTTGGACTAGCCCAGACTTGAGTCTTTTCCTTATTATTTCGAATAACATATCGAACAGCGATACTTCCTCCTGGATCTCCACTTACTAATACACTTCCTGTTTGGTCTCCACTCAACACCCAATGCCCGAAGAGGATCCTTTCATCCCCATTCTTTTGCCATGATTTCGGACTGTTCCGGAGATGTTCGCCTTTGTAAGAGTAGACTGATGAAGATGCTCTCATGTGAATGTAATGACGTCTCTAGTCTAGAGCTGAGGTATTCCGTATTATATATAGTAGCTTGTTTAAACAGTGCTAACGTTAAGTAATTAGCTTCATCGATGTAATTGAATGTTATCTTACTTGAGTGAACTATTTATTAGGAGTGTTGCCTTCAGCTTGAACGATTTGGTTGAAAGAGCTCCCACAAATGCAATCAAGAACCCGAAGACTGATGCTGAATGAGGATGGGATTGAGCACGACAGAATAGATACTTCTCGTTTCTCTTTCTCCTGAATCTGAATATCGTAAAATGTGATCATTCTCTGATTGAATATCCCACCTGTAGCATCCGCCCCCATCATACATAGGAACCCTTCCATAAAAGCCTGTGTTGGGCGTGGGAGAGATCATTTGCGCTCATACCTACACATGATTGGGACTAGCAAGTGGCTGCATCATCGGGGCTGCTTGTGTGGCTGTAGAATTAGAATCGGTGCGGGTCGAAACTGATGCTGAGCGACGGAGACAAAGTCATCCAATCTGCAGATTTACAAACTTGAATGGTTGTCTTGTCTACGAATACAAATGGCGTGGACGGCATCGTGACTCGTTAGGGGGGTGAGAACAGTGAGAATTTTCCTCATTGCTTCCACAGTCAGTCAAGACAAAGAAGATGATCTTCTTTGGTGAGAGCATCAATCCGTCTCATCTATCTGGCTCATTATTCCAAACCACTCCAAGTCCTTACTTGTGTTTTTTCATTTTTTCATTTGTCATATATGGATCTCCCTGTGATACTCTTTGCTTCATTCAGGCAGAGTCCGTCAGGTCGGCCGGAGAGGTATGGTATGCATGGTGGCTGGCTTTGACTACATACCTTACGTTACTCTCTATGTTCGATGTGAGAGCGCATTTTTTTCATTTTCGTCTCTCCGAATGCATGCTCTTGGACACCCACCATGGCATCCTGAGCAAAGATTAGCATGGGGAGGAGGCGAGACCAAGGCAAGGCGAGGAAGGCGGCCAAAGCCAAGGCCAAGCAGGCGGTTGAAGAGAGAGGCAATAATCAGGCGGCTACTAATGAACAATCGCTGGCGGCGCAAATTCAGCGGATGCAGATCCAGCTCGGTACTACAAAATGCAGGCATGGCTTCGAAATGATGGACGACATGAGTGTTGATTTCGGAACGGCCTTTAGAGACGCAGTCCATGAAGCTACTCTTAGTGGGAAACATATTGTATGTAGTCTAATTGAGGCTCAATATGCTACGATGAATGAATTTCCTGGCGTGTGGAGCGATTCTGCCAAGGCGAAAATGGGGATATCATTTTTTTCAGGTCTGGGAGCGCATGCTATTCTGGAAGGTAAATATAATTATGCCCGTGAATGTGCTATTATTGGTAGGTTCATGGAGCAATGGGTAGAAGTTGATTTGCACAAGACCCAAGCTCTGATCAACTGGCCGAAAGTGGAACAGTCCGCACTCGACGAACACACGCTTGTAAAATTCTTCTGCAGGCGCATCGCATGCTCTTACTTGCTTGGATGAGAAATACAAAGAAGTAAAGGGGATCACAAAGATGGGCCTTTGCTACAATCTCCAATGTACCGTCCCTTCCAGGAAGTTGGATCGCAGCAAAACATTCTACTGTAGTCGATGCCGAGTTGTTACTTACTGCTCCCGTGAATGTCAAATAGCCGATTTGTCCAGGCACAGGCTATATTGCGACGAATGCGTTGCCACAATCACTACGTTTGAGGCCAAGAAGAAATGTTAAGATAATGCACCCGACATTCTAATGAAATTTAGACGTATTCAATTTCTCCAGCACTTCACTTCTCTGTTGTCTTATCGAGCAACATTCAATGCTTTGGAAGAATCGTGCACTTCTATATCCATTCACTCTCTTGACCCTATTGTGTTTGACTGAGTATATGTCCTTACTTTCCGGAGTACCCAAGTTACAAGATGAGGCGACGATATTGTCACGTGATTTAGCGGAAGTAGCAAGCGTTGTCGCACCTAGAATAATGTTGTACAAGACTAAGAAACACCCCACTGCACTTTGCATGCGATGGCGCTTGCGCGCTCTTCGAAGAACAGATTGATGATAAGAGTGATCCTTCGAATCAACCACCAACACTGAGTCACAAATATGTAAAAGTTGTAAAAACTTACTCAATATTCATGCAGCCAAGGCCATGCTGACGCTGGAAGACGATGAAGAGATGAGTACCCTAGAACACACATTACGAATGAAGGAAGTTGCGCATTTGGAGAGAGAATCACGGTCCTTTATGACAGCAATGAAAAGCTGACAAGTCTAGATGATTTACTCCAACTCACGATAACTGCTTCCTCAGCACTCTAGACCTCGTAATACGAGATGAATCGTTTCCGTAGCCGTAAGTAGGCTTACTTGTGAGCATCGAGCATCTGTTCTGTGATATGATTCACAGGAATCCCAGCTACTCGTCGAACGTATTGATATTGGCGACGTGGACTCTCTAGTATCATCGTCTCACTAGGGAAAGAAGGAATGACATCATGCTTGAGGAAAGTCCATAGGCATAGGCATAGGTAGGCATATAATATAGGTGAAGGCAAAGAAGGAACAGGCTTTCCTGCCAAAGGCTAAGGTAGGGTCTCTCTCTCTCTCGTCGTTGCTCATATTAACAGAGTACTATCTTTTCAGTTCAATAAGAAGTTCAAACCATTGCCCCAGAAGAGAGGAGTACAATTCTTCTGGTAGATATTGTCGAGCAGTACCAATATGTGGTTTGGATACATACTTGTATGGACTTACCTACTTAGGCTTTTAGGAATCCTCTCATTTTTTGCGCACGCATTTTGCCATCATTTTCAGTTTTTGACATGCACCATCGCATCGTTAGCATGGGAAGGAAACGAAACCAAGGGAGGGCGAGGAAGGCGGCCAAAGCCAAGGCTAGGCAGGAGGCGGAAGAGACGAATATTCAGACGATGACTGCTGAGCAATCGCTGGCAGATCACCTCATAACAGCTCATACACGGCAATTGCAGTCCCGTGGCGGAAATCTTTTGGGACACGACACCAAAATGCAATGTAACCACGGCTTCGGCTCATTTGAAAAAGAAACAATTTGTGAATTCACAGAAGCATTTAAATCAGCATTTCATGAAGCTTTTCATAAGAGCGCACATATTGTGAGTAGTCATGTTGAGGCTAAAAATGCTACGATGGATAAATATGCCGACGTGTGGCATGAGTCGGCCATGACGGAATCGGCGATATCAGCCTTTTTGTGTATGGGAACGCAAGATATTCTGAAAGGCAATTCTGATAGCGCTCGGATGGCTGCTACTTTTGCCAGGTACATGGAACAATACATCGCAGTCACGTTGCACAAGACCAAAGCAAATATTTGTTGGCCAAAAGTGAAAGAAATTTCGCTCGGCATGCACACGCTTGTCAAATTCTTCCGGCACCGCATCCCCTGCTCCTGTTTGAATGAGAAATATGAAGAAGTGAAGACAATCACAAAAATGGGAATTTGTAACAACCCAGAGTGCAATCTTCCTGACAACACGACGGAATGCAGCAAAACAATGTATTGCAGCCGATGCCGAAGTATAGCTTATTGCTCCCGTGAATGCCAGGAATTTGATTGGGCAATGCACAAGCATGAATGCGACGAATGGGTTGCCATAAAAGATGAGTTTGAGGCCAAAAAGAAGTCGTAGTGCCCACAATATCAATATCATAAACAAATTGAGATAATACTTCAATGCTACATTAGACTTTTATGTAATGCAGATAACGTAATCTACGATGATGAGCTGACACACGAATACAGCAATTTTAAATGATCAGAATCGTGCACATCACATCCATGTAATGTATTCCTTTGATCACAGTAATTGACTGAGCTAAGATGAGCCCAGCAAGATGCAATGCATTACAGCTATTCATTCTATGTATATCATTTTTATGACTCATGTGGCTAACAAGAAACGATCAGAAGTGAATTGCATCACAGGCATTCAGAATAAGAATATACATCTTTATTCGTTTCTGCCACAAACCAAGCTTTACGCGCTCACTCTCACTCTCTCCACAGACTACCATACCTCTCGTTCAATCATCTACGCCGCCTCGCCACAATAATCACAACACAAACAAACAACCGGACCAACCTCAAACAATTCGCAGTCAATATTGCAATCTTTCCAAGGGAATATCTTTCCAAGAGGACCTGCCCTATCACTATTCTATCTCAAAGTCAAAGACACTTGATGATATTTCTCCAGTAAGGTTGTTCCCATGAAATGTCGCCCAAGCTAACTCAGTCAACCCCCAACCTTCATTGGAACACTCTCCTCAAATTCATTATTATCTACTTGCAAATGAACCAGTTCACTCAACGATCCAATCGTTCCACTCAGTCAAATGCCAATGTCGAAGTTACTTTTGGATATTGAAGAACAGCTAGCTTACTGTACATTAATAATCTATCTATGTAATGTACCAATATGTCGAACACATACTTGTACTCATGGTTTTTATGTAGGTCGAGAAATCCGCCTCGCTCCGACCTCCGACCGACCATCCTCTCATTTTTTGCCTGTTTTGACATGCACCGACGCGACGGACCATGACAACTGAAGGTTAGCATGGGGAGGAAACGAAACCAAGGGAGGGCCAGGAAGGCGGCCAAAGCCAAGGCTAGGCAGGAGGCGGAAGAGAGGGAGAATGATCAGACGATTGATGAGCGGCGGCAACCACCGGCAGCGCAAGTTCAGCAGTTGTTGCAGCTCGGAAATCTTTTGCCGACGTCACGAAATGACACCGCAATGCGATGCTTGCATGGCTTTGAAACCTTTGACAACATCATATTTATTAACTTCTTGGTAGCATTTAGAAAAGCATTTCCAGAAGCTATTCATAAGAGCATGCATGTTATGAAGAGTCTAGGTGAGGCTAATAATGCTACTGTGGATGAATATGCCGACGTGTGGAGCGATTCTGAAAAGACGAAAATGGCAATATCATGCTTTTTGTGTTTTGGTACGAAAGCTATGCTGGAAGGAAAGTATAATGATGCACAAGACATTGCTGTTTTTGCCAGGTTTCTCGAGCAATTCATCGCAGTCAGATTGAAACAAACTCAGGCTCTACACAACACTCCAAAAATAAATGAATTATACTGTGCCGATCAGCACACACTCGTGAAATTCTTCCGGCACCGCATCCCCTGCACTTGCTTGGATAAGAAATACGAAGAAGTGAAGTGTATAACAAAGATTGGCCTCTGCTACAACTCAAAGTGCACTCTTCCTAATAGAATGACGGAACGCAGCAAAACAATATATTGCAGTCGATGTCGAAATGTAACCTACTGCTCCCGTGAATGTCAGAAAGAAAATTGGACATTTCACAGGACCTGGTGTGACGAGGCTGTTGCTGTACGAGCTGAGTTTGAGGCCAACAAAAAGTCGTAGTGTTCACAATATCATAAATACATTTACATATACATCCTCTTTCTCCACTCGTCTTCAGCAGACTTTTACTTTTACGAGATAGAATTATTCAACGATGATGAGATGACGCGCGAATAAAGCAACCTCTTTCGATGCTCAAAATCATGCACTTTACATTTACATACTCCTTTGGTCATAACAATTGACTGAGCTAAGATATCCTCTTTCCAATCAAGCGGTACAAGAATGCTATTGCATTGCTTATTGCTATTCATTCTAGAACTATGAATATTTTATTATTCATAAATCATGTGACTAGCAAAAAGCATTCTGAATCGAATTCCATTCTAGGCATTGACAATTATACCTTCACTCGTTCCTGTCCAAAAATCAAGCTCTCCACAGAACATATCTATCTATCTAATTCACTGTCTCGCCACAATCACATGATCCACGCTATATAATCACAACACAACAAACAACCGGACCACTCTCGATGCAATCTGCAGTCAAGTGTTCAATAAACCCAATTGTTCCGCTCAAGCAATTGCATTCGAATCTGCTTCTTGGTCTTTCTTGATAATCCATTGTAGTAGATAACTGGCTTCCATACCAATAATGTACTTTGGATACATAAGGCTTAGGAGTACGTAGACCGAGAAAATCCTCTGGCCGCTTCATTTTATTTTTGCCAATTTCTTGCATAGCAGGTCAGAAGTAGATAGGTGGTCCCATACAGGTATGTAGCAAAAGCCCTCTCCGATCAATATGTTGTAGAGAGAGCTACTTACTTACCGCGCTAAAGAATTGCGATTGCCTTGGGCATGATAATTCCTCTCAAGGAGATGAAAGTATCATAGGCGATGAATTACTCTGAGCGGTTTGCCATTACCAAGATAATAGGATCGATAGATGCCCATCAAAGGTCAACTTCTTCATTCTTGATTATGGATATCGATTTCGATATCGGAGCAATCGAGGGCGAGGGAACTTCTTACCTCCGTTCACACGTCACCATGCCGTGTGATGCCATTAGTATCGGTAGACAGGGCTTGGCCAGTCCACTACCTCAATAATATGATTAAGGGCTTTGTCTTCATCGTGAGACCAGTTTAGACTCGCATTGATTCTCCACAATTGATTCAACGTCCAGTTTCGCCGAGCATTCTTTGTAGTTTGCTGACCAGCCTCTTGTCACTCTTGCTTGCTGCATTATGCCTTATTCCTTGGAAGGAAGTATCAGAATATTGCATGAAATAGGAGGTGAGTTGAGTGAGGGGTACGAAAGTTGAAGTTTTGTAGAGTAACATCATGTCTCTACCGCTTGTAATGAATGCATAATAAGACGGCTTCGTCTTATTTCTGAGCCCGAACATCTTTCCATACATAATATCATCGATGCCTGCTCCACTGCGATCATATCACTACGATGTGTATTCAATAAACAATGTTTCATGTGTCAAAAATTACTCAATGCCTACGTAGTCGTCTACTTGACAAGAGTCAGAAGAGAAGCGGAGAAAGTGAATGTATCTATTATTAGGATGTTGTGGTGCATTACGGTTCTTTCATGGTCATAGCCTCAAATTCAGAGATTAGGGCTGCACATTCTTCACAGTTAGACTTGTGTTCTTTCCAATGCTTTTTTTGGCATTCACGAGAACAATAAGTTACGCATAGGCATCCATCACAGTACATTGTTTTGCTGCGTTTCGTCATTCTATTAGGAAGAGTGCACTGTGGGTTGAAACATACGCCCACTTTTGAGATGTTTTTCACTTCTTCATACTTCTCATCCAAGCAAGAGCAGGGAATGCGCTGCCTGAAGAATGTTACAAGACTATGTTGATCAGCGTTATGCGCTTCGTATATTTTGTTCCAACGAAATAGAGCTTGAGTTTGATTCAACATAACTGTGATGTGTTGCTCGGAATACGTGGCAATGGTAGCAGCCGTCTTGGCATTATCATCATCACCATTTAGAATACTTTGCGTTCCCATACTCAAACAGTAAGATATCGCCGATTCCATCTTGGTAGAATCATTCCACACATCTTCAAATTCATCAATGGTAGCGTCTATAGCTTCCAAGAATCTAATGTCAATTGGTTGATACCAAGCTTCTTCAAATGACCCGACAAATGCACGCACGAATGAGAGGAAATCTCTCCCGAGGAAAAAGGATCATAGCCGTGTGTGCATTTTATGATGTTACCGGACTGCATCAACTGATGAATTTGTGCCGCCGACAATTGTTCTTCTGGTTCATTCGCCGTCGTCTGATCATTGTCCCGCCCTGCCTCCGCCTCCTGTTTGGCCTTGGCTTTGGCCGCCTTCCTCGCCTTCCTCGCCTTCCCTTGGTTGCGTTTCCTCCCCATGTTATTGATTCATGGTGCATGCATTCTTCATGATTTTTCTCGGTACGTAAGTAAGCGGTCCTGTACAGGTATGTAGCCAGGGCACTCTCGATTCGATAGATAAAGTATCTATCGATCTCTCATTCTTCTCTGAGTCTGAAGTAGGTGAGAGGTGCATACCAGCATACCAGCCTTGTCCGGAGATGCAGTGCGGAGGGGGCAAAAGGGATGCATTCCTTTACTTGGGGTGGTTTGGAAAGGAGAGGGACTGTCTTCATCTTCATTCTGTCTCTGTGGCTCGTCAGCCTGCCTTTCGCTCTTACTTCTACTCTTAAACTCTTGTACTCTCGTGGCTTTGCTGCGCCTATGAGAGATGATTTAGTGAGATTACTTATGCGAGGATGGCACCTGTGTCTGTGTCGATGTTTTACGGAGCAATATCATGCATCTGCATCAGCATCTGCAATCAACCGGGATTGAGTCATCCATACAAGCGTGAGCATCCTACTGATCTCTCTTGCGAGGATAATAATGTGATACAATATGATACTCAATAACAAGTGCAACAAATCTACTGTATACTGCACATAATCTAATTTTACAGTACATCAAATCACAATCTACCACTTACACCACACATCACTTCCTATGTACCCCTCTTCAACCGAGCGGGAGGCTCCATAGCTTGGCCAAAACAAGCATAGTTCCCATCCCCACACTCCTCCCACACTCCCGTTCCACCCCCTCCATCACATCCCTCAAATCATCAAAATCATTACTCACATCAAATGGATTCACCGAAACACATTGTGACTTGGCATTACACACAAACGTCTTCCAAAAGCTAGTGGGATCATGCCAATGATGTGTCGGTGTGGAGGAGGAACCGATAGCGACAGAGTGGAGGTCAGAGGATGCACCGGGAGTGACAATGTAGCAGATGGATCCGCAGGTTGTGCGATGATGCTGTGCATGTGGTGTATCTTGGGCATGTTGGAGCCGATCAAGTGAAACATACATAGTTCTGAAGAGTAGAGAAAGTGAATATGTCTATGTAGATTATCTAGGATGTCATGGTATATTATGATTGTTTCATGGCTTCAAATTCTGCGATATGAGCTGCATCTTCTTTGCAAATAGACTTGTGCCTGGACCAATCAAGCTTCTGGCATTCACGGGAGCAGTAAGTTACGTGTAGGCATCCGTCACAGTACATTGTTTTGCTGTATTCCACTCTCCCTCCCGAGAATTTACATTGCGGGTTGCAGCAGAGGCCCATCTTTGTGATGTTCTTCACTTCGTCATACTTCTCATCCAAGCAGGAGCAGGGAATGCGCTTCCTGAAGAATTTGACAAGCGTGTGTAAATCTGCTTCGTGCGCTTCGTATATTTTGTTCCAACGAAGTAGAGCTTGGGTTCGATTTATCACCACTGCGATGTGTTGCTCAAAATATCGGGCGAAAGTAGCATTCCTCAGGGCATAATTGTAATTACCCTCAAGAACAAACTTCGTTCCAATACACAATAAGCTGAGTATCGCCATTTCTAACTTAGCAGAATCGCTCCACACCTCGGCAAATTCATCCATTGCCATCGTAGCATTATGGGCTGTGACGAGACATTGTTGAAGTGGAGCGCCACTGCACCCAGCCTCACAAAACGAGTTATTAAATGCGGGCACGAATTTAGAGCCCACATTATCACCAGAAAAAGGATCGAAGTCGAAGCCGTGCATGCATTTTGTATCACCGTTCCGCATCCGCTGAATTTGCACAGCTAGCGATTGCTCTTGTTCATTATTCGCCGTCTGACCATCATTATTCGCCCTCTCTTCCGCCTCCTGCTTGGCCTTGGCTTTGGCCGCCTTCCTCGCCTTGCCCTGTTTTCGTTTCCTCCCCATGCTATTATGATTATTCAGTCATGGTTCATGTAGCATGGTGCAATCTTGCTTCTGGATTGGATTTTTCTCGGTACGTACGTAGGTAGTACCTTACAGGTATGTTGTAGCCAAGGCACTCTCGATTCGATCGATATCGATCTCTCATTCTTCTCTGAGCGGTGAGAGGTGCATCCCAGCCTTTACCGGAGATTAGTGTGGAGTGGTGCCAAAAGGATATATTCCTTCACTTGGGGTGGTTTTGAAAAGAGAGGAACTCTTTTCGTGGCTTGCTTACCTGCCTATTGCTCTTGTACTATTTTGCTTGCTGCCTTGCCTTCTTCCTTCTTGGAGGATCTGAATATGAGAGACGATTGAGTGATTTCTTGCACAAACAAATGGGAGAAGTCATCCAAACTGTCTTTGACTTAACTTCCATTCACATTGCGATGTCTTCTTAGTGCAAACTACACTGTTGGTCTGCTGCAGGCAGGACAAAATGATACACTACTTCTCTACTACTTCTACTCAATAATAAAAAGTTCAATCAATCTACTATACTGCACATCATCATCTAATTTTACAATTCTCACTATATACATTCTACACCATATCAAATCACAAAACAACTCCCCTAAACCATCATCACTTCTTACCCCGTTGTTTCAACCAAGCAGGAGGTTCCATAGCCTTGGCCAAAACAAACATAGTTCCCATCCCCAAACTTTTCCCACACTCCTTCTCCACCCCCTCCAACACATTTTGCAAATCATCAAAATCATGACTCACATCAAATGGATTCACACTTACACATTGACTCTTGGCATTACATACACCTGTCTTCCAAAAGCTAGTAGGATCATGCCAATGATGTGTCGGTTTGTCGGAGATTCCGGTAGCGACAGAGTGAAGGTCAGAGGCAGCATCGGGAGTGAGGACGTAGCAGATGGAACCACAGGTTGTGGTGGCGGTGGGAGGACAGCCTTGAGAGGATAGCATGTTTTGTGCAAATTTTTGTAGTGGATTATTGGAGTTAGTGGTGGTGGAGAATGGATTGGAGTTGGTGGGGGAGTGATGGCGGATTTTGGGCTTGTCGAACCCAAGTGGTAGTTGTGGTTGTGGTGGTAATTCATCTTCATGATGTTGGGGTGGTTCTTCATCGTGGTGTTTTGGTGGTGGTGGAGGATCTTGGGAGCGTATCCCAGTTAGGTAATAATTGGCTTCTTCGTCCTCCTCCTCCTCATCATTGGCCGATGCTGTTGTGTCCTCTTCCTCTATCAAGAGATGCTGTGGCTGCGTTGATGCCTCTGCCTCTTCCTGCTGTGGTGCAGAGGAACGAAGACCGCGAAGACCGGAGGCAGCACCATCGGAATCTAATTTCGACCATCGTTCATTGTACGTAATCGTGGCCGATGCTGGCGCACCGTAGCAAAGGAGAGCTAACACTACCGAAGTCAACCGTATCATCATTGCTGCTCTTGATTCTAATTAATGAGCGGTAGTAATAACGATGGCTGTTCGTCACTTTACTAACCTATTTGTGGTCTTTTGTGGCTCTCTCCATTTTGGTAGAGTTCCGCGAAGAGTCCAAGCACAAAAGCAGTGCAAAATCACATATACATCTCTACAAAAACACGTCAAAACACACATAAAAAACGTTCACGAATTCTGCTCCACATTCTTGCGTCAAGGGAGAATGGGGGAGAAGCAAAAGATCTTCGTGACTAAAGGTGATATACATGTCGTATCGGACATTACAGTAGTAATTCCAATGTTTGAAGGGAGCGCGTAAATTAAAGTTGGACTCGAATATGTCCTGAACGCGACTCACCGGCAATGACCACAGTCATTCTCTCACTTCTCAAAGTCATTGTACTACTCCCAAAGTCATTTGCCGACCAAGATAAAGTCTTCCGACAAACATGCAACATGGCGGTGTGTGCGAGATAAAAAAAGTAAATTGGTAATCGTGAGGTAGATAGGCCTAAAAGGGAGTGTAAACGTAGAAATAGGGTCCTTGGTAGTTTTCACCTCAATGACTTTGGAGCGAGTGGAAGTGAATGACTACGATTAATTGGCACAGAGTTAGTATCTTATCACTGCAGTGACACCATCAAAAGCACACACAAAACAAAAAGGAGATTACTAATCAGCTGTTATTTTAAAAGGCGGTCATTAATCATCATCATGATCACCGACGAAGACGAAGAACAACCACGCCGTCCCTCAGTAATCCGTAAACGCACCACAGCCAACACATCCACCGCCAACATCTTTCCCTCCATGATTACCGTCCCCGAAGAAAACGAACAGGCTGTGGCCATTGAGTCTCTTCCCATGCCCAACAGCAACAGCAACAACTCGAAAGAAACAGGATCCAAGGGGAGTATGATGTTGGATGACTCCAACTCCATTCTATCGGGAAGGACGGACAATTCATTGGTGAATAAGATGAGGGATATGTTGAATGAGGAGTGGTTTGGTGGTGGTGGTGGCGGTGGTGGCGGTGGTGGTGGCAAGGGTAGTAGTAGCAGTGCTGGTGCTGGTGTTGGTGGATCGCAGGAAGGCAAGAGGAGTGAGCCACCCATTCACACCTTGTTGCTTTCCGATCAACAGCAACAACGAACAACAACCACAACCACAAATCAACAAACTACTACAACAACAATTCAAAAGAAGAGGAAGAAGAGGTCTACAACATCAACAAACAGAGCAGATTTCATCTTTGGAATGGTACTATTGACCGTAGGCTTTGTCGTAGGTGGTGTATTCATCCATCGTGATAAAGTGTTACTGAATATGACGTCTTTACTCAGTGGTACTACACACAGCAATAATAATAAGTCTCAACAGCAGCAGCAGCAGCAGCAGCAGCAGCAGCAACAGCAAGGAGAAGGAATGAGACAATTGCCAATAGTCGAACATCAAATAACCTATGAGGAACGTCAACGATTATATCGGCAGCAGAAGCAGGCGGGAATGTTACGACCGATAAATGGTAGGGGTGATGGTATGATCATGGGGGTTGATAGTCAGGAGAGGATGCGGTTTCAGCAGTATCATGGGGTTTGATCAGTTGGCAGTTTCAGTTGAGCGTGGGGAGTAGATTCGATTAAAGAGTAAGAGAGTGAGTAAGAGTGAGTGAGTGAGTGAGTGAGTTAGGTGGTGATGTTGTAGATGGTAGAGGGAATTGTAAATTGTACCATGTATACGTCTCTTGAATAGATTTGGACGCAGCTTGACTCTTTTCACTCTGCATCGGACATAGACATAATATTCCATAGGGTTGTTAGTTGTTAGTGAAGTAACATCATTTCTTAAATAATGCGATAGTCATTGTAATAAGTAGTATCAGCATCACTTGTTTTGGTTGTGAAGTAGTAGCAAATATGGCACGAATCTATCCATCCAAATTGACGTCTCCATCAATATCTTCCATTGTAGCGGTCGTATCAAGTCGATGAGTAGTGATATCGAATCCTCTCATCAAGCTCTATCGTCTGGGAGAAGTTGTGAGGTCAAATATCGACCGTTTGTCAATCGATTCCACTAAATCGAATCCAAATATGTTCAATGGCAGTGCTCAGCTCGCTTCGCATAACAATGAGACTATGGTACCATTCGAATCCTCGTCTCAAGCGCTATCGAATCGATGAATACAATAATCACTGCTCGGCCGGGGGCCCTCGCACAATACAGTTGCTGCAATGGGGCGCCGTCAATGATAGTTGGCACGGTCGAAGATCTCAAAAAGCGACCACTTCCATCTGCTCAACATGACAGGTTGGCACGGACGCATCCAACGCTGCGCTGAAGAACGTCCGATGAGGGAGGGCGGGCTCTATGACTGGTTGGTACGATACAAGATCTCAAAAAGCGATCATCCCTCGGTTGGCACGGTGTGGAGTAATGACGGACGCTCGGTTCATCTCATCACAGATACCGAATACAGCTCGGTTCCTTGGCTGGTTGGTACGATGTGTCATTTCAATACACACTTCATCTACAATTAATATTTCTACTTCTACACTGGGATCGGTGTGGTCCAATTTGTTGGCACGGGCGAGTGGGTGATTGGTTTGGTAGAAGTAGCTCGGTACATGGTACATCCGACATTGATCATTGTTGTGGCAATCAGATGTGGTGGTTGAGAGTTGAGAGATGAGATTGTGTTGGTGTCACAACTCAAATCCAAAGATCCAAGCCACGACACTTCAAATTCTGATGATGATGATGATGTTGATGTTATTGATGTTGCATCCAACTTAGCCAACTCCACCACGGCAGCACGAGGTAGTAGTTACTCCTACCAAGCAAATGATACTTAACTGATCCAACAACAACTATCACACTGTTGCTGGGGGCCACCTTGTCATATTATTATTGCCGAGCGTAGCGGAGGCAAGTGGACGATGAATTATGGTGCACCTCGAACCTCCCACAGCCACAGCAACAGTGATGAATGATGAATGATGACGCCCAGTGTCTTGATGTTGCGCCGCCGTCCCCAGTGGCAGTGTAATTGAGATATCTAATATTCGACCAAGGGTGTGATAGTGTCTTCAGCGCAGCGTTTGCAGCCCATCCCGTGCCAACTGTCTGGATGAGTGGATCGTCTACAACTGTCTTTCGCGATGCCGCAGGCTGAGCTGTGATTATACATCATTTTGAATACACCGTTGGTAGCAATGATGGTATTAATCGATGCGGCTTGAAGAGACGATTCGAACATCGTATCCAACAAAGAGACGACCATTCGAATCGTCGTCTCAAGCGCTATCGATAAGTACAAGAATCACTGCTTGGCCTCCCTCCGGTCGCCCTCGCACAATGCTGCCGTCAATGACAGTTGGTACGAGCGCAAAAGACGCTGCGCTGAAGAACGACCACCTTAATCGGCAAGATCCTGATGGGTTGATTGTTGTAATATCCAACGCTGCGCTGAAGACAGAAGCATCGATCAGCCTCATCCAGAAGGTTGGTACTGTTACATCGAATCCTAGGATTCGATACCGGCGAATCCTTGGATTTCGGAATCCTAGGATTCGTGAGGGGGCTGCACATCGAATCCTTGGATTGTCCGAATCCTAGGATTCCTGCCTCCGAATCCTAGGATTCCTGCTCCGAATCCTAGGATTCGCCGGCTCTGATCCATCGAATCCTTGGATTGATGGGCGAAGATGAAGACACCTCGACCGACCATGATACGGATCGAAAGCGAGATAGAAGTGATTTTCTTGCAGGTCATAAGCACCATAGATAGGTGGTCTCATACAGGAGTTTGGTGCCAGGCAGCAGAACGCTCTTCACCCTTCCTAAGCTCAGGCTGATCTCATTCCCTTGCAATCCTGACGAGACATTCCCACAGATAGAAGTACTCAATGCGTTTTCATTAAAAGTATAACCATCCTCACTGTACATTCATTATATTATTTCAACGCTATTATTGTTACATTTCATCCTTCGCTTTGTGGAATAGTCGTAGCAACTCTTTCACTCCAAGTGACGCATTATTTGAAGCTGGGTGTGAAACTGGATGACGAATCAATTGTCTGGAAAATCGATTCGGATCTAAACTGATTGCACGATGGAGACGAAGTCCTCCATCATCTGCAGAGTCAAATAATGGACTGGCCAAGCCTTGTCTGCGGATGCTATTGTTGTAGACAATATTCTCATTTGTGAAGGGTGGTAAGAAATTCCCTCGATTGCTTCCGTATTAGTCAATGCGAAGAAATTGATCTTTGGTGAGCATCCATCCGTCTTCGTAGAATGTCGGAGACGTTGTAGGGTCGCTACTCCTTCTTTGGACTGCAATCCATTCAAATAGTGGTCGTTGCGCTTCTACTTCAGCCTTCTCCTTGTCCCCGTTGTGCCATGCATGCACGGCGCAGATCCACTTTCATTGAAGAAGATTCACTTCCAATTCGCGCAGGCATTAGCCGTCGTAGTAGTGCATTCATTATGAGAGGATGTCTAGTTGCCTGGAGACAAAGCCTTTCAACTTGATGATCCAAGCAGTGGAATGGTCAAGGTCAAGCCCTGATGGATACAAATGATGTGTACGGCATTGTGAGTTGTGAAGGAAGTTCTATTTGGCCTCCGGTTTGGTTGAAGAGAGG
Source organism: Skeletonema tropicum (assembly GCA_037178625.1). Lineage (NCBI taxonomy): Eukaryota > Bacillariophyta > Thalassiosirophyceae > Thalassiosirales > Thalassiosiraceae > Skeletonema > Skeletonema tropicum. The sequence goes on from CM074146.1 coordinate 1,752,420, forward strand.
GTAGGAAGTGAGAGGTAGATTGTGCTTTGATGAGGTAGTATGTAGTCAGTGTAAAATTAGATGATGTGCAACAGTAGATTGTTTCTACTTCTTATTGAAGAGTAGTGTATCAATTTGTCCTGGCGTGAGCAGACCCGAAGTTTAGTTTGCACTCGGTAGGATGATCGATGCTCATCCATCAAATTGTGAGTGTTTTACAAACCACCCAAAGTGAAGGAATGCATACGCACTACATCTCCGGTCAAGGCTGGTATGCACCTCTCACCTGCATTCAGGCTGCATACATTCAGACTTAAAGAAGATTGATAGAATCGAATGAAAGGGCCTTGCAACATAAACATACCTGTACGGGACCACTTACTTACGTACCGAGAAATAAAAATCCGAATCTTCTGGGAATCATCTCCATCATTTTTTGAGATGCACCATGATTGAATAACCAAGCATGGGGAGGAAACGCAACCAAGGCAAGGCAAGGAAGGCGGCCAAAGCCAAGGCCAAGCAGGAGGCGGAAGGAAGAGATAATGAGGCGATTGAGGAGCGGCGGCAACCACCGGCAGCGCAGCTTCAGCAGGTGCAGTCTTCCGGTAATAAGAAATGCTACCACGGCCACAGCTTCGATCCGCTTACCTCGGATGATGGCACCTGTCAATTCGTGCGTGCATTTTTGGAGTCATTTGAAGAAGTTAGAGGCCCTCTTTGCTCGTCACTTTCGGATTGCCTCATAGCAGCTAAAAATGCCACAATGGATGAATATGTCGAGGTGTGGAGCGATTCTACCAAGTTGGAATCGGCGATATCATTCTTTTTGCATTTAGGAACGCAAGATATTCTGGAAGGAGAATATGATAATGCACGTAATGCAGCTGCTTTTGCTAGATATTTTGAGCAATACATCTTTGTCTACTGGCAACAAGCTCCTCTAATCCGTTGGAACAAAATATACGAAGCGCAATACGCCGATCAATACACGCTTGTCAAATTCTTCAGGAAGCGCATTCCCTGCTCTTGCTTGGATGAGAAATACAAAGAAGTGAAGAACATCACAAAGATGGGCCTTTGCTTCAACAAGCAATGCAGTTTCCCAAATGGACGAATGGAATACAGCAAGACAATGTACTGTGATCGATGCCGATGTGCAACTTATTGTTCTCGCGAATGCCAAAAAGCTGATTATTCCAGGCACAGATCTAGCTGTGAAGAATATGCTACCCGAATCACAGAATTTGAGGCCAACACGATGAAACAATCATAATGCACGATGCACGACAGCATCCTAATACTTTATTGTAGGCATTGAGGTATTTTTGACACATGAAGCATTGTTTCATGAATAAACATCGTAGTTGTTATAATCACAGAGGAGCAGGCATCGATGTTGATATGCAATGAAAGATGATCGGGCTCAGAGATAAGAAGGAGCCGTCGTAATATGAATTCATTACAAGAAGTGGTAGACACAGACACATGATTATTCACTTTCTCCACTCCTCGTCTGACTCTTGTCGAGTAGACGACTAGGTACAGGATGATGACTTGTTGTTGTTGTTGAATGTATCTTCATACATTAACAGGTTCCATGACTTCATTTACAATTCAACTAAACGTGTAAAATACGGAATAATTCTGTCATGTTGAAGTCTTTTACTCGAGAGTCAAGATGACACATCGAAATCGAAATGGCCGCCGAGCTAGAGACGATTTTGATGATGCTTTTGACGATGAGGATGAAAGAATCCAATATGGCATCCGGAGGGCACGAAGAGAAATAAGTTGGGAGTATGTTGGACCAGACGATCTATTTAAGTCGTGTAGAAGCGCAATTGTGCAGCAAACAAGCCGAACAGCAGCGATGTACTAAGTGATGCGGCAGTCTTTCTCCCTGCTAGATCTGTAGACCTTCTTTTGTGATCAAATTTGATGGATAGTGTTGTGAATGTGAAAATGTGCTAGATAGAAATATCTTTTTCTTTGTTGTTGTGAAGATCTTATACTATATCTTATACTCATTGGCTGTGATTACGTGTTTCGGCAAGTCAATAAAAGATGCTGGGAAGGTTACAAGTGGAAGATTATAAGTTGCCAATAATATCCCAACCATTTTGAAATGGTACCGATTTGCTGTTGGGCCCAGTACCCGTAGGGCTTGAAATCGGTACCTCGGTACCGATTTGCTACTCCGACTTGTTAGTGTCAAAGCTAGCGAGTAGAGTACAGCTCCTTTTGTGTTTTTCCCTCAAAAAACAAGTAGCCCTTCTACGCAATAAAGTAACTAAAGGCCACACAAACGCCTTACTTTGTCCTCACATTTTGCACGAGGCCTACTGCCTATTTTGAAATCGGTACCGAGGTACCGATTTGCCTCTCACGTAGAAACATACCAGAGTTCTACACAAATGGTACCGATTTCAAAAATGGTTGGGATATAAATTGTTGGAATAAAAGGTGCTCAAAAAACTTCATAACTAGTGTAATAATTGACTAAATTAAAGTTATCCCTAAATTTATAAAAGATGCGGAATGAGGAATAAAAGATAGTGGAGCGCTATAAAAAGTGCTGAGAATAAAAAAAGTTTCACAATAAAAAATGCTATCTAGTAAACGGTGAGGATAGAATGAAGCAAGGGTAAATAAGCGAATGAAGTTTATTGGATGTGACTTGTCTCTCTCTATCTCGCTCTCTTTCACAGAAGAGTGACGCACAGTGCAGGGACAGGGAAACAAATAGTCAGAGGTTGACAGGGATGATTTAGAGGGCTTGATGCATGTAAGCATTTCAAGTGATATCATTTCACTATTTACATTAATTATCCACCCGCTTTCAAACTCGGACGAAACAGAAAAATCTCAACTAGACCGCAAACAAAAATACTCTTTCCAACTTCCACCCTATCCCACAACTACAACGGTTGGTCAACTCCCCTCACCGATGACCGCAGTGAATCCGAACTTCCGGGGAGATACTACCTCAACACCATTCGAGTCAAATGCAACTGTCATATCTTTGTCTTTGTCATCATCTCCCTGATCATCGCCCTCCTCCTGATCACTTCCTCCACCATCACATTGTGCAAGCAACTCCCCGCTCTCCTCTTCTTTTGCATCTTCCATCCGTTCACTCCCCTCACCGATGACCGTAGTGGATCCCAACTTCCAAGGTGATACTACCTCAACACCATTCGAGTCAAATGCAACTGTCATATCTTTGTCTTTGTCATCATCTCCCTGATCATCGCCCTCCTCCTGATCACTTCCTCCACAATCACTTTGTACAAGCAACTCCCCACTCTCCTCTTCTTTTGCATCTTCCATCCGTTCACTCCCCTCACCGATGACTGTAGTGGATCCCTCGACACCATTCGGGTCAAATGCATCTATCATGTCTTTGTCATCATCTCCCTGATCATCGCCCTCCTCCTGATCACTTCCTCCACAATAATCACTTGGTACAAGCAACGCTCCACTCTCCTCTTCTTTTGCATCTTCCATCCGTTCAATCCCCTCAACGATGACCGTAGTGGATCCCAACTTCCGGGGAGATACTACCTCAACACCATTCGAGTCAAATACAACTGTCATGTCTTTGTCTTTGTAATCATCCCCCTGATCATCGCCCTCCTCCTGATCACTTCCTCCACAATCACTTGGTACAAGCAGCTCCCCGCTCTCCTCTTCTTTTGCATCTTCCATCCGTTCAATCCCCTCACCGATGACGGTAGTGGATCCCAACTTCCAAGGAGATTCTACCTCGACACCATTCGAGTCAAATGCATCTATCATGTCTTTGTCTTTGTCATCATCTCCCTGATCATCGCCCTCCTCCTGATCACTTCCTCCACAATAATCACTTGGTACAAGCAGCGCTCCACTCTCCTGTTCTTTTGCATCCTCCTCCCGACTACTTCCCTCACCGATGACCGTAGTGGATCCCAACTTCCAGGGTGACACTACCACGACACCATTCCCTTCTTCAGCCATTAGTTTTCCCCATTCGAACTCCAACTCGTTAAAGCCCGCTTGGGAGAAGATTATCGGTTCAATGCTACCTTTCAGACGCAAATCAGTCAAATAAGCTAGATCTTCGGCGAACACTTCCTTATCCTCGTTGAAGCTGTGGAATATATCATAGTCAATTGCTTTGTCGTTGATGACCCTCTCATAGTAACTCGTATCTTCCCCATCTTCGATCTTTCCCGCAAGTGCGCGTGGTACGTACTTCTCCTTGCAGGAGGTGATGTTCACTCGTACAAGTCGTCCACGAGTCTTCATGATCTTGTAGAAAGATGGATTGTTATCAGAACCTCCAACTACATCGATGATCAAATCAAAACATCCTCTCCATCGGATGGCATAAGAGGTTGAGATGAGATGTGTGGCAGTGTGTACAGTTGCACCAGCATTCGTCGCTAGGTTAACCAAAGCTAACCCAACTGGACTGCCGGAGTCGACAATCAATACATCCTTTCCAAATAGATGACTTCTCTTTTGCTCAGCATCACCCATATTATTTGAAGGACTGACCTCTGCTTCATCATCATCATCGTTTGCTTCAGCATCATAATCATTTGCTTCAGCATCGTCATCCTCTCCTTCCTTCGATTCAATGCCCGCAACACATTCCAAACATTGATAGGCTATCATGTATGTCGACAGCAATCCAACCACGTAATCACTGCCCGCCCCCTCGGGCAGAGCAATCGCATCCTTCGCATGAATGCATACGTACTGAGAGCATCCACCTCCATACGGTAAGATGGAAGCAATACGTTTGTCCAACAAGGACTTTGCCTCCATTCCTGATCCAGCATTTACTACATGGCCAACAATCTCATGTCCTGGCACCCAAACGTCATCCTTTAAGCCGTCGTTGTCGTCACGTCGGAGTCTTTCGAGGCAGTCTCGCGTAGAGACTGCAGTTGCATCTACTCGAATCAGCACTTCATCTTCCGAGAGTTCTGGCATTTTGCCATCTTTCCTCAATACAAATCCTTCTCCTGGGCTATAAGAAGCTGTATCGAACTGATGTTGCATCTTCGCCCAACGTCCCAATACTACATCTGTTTCCAGAGAATCTTTTTGTACGTCTACCACAATTTCTTCCCCTTCACCAACGTCAACATCAACATCTTCTTCCTCGTGTTCATCAGCCTCTTCTTCGTCTTGTCCTACTCCTCCAACTTCCTCTTCTTCCAGATGCGGGTCAAATACACCTTTGAAGTCTCCGTCCTTGTCATCATCAGTCTCTTTTTCGTCTTGTCCTACTCCTCCAACTTCCTCTTCGTCCAGATGCGGGTCAAATATAACTATGATGTCATCTTTGGCTTTGTCATTATCAGTCTCTTCTTCGTCTTGTCCTACTCCTCCGACTTCCTCTTCGTCTAGATGCGGGTCAAATATAACTATGATGTCATCTTTGGCTTTGTCATTATCTCCCTGATCATCACCCTCTCTCTGATCACTTCCTCTATCATCACTTTGTGCAAATACAGCTATGATATCTTTGTCCTTGCCATCATCTCCCTGATCATCACCTTCTCCCTGATCACTTCCACTATCATCACTTTGTGCAAGCAACGCCCCACTCTCCTCTTCTTTTTCATCCTCCTCCTCTTCTTCTTCCTCCACCATCATCTCATATTCCGTAGTCAAAATTTCATTAGCATCTTCCACAACATCCGGAAACGAACATTGAAGTTGTCTAAAAATGAAATCTGCAGCACAATCAATGAGCGATAGAGAAAGAATTTCATCCACAAAATTTGGCAATTCTTCGTCTTCTTCGTCTTCACTGTCGTTGTCGTTGCTGTTGGTTGACGCTGCATCTTCAGATGCCATACAGTCTTGGCAATACCATAATCCGCATGCCGTACAGACTAGGCAATATCGTGAACATCGTAGAGTCGATGTTTGGATTGCAGCAGATGATTCATTGTCGCCTTCGAGAGATTCCTCAGAGAATGAGGTTGAGTTGGAACAGCTCTTTTCTTGGAGCCTATCGACGTCACGTTCAGAGTCTTTGGAAGTAGTGAGATGATGCTTCCCTCGCATCATAGTGCTAATCTGACGTCCAAGTTTGAATGCGGTCTTCTTTTCAGCGCCACTTCCTCTGCTGAACTCAGTATCTTGCCTCACCATGACGACATCCTTCGTTCGCGTCAGCACAATATCAGTATTTGAATTTGATGTGTCGGTATTATGAGTAGCGAGTCCACGAAGAGTGACCTCCCCATCACCCAATTCCTCAGAGAATGAGGTTGAGTTGGAACAGCTCTTTTCTTGGAGGCTATCGACGTCACGTTCAGAGTCTTTGGAAGTAGTGAGATGATGCTTCCCTCGCATCATAGTGCGAAACCGACGTCCCAGTTTGAATGCGGTCTTCTTTTCAGCGCCACTTCCTCTACTGAACTTGGGAAGCACCACCATCTCAATACATCCAGTATCTTGCCTCACCATGACGACGACATCCTTCGTTCGCGTCAGCACAATATCAATATCAGTATTTGATGTGTCGGTATTATGAGTAGCGAGTCCACGAAGAGTGACCTCCCTATCACCCAACGCAGCAGCATCCTCATTGCCGTCTGATTCTGATTCGAATTCGACAGTGGCGGACTCGGACGCTTGCAGTTGCAGAATCATCGATGACATGGTGTTGCTGACGGCGGCTTCAGCCTCAGCTGACATTTGAGAAGCCGCTCTCCTTCGTCTTGGTCTTGGCCAGGACACCACCATGTCTTTGACACCAAGTCCTTCTTATAAATGCTTCGATTTACTTCGACTTCGACTTCGTTTACAGTGAAATATTATGTAGCGTGGGTGTCTGCAATATTCTTTATCATCCATCAAAGAGACCGATCAGTACGTATTTTAGACCGGTGTGGGGCGTTAGGTTATTACTGTACCCAAGAACATGAAGAACGAAATTGGTGAAGGTTTTGGTTGTCGGTCGGTCGTCGGTCGCCAGTCGGATTCGGATTGAGGGACTGGACTCCCGTAATATTTGGGGGGAAAAGAGTCAAATGCCCTCTAAAAAGGGTGAATTTGGCTCAAAATTATCCTGTTTAGAAGGAGTTCACCACAAATAGATGTCAAATTATCGGGGCAATGCCAAACTGAGCCCCCCAAATCCCTACATATTTTAGACACCGTCCAACTTGGCACTTGGACGGCACCAACCCGACATTTGTGTGTTTCGTGGGCATGAGATTGTTATGCACGCGAATGAACGCGCATGCACGCGTATGGACGCGCTTCGCATGAACGCCCACGCACGCTATGGACGCCCTAATGTACGCCAATGAACGCTGTGGACGCCATGATGTACGCCATGAACGCTATGAACGCCATGACACTTTGGTTGTAGGAGGTCGAGGGAACGCCGATGCTATCAAGGTATTATCATCACGAAAAAATATTATGCAAATGAGCTGTGTATTGTCGACTGCAATCTGAAATCTGAAAGCATCGCTAATTAAGTTATCGGCGGTAATACCGCCGATACACCGCCGCAGCCAGCAGCTCTCGCGGTAGTCCTCTTCAACCGAAACACTGTGACAACTGTTAATTGTAGCTTGCGCGCGTATGGTCAAGAGGAAGCCGCGTACACGTTTTAGCCCATGCTAGATGTGGAAACTGAATGGGTGGTGACGAACCGCGCCGGCTGTGATGGTCTATTTCAACAAATCAAATGAAACTGAAAGGGCGAGACATTGAGTTGGAATAGCACAATATTAAATTAATTTGTATTATTTCTGCATTTATACATCGAGGAAGAGGAGGAGAGTGATGACGACAACGCCAACAATGGAGATGGAACTAATGAGGAGAGTGATGTCGATGATGTGGAGGAGGAGGAGAGTGATGACGATAACGCCAGCGGTGGAGATGGAACTAATGAGGAGATGAATGACGATGATGAGGAGGAGACGGAGAGTCATGACAATAGTGGTCATGAATTCTATGGACAAATTGAGAATATCAACAATTTCGTGCAAGGCGTTCCAGCCATTGGCTATGAATACAAACAAACGGAGTATGCTGGCTCTGGATCTTTTGAGATTGACGAGCCTCCCATTCCACAGGCAAGGGAAGCTTCGTCTCCAAGTGGGTCTCCCATTGATTCGTTACTCGCCGCTGCTCAATCTGCTGCTCAATCTGCAGCCTCTAGGTTCGGTGGCTATATGCCGGAGAATCTCAATGGCGTCTTCGCTGGCGGCCGTCGTAAAAGCATGCGTGAGAAGAAGCCGAATCGTCTTTTAAGCCCAAGTTAAAAATGGGTTTGTCACCTGTGCACTATTTTGTTTGTTTGATTGATTGAAGAAAAGGGGGGGTTCCAAGAAGTGATTTTAGATGCTGTCCGTTCGAAATGGACATGATATTACCAGATACTTATTATTGTCAGTATCAACCCACATAGGAAACGATAAATGATAAATGAGGAACTTACCAACCCAGACTATTATTGTTTCATCGCCTACCAGCAGTTCTGTAGAGGTTTACGGAGGAACAGTGTTCCTAATAGCGCTGGAATACATTAAATGAAAAGGTGTGAAGTGCCCTCGAACTAGTGGTTACCCGTCGAGACTACAGCTGTTAGCAAATCTTGGCGGATAATCGCAGAATTTTTATTCCTACGTACAAACGTACTGAAAGCCCCTTAACTGGGGAGCTACTCTACCTCCGTCTTTCTCAATTGCGAACAACAACCGGACCATGGTAAATAATGCCTCGTATGCCATATTCCACCAAGAGACATAAATGAACATTGTCCTATGTTTATTTCTTCTTTGCCGTCGCTTCCACCTTCGTATTCTCTCGTTTTACTCTGAGACTAAAGTTGAGCTTCTCTTCCTTCTTGAGCAAATCATTCTTGAAATCAAAGTCTTTTGCGTAGACAGTTTTCATAATGAAAGATTTGTCAAAGTCAATAGCAGCACGATGACATTTCAAAACCTTCTTCAGCGTTTCAATTCTCTTGTGCGGAATGGGTGCATCCTCACTTGAATTACCTTCTGTCTCCTTGGTATTCTTTGCCTCAATCTCCAACATCTTATATGTCTCCATGTAACCTCTTGCCCTGGCACTGAACTTACGAATGAGATCCACAGTGAGAACCTCTCTTGAAATACACTTGTCGACCAATGCAAGGAAATCAGCAGTCGTTTTCTTTTGAGCTAATGGATGTCTTCGGTAGAGAGCTTTGGAGAACCCCCAAGAGTATTCGACACCCTCACCAGCGTATTCAGCATGATACTTTGTTGTAATCAAGGCTCTTACTCCCAAAGATTCACAAACATATTCGAGTTGGCTTTGTTCAGACAAAAAATCTGTGCAGTTTGCAAGCAAATGCCGGAGGGAAAGCTCAGGAACCAAGTTACCCTCATCATCATACTTCATCACTTGGTAGCTGCCCTTTCTGAAGGTTGCTATATCGATCCAGCCACGTTCATACGCAATCTGCAGAAGTCCCTTACCCTTGCCCTCCCATCCATATATCATTTTGGTGGTAGGTGTTATTTTGATATCGATACTAGACGCTTGCGCCATTTTTGCTAGCTCAGCATGTGTCATCTTCCATAACCTTATTTCTCCTTCCTTTTTCCCCCACTCGGTGTCCATCAGCTCCGATATCAGCTCTTTCTTCACCTTATGTCGCTCTTTCCTCTTGTCTTCTGGTATTTCAACCTCTCGGTCGTGCCGTTGTCTTTGCCCCACCAGTGTAAGTGATTCAACCAATTGCACTAGTCCGTTGTACGCATCGGCACCTTCTTCAAATCCGAAGAGAGCTGCTGCTTCAGGTGACTGCCATATAATATTCGGAGTCTGGTTGTTGCTGCTGTTATCGCCGTCTATATCGCCACTGCTGTTGTTATTGTCGTCGTCTTCGTCTTCATCTTCGTCGTCAACTTGATTATTCTCATCCTCTAATCTACCCACGTTGGTGACGAATGGCACGAGAGGGCTCTGCTGCTGCTCAACTAGTCGTTGCGAGCGCCTTGTTCTTTTTTGTGGAGTAGGAGTAATTGGTGCAGCCGCTGATGATTTTGTTGCTTCTTTACGTTTGTTCTCATTATTTTTGTTCTTCTTCTTACCAGCGCATCCATCGTCGGGAAATGATACTTGCTCCGGCTTGTTGCAAGATCGCTGCCGATTATTAGTTGCACTGTAACTCTGTATATGTTCTATTTCTGTGCACAATAACTCTGCTGCGCGTATTGGGTCGTTGGGCACTTTCTCTCCCTTTCCAAAGTAGTAATAGTGCACCATCCGGCGTAATGACGAATTGAATGGACATGATGTTGTGAAATTTTTGTGGTATATCTTGTGTACATTGCTGCTGTTGAAAGGTCCGGCTGCCTTGTTCAGACGCTGCACGAGTTTGTTCCGTAAGGTATTGTCTTTATCTACATTCGTATAGTGTCTGTGCAATATCTCTACCAACGACTGGTCGCAAATCCACCTGCCGCGATAAGTGTCACTTTTACTGATGAGCCGTGTGAAAAGGTATTCAAAAAGTGTATTACCATCGTTCATGATTACAATCTTTAGTCAACCTAATTGGCTATTTTGGATCTAGACATGCAAGAGAGGTTAATTTATCCTTTTGGTTGAGTAAATATTCAACTTGTTGTGCGTAGTACGCTCCGGCATTTGGCCATGGTTGGCATCTTTTTGCGCGGAGTGGCTCTTGTTGAGGGGTGAGTTGGGAGAAATCGGCCCAATGGGTTTTTATAAGACTCACTACGTCATTTGTACCTAACATACGTAGGAATTCGAAACTTGAACGGCTATCCGAAAATCCGTGAAAACAGCTGTATGGGACTATGAGGACTATGAGAAACTCCACTAATTCCTCTGTACCCTTGGTACAAAAAAAATGGACTATGAATTGGACTATGAATCTTCAGAGCGGCAATCGTACATAGGAATTAGTAAAATTTATGCCGCCATCCGTCATCAAAACTTTTCTCACCATGGTATCATAGTCCCTCCTACGGTGGCTGATACATCAACACGGAAGATAATTTATTGACAAAACCTCTGTAGACAATAGCGGTATTGGTGTTCTATTGAATAGTGTCATTTGCTAGAAACGATTATTAGATTATCCACAGAAAATGAATGACTCCCTACATATAAAAATGAACGACCCTATCCCATATCGAACGACTATTTCAAACTTGCATTCCTCCTAGGTCTTCTTTTGTGGAGAAGGAGACTCATCCTTCGACGCATTTCTCTTGCGTCTCTGCGGTGTTGAAGGAGACTCTTGCACTTGCTCCTCCTTCCACAATTTCAACTCTTTGGCATCGTCATGTGCTCTGCGCTCCTTTCCGTCAAGCCTCCCAAACAATCATCCAAACCCTTTACATGGTTGGAGCCACAGCACTATTTTGGCATTAATTACCTCCCAAACAACCATCCAAACCCTTTACGTTCCAACCATGTTCATATTCTAGCAAAATATTAACATTGAACTTCAACCATCGACGTATAACTTGTTTTGACGTATCATTGCCTGGGACGATGATCCGGAATGTCAACTGAGCACATAGCATTATGCACAGATCGATAATATTCATTGTTTGATATCATTGATTTGTAGTTGACACGCAGATAACGATAAATTGTATCCCCTATCACATTGAAAAACACATAACCCATCTCCCACAGGTATGGGCGGAATGCGCAATGTCGTGCCATCACGTCTACCTCCAAACCACCCAATCATTTGCTCGTCAATTGAAATCGTATTCTCGGTGGTGTTCGATTCATCAATAACAGTGTCTGTGGCCATCTCCACCATTTCGTCGTCCTCCATCTCCATTTGCGATGACACATCGCTGACGCTGACGGACATCGCAATTGACGACACATCATCATCATCATCATCAGTGCCGTCGTTCGTGCCATGATCATTACCTACCACACCTTTCCGCCCGTCTTGCCCTTCTTCATAATCGATACCCGTCAATGGTCTTGGAGTTAGTAGAAAGTTGTCTTCGTTGTTCGATTTGTCGACCGCAGGGGTGGTGTTGGTTGGAGGATTGGTGCTGCGAGGTGATAATATGGGCTGATGGATGGACGCCAAGAAGCCGGGCGATCGCTGCTGCGGCTGCGGCGGCTGCGGCGGCTGAGTGGCTGCTTCACGTTTGGCTGTAGCTGTAGTAGTCATCGTAAGCAATGGTAAGGACTATGACTATGAATAATGAGATAAATGGTGGTGATGATGGATCGCGCCAAAAAGTCACGAATTCCTACGTAGTGTTCTCATACTCATCTCTGACTTTTTTTTTTCAACAATGGCGAATTTACCACAACGTTTGGGCGGCCCTACTGAGTCAACGAGTGGCTCCCCGGGAATAACAACACCACGCCCCAACACGTCAGGTGATGCTATGACAGAAATCTACCAGCTAGGGCGCGTAGGAACTGGTTCAAACAACTTTTTTCCCTATCGAAATTAGCCAGTTTTGGACTATGAGTCGGACTATGAATCACGATGCTCTCATAGTCTCGACGGGTAACCACTAGACACTAGAGTAGAGAGACGCCTAATGAACGCCCACGCACGCTATGGACGCGAGATGTACGCCCACGCACGCTATGAACGCGAGATGTACGCCCACGCACGCTATGAACGCGAGATGTACGCCCACGCACGCTAGCGTTCATTCGCGTTCATTCGCGTTCATGCGCGTTCATTTCAACCCTCAGTTCAACGTACACACAAATGTCGGGTTGGTGCGGAATGAAGCCTCAAGTAAAATCTTAGCGGCATCGCTTATTTTTGTACTAATTCATACGTAGGACGTATGAAAGTAAGTAGTGTATGTTCTAAATCCTAGTGGTAATATGCACGAAGTTAGCAGCAATCACCCCCTACGGCACCTGTCAACAACGCCAAACCTACTGCGGACTGTGAAGAAACTATGTACGACGGTAATTCATTTTCAACCCCATCAAAAGTCATAATTCGAGATGGACAAACTGTCGTACGGGTAAAATGGGGACCAAAATGGGGACAAAATAACACTTTTGAGGACATTAGTTTAGTGGGTTCCAGCGGTGTTACAGTTAGTGTTGGCACATCAAAACTTAGCTAATACCTTCGCCTCAAATGCTTGGGTCGATATTTGGTCCCTACCAGTGTTTCATTGCCTCTATTAGTACGTCGTATGGGCATGATCTGTCATGATCGAAGAGTTGTGAAACTCATCAAAAAAGCCTCAATATTTTGTCCCCACATCCACATGGAGAAAGAATTTCATCCACAAAATTTGGCCATTCTTCGTCTTCAATGTCGTTGTCGTTGCTGTTGGTCGACGCTGCATCTTCAGATGCCATACAGTCTCGGCAATACCATAATCCGCATGCCGTACAGACTAGGCAATATCGTAAACATCGTAGAGTCGATGTTTGGATTGCAGCAGATGATTCAATGTCGCCTTCGAGAGATTCCTCAGAGAATGAGGTTGAGTTGGAACAGCTCTTTTCTTGGAGCCCATCGACGTCACGTTCAGAGTCTTTGGAAGTAGTGAGATGATGCTTCCCTCGCATCATAGTGCTAAACCGACGTCCCAGTTTGAATGCGGTCTTCTTTTCAGCGCCACTTCCTCTACTGAACTTGGGAAGCACCACCATCTCAATACATCCAGTATCTTGCCTCAACATGACGTCGACATCCTTCGTTCGCGTCAGCACAATATCAATATCAGTATTTGATGTGTCGGTATTATGAGTAGCGAGTCCACGAAGAGTGACCTCCCTATCACCCAACGCAGCAGCATCCTCATTGCCGTCAGATTCGACAGTGGCCGACTTGGACGCTTGCAGTTGCAGAATCATTGATGACATGGTGACGGCGGCTTCAGCCTCAGCTGACATTTGAGAAGCCGCTCTCCTTCGTCTTGGTCTTGGCCAGGACACCACCATGTCTTTGACACCAAGTCCTTCTTATAAATGCTTCGATTTACTTCGACTTCGACTTCGTTTACAGTGAAATATTATGTAGCGTGGGTGTCTGCAATATTCTTTATCATCCATCAAAGAGACCGATCAGTACTTTTATTGTACTCAAGAACATGAAGAACAAAATTGGTGAAGGTTTTGGTTGTCGGTCGGTCGTCGGTCGCAGTCGGATTGGATTGAGGACTCGGCCTCTCTAGTGGTTACCCGTCGAGACTATGGGACTATGAGGACTATGAATATCTCCACGAATTCCTCTGTGGCCTTGGTACCCAAAAAAATGGACTATGATTTGGACTATGAATCTTCAGAGCGGCAATCGTACATAGGAATTAGTAATATTTAATGCCGTCATCCATCATCAAAATTGTTCTCACCATGGTATCATAGTCCCTCCTACGGTGGCTGATACATCAACGCAGAAGATAATTCATTGATGAAACCTCTGTAGACAACAGTGGTATTGGTGCTCTATTGAATAGTGTCATTTGCTAGAAACGATTATTAGATTATCCACAGAAATTGAATGACTCCCTACACATAAAAATGAACGACCCTATCCCATATCGAACGACTATTATTTGTTCCTTGCACTCCTAGGTCCTCTTTTGTGGAGAAGGAGACACATCCTTCGAAGCATTTCTCTTGCGTCTCTGCGGTGCTGAAGGAGACTCTTGCACTTGTTCCTCCTTCCACAATTTCAACTCTTTGGCATCGTCATGTGCTCTGCGCTCCTTTCCATCAAGATCAAGCCTCCCTTTACATGGTTGGAGCCACAGCACTATTTTGGCATTAATTACCTCCCAAACGATCATCCAAACCCTTTTCGTTCCAACCATGTTCATATTCTAGCAAAATATTAACGTTGAACTTCAAACATCGACGTATAAACTTGTTTTGACGTACCATTACCTGGGACGATGGACATTACGAAGTTGATCCGGAATGTGTCAACTGAGCACATAGCATTATGCACAGATCGATAATATTCATTGGTTGATATCATTGATTTGCATTTGACACGCAGATAACGATAAATTGTATCCCCTATCACATTGAAAAACACATATCCCATCTCCCACAGGTATTGGCGGAATACGCAATGTCGTGCCATCACGTCTACCTCCAAACCACCCAATCATTTGCTCGTCAATTGAAATTGTATTCTCAGTAGTGTTCGATTCATCAATAACAGTGCCTGTGGCCATCTCCACCATTTCGTTGTCCTCCATCTCCATTTCCGATGACACATGGCTGACGGACATCGCAATTGACGACACATCATCATCTTCATCTTCAGTACCGTCGTTCGTGCCATGATCATTGCCTCCTACCACACCTTGCCGCACGTCTTGCACTTCTTCATAATCGATACCCGCCAATGGTCTTGGAGTTAGTAGAGAGTTGTCTTGGTTGTTCGATTTGTCGACCGCTGGGGTGGTGTTGGTTGGAGGATTGGTACTAACTGCGAGGTGATAATATGAGCTGCTGCATGGACGCCAAGCAGCCGGGCGATCGCTGCTGCGGCTGAGGCGGCTGAGTGGCTGCTTCACGTTTGGCTGTAGCTGTAGTAGTCATCGTAAGCAATGGTAAGGACTATGACTATGAATAATGAGATAAAAGGTGGTGATGATGGATCGCGCCAAAAAGCCACGAATTCCTACGTAGTATTCTCATACTCATCACTGACTTTTTTTTTTCAACCATGGCGAATTTACCACCACGTTTGGGCGGCCCTACTGAGTCAACGAGTGGCTCCCCGGGAAAAACAACACCACGCCCCAACACGTCAGGTGATGCTCTGACAGAAATCTACCAGCTACGCCTCGTAGGAACTGGTTCAAACAACTTTTTACCCTATCGAAATTAGCCTATTTTGGACTATGAGTTGGACTATGAATCACGATGCGCTCATAGTCTCGACGGGTAACCACTAGCCTGGTAATTTTGGGGGGGTACAGAGTCTAAACGCCCTCTAAAAAAAGGGTGAATTTGGCTCAAAATTATCCTGGTGTTTAGAAGGAGTTAACCACAAATAGATGTCAAATTATCGGGGCAATGCCAAACTGAGCCCCCCAAATCCCTACATATTTTAGACACCGTCCAACTTGGCACTTGGACGGTAACCTCAAGTAAAATCTTCTCTTAAATCTTACTCACGCGGTGACGTGCTAATCATCGACGAGAATACAGTCTGCATTCTTTCTTCTACATATACCTTCCAACACCTCCTATCACTCCATCTCAGAGGTGCTTCAACGTGGGGAAACAATAGGTTATGGGATGATCTGCAACTAGAGACGGTGATGGTTCATGGCTGTTAGAGGGGATCATACAAGGCTCCGTGGAAGGTGCCGCCAACGGTTCATTCATGAAAGATATTAGCACGGATGTGTTCTCAGCTGCCTTTAAGTTGATGTGCAATAATTCTAAACGGATGTTGTTTGGAACGTGGGTAGAGGAATCTCCATTTGCTGGAAACTATCGAGGAGAAATCTTTGGGGGAATGGCATTAGCTCTACTCCTTAGGGCTGCCTCTACATTACTTCCGGCCAATAGCGAAGTAGTATCTCCTGTGAAACTTTGGTTCGACAACTCTGGTGTCATTCATCACGGCAACAAACCACATTCTTACCTCGTGGAAAGTCAATCTCAGGCCGATGTTCTCTCTCTTTTCAAGCGATATCTCCGTCTCCGCGCAATTCCGTTCACCATTTCCTTTGAGAAGGTGGAATCTCACGTAGATGACTATCGTCATGCCTCTACATACACACGTCAAGAGAATTGGAATATCGAGATGGACAGGCCTTATTGCTGCCTTGGAAGCTAACACTCTCATTACATCACCTTTTCCATTTGAGCATGTTCGAGTTCATACTGGTTTTGGAAAGATTAGTGGTTCCCCGATCGATGCAATTATGACTAGCACGGATACAACTCGGCTAATCATCTCTTCCGACACTCGCGGTATAGTTTCTTCACAACACTTCGATTTGATATTCTGGGAAGGAATGGATAAAGCAGTGAAGAAATTTCCCCGCATGTTCACCAGTTGGACAGCGAAACATGTGTCACACTTTTGCGGTACCAACAGGCAACTTCTAAGATGGATGGCTCAGTTCAGAAAATCTACCCCAGCTGTGGCCGCCCCGACGAAAGTACCTCACACATCACAAGATGTAGCGATCCAGGTCGTCTGGCGAGCCTTCGAGCAGCAGTAGAGGATCTCAGCGATTGGATGGAAATGGAAGAGAATGATACGGATCCCTACTTACAACATCTTGTCGAAGAGTATCTTCTTGGACATGGAGAATCGGACAAGTACGATATTATTGATGGACTTCCTGCGCACATTGAATTTGCAGGGACAGGGATCGATCCCAACAGATTGGCTTACATTCCAAACTCACACTTATCTGCGTCTCAGCTACAATGCCTACAAAGCTGCATTGTAAAGCGGCGGAGAAACGCGCTGCTATGGGTGGTGACGCTAGTAGCGCGCCTAAGTACTGGTATTTTTGATCGAAAATTTATAAGTTAGATAGTGTAGTCGAATATTGACTCCATAACAAAAGTAAGACTATCATTAGAAAGCTCTACTCCTCTACTATTCGAATGATGTGTTGCTTTTGTTATTTGGTCGACTATGAGTCGAGTTACAATCGTCCAAAGTCGAGCGTTTGCTTGACTTGGGTGTGTGCTCTCTTATTCGACACGCCTTCCCAGCTTGGGCAAACCCCACTACGAGATAGAGCAGTGAATGTAGATGTCGATGGTGGGGTTTGCCCAAGCTGGGAAGGCACGAGCGACCGAGAACCATCGATTTCGCTCGATGGTATGATTCGTGCGATTTGAATTTTTTTGGTCATTTTTAACTAGCGTTCATCTAGCAAATGACACAATTCGGCCTCCATCATGCCGATGGCATTGGGAACGGTCGTTCTCAGCAACCAATCGGCCAAATCACTCCGTTCAACTTGCTATACCCTTCACAACAACCCAATAGACAGATATTGTAAGGTGGCGACGTCGGAGCATTCGTAGTCTCGCTCATAATAATGGTCTAAGTCGTCCCATCATTGCCGCACAATTATTAATCGCACATCGGCTTCATATTTCCTCCATCGACGTTGCTGTAACGCTATTCCATGATAAAATCTACATTGTACGCCTCCTCTGATCCATAATTGTCATCGATTGCCATCGGCAGGGCATCCATAATGGTCAGCTTCAATGAAACACTGCGCGCGATTGCACAGATCAACTCGCAAGTGGATGAGAATAATTCTTCTTCATTGTCGAAATGGCACATCCACCAGGAGACAGTGTCAAAAATGCTCAATATTGCCGACGCAGATGATACATCTGGAGCAGCATTCATGTGGGAGTTTGTGAATTGTCTCAAGAATGGTGGAAGCGGATCTAGGAAAGCCGATGCATTCGTATCAAATCCCTCACCCTACGACAAGACGAAGATTGATCTCCTCGACTCATCACCAAACGCACTAAACTTCCATGCCACTAAATATAGGGGACATCAACATGTTCCTTGCATGGGTGGCACTCCGTCTCCAGATGTTGTTCATGAAGATGCCGTGTACTCTATGCACTCTGTCCCGACATAAAGGATAAGACCAAGAAGGCTTTGTTGGATACAGGCACTACAAAAGCAGATAATGTGTTTTTGTTACTCCGCCATGTCCAGCAGATTGCCGAGAAGAAGATTGAGGATGACATCAGTACCCCAAGTCGAGCAGAAGAGCTTAAAGACAGTTCAACTGAAGATTATTTGCTTGAGTTTATCAAAGACGATGAGTCTGAGCATTTGGAGATGGTAGCTACGGAACAAGCCAGCAAGATGCAAGCCATGCACACTTTAATGAAAGAATTTGCCAATAAAGAGACTGAACAGCAATACGGAAGAAATTTTGAACGTCTTGATTATACAGTGAAGACGACGTCGTATCGCGAGGGTGACTTCATGTATTGCAGTGATGATGAAGAGGATGATGACTAGACCTCATGCAAGTGTTGATTTTGAAGATGTAGTTTTAGATGTAATGCATAGTATTGATGTGTTTGAGTTGCTGTAGTATCTTCTCCTCATCTACTACCAATCAAGCCATGTATTGTATTTCATAGAGTAATAATATCATTCCCAGATCAATAATTTCATCTCCACGTATCACCGGCTTTCCGACTATGACGGTCGATTAATGCCCAAAATATGACAGTGATCCTCGATTATATAGTTTTTGAGCTATCCAATGGGCCATCAATCGGTCTATGGGAACGTTAGGAACATGATACGTTGCCCCATCAAAGATCGGTGATTTTTACGAAATATACAAGATGTCCGTACTTGAAGCGGCATTACGACCACGACGACTGATATCAAGTGAAATAGCGTCAGCACCCGTCAAATATTGGCGTGCGGCGGCAGGGCAAGCTTCTCCCGGCTTTCGTGCTTCTGTTCTTGCTGCACGAAATTCTCTTCCATTCTCATTCACTTTCCCTCTGTAAACGCCACCAGCATAAGAAAAAGTTGCAACCGACGGTTGCTCATCAAAAATGTAACCTGCTCCTTGATGCCAAATGACCTCTTCTGTGCGCGGAAGAGTGATGAAGCTAGGTATACTATCTTCACCTCTTACATCATAACTATCTCCAGAATTCAACACCCATGAACTATCAGAAACAAGAAACTGGCAAAACTGTTCTAATCCATCCCAACATGAGTCAGGTAGTGAAGTGTCGCTAACAGCTGAGCCAGTCGTTCCCGTTCCCAAGATGTGAATGTCCCCGCTCCTCACTAAATCAACCGGCCCAGCTACCGCTGAGGGTGCAAAATCCGACGGCACAGGATCGCCAGCTAGAGAGGAGAAGTACATCCAAGCTGGAGAGTGAGAGACACCACCTGCCGACAATAAAGCAGAAGGCATCTCACCATATCCTTCTCTGGAAGCTAAGGATAGTCCAACAGGCAAGGTAGTAGTCACAACATTGTTCTGAACCTCATTTCGATGAGATGACTGGTGCAGAGGAACAGCAGCTTGACTCGCTCCTTGCTGTTCTTCCTTTGGGAACATCAAATCCATGCCGATAGGGGGGTGCGCAGCCTATGATTTCTTTTAATCACGAGTTGAGCGCGCCAAGTATTTTTTGTCAAACTTTTTGACCATGGCCAAATTTGGCCATCGCCAGTTTGGCGTAAGAATTATTACCCTTTGTCAGCTTAATCTCTGTTATTACTTCCTCTCACACTATGAAACTCAACAGGCACATAGACCATACCCCCGTCTATGTGCCTGTTGAGTTTGGTGGTCTCAAGTGTTCACCCGGTGGAGATTAAGCTGACAAACCATGCCATTTTGCGATCCGATCTTCCAGCACGTGTGCTGAGTCCTCCAAGTGACTCAGACAGGTGTCGAAGATCCTATGTCATCAGTCGAAGCTTGGTTCAGGCTGCGCCGGAATTCTATGAATGACGTAATCAAAGAAACCTAAGTAATTTCTACAAAATAAATATCAACAGCCCCAGTCAATATTTCAGAGTCAGAGTGAGTCCAATAACCAATGTCAATCCATTCCACTCTTTTTTCTCTACTTCTCTACCTTTCTACTGCAAAATAATCGGAGGAGAACCAGCCTCAAGCAACCACGCTTCAAAGTCCTCACCTGTAATACCCTTAGGCCAATCGCCAACAATTTGAGGAACTTTACTTACAATTCCATTGTGATTAGCGAAGATATGAACCTTCTTGCCTCTGAGATTTTGCCAGTATTGCGTATTGCTTCTTCTCGGTGGACTCAACATAGTTGAGAGTGCACTGAATGGCATTATCACGGATATCATGGTCTCGTACCTTGAGCTTGACTAGGAGGCAGCAGCTCTCGCCAGTAATGCCACCACAGTAGATAGGTTCAATTTGTCTTTCACCAGTTACTTCTACTGATTCCCCTCCTAGTGGAAGAGCATTGACTGCTTCTTCGATCATTGCATCTCCTTCGGGAGTATTCATTGCCATACCACTGCACAAGACACCACCGGCGATAGGTCTAGTGCCTCCTCCTCCTCCTCCACCACCACCACCACCTCTACCACCACCTCCTCCTCCGCCACCTAGATACTCCATAACTGTACAGCCCATGACGTTTTCAATTACTTCATTGAAAACGATAAGGGGTGCCTCACCTCAGTCGTAGTTTCAGTGGGATCCTCTGGAGGAACAGTTGCAGGGATAGTTTCCGGATCCATCCCAATTGGGTCAAGTGAAGCGTCGGGCTCCATGGCAAGAATTGGTGGAATCGCAGATTGCTGCTCATCAGTAGCTAGCTCGCCTGTACCATCCCAGGTGCTGGAGAGAGGAACGTGAAGCAAGTTAGTGTTTTGTAGTGATAGATTGAACATGTAAAATCAGTGAAGTCGAGAAAGACAGCAAGTATACAAGTGGATCAAACCCAATACACACAAGACTTACAAATCGTAATACACATAACCATCTCCATCACGCCCAATCCCAATTACCATATCGTCATCATTCATCAAGATAGAGACTGCATTATACAACTGATCTGTCTTGCGCCTCTTATCCATGATGACTGATCGAATGTATTGATCTTGTTCGGTAAAATTGGCAAAGATTTCTTCGTCAATGAATTGTTTGCAGGCTTCAGCAGTCATTCTGAGGTTGACACATTCTGGCCAAGTCTCCAAGTGCTCCTGGTAATGGCGAGGAGCTACAGCAATGAAGAACAGAATAGATGTTAGGCAGAGAGGAAACACGACACCGAAACTCGGACAAGTCTTTGATGTGCAAAGGGTGACAGTGTCACACGTTATAGCAGATCACTCACTCTTTCATTCAATAATTGACGTTTCCGCAAGAATTCCCTCTTTTCTTCCGCTTTTGAAGTGATTCTCCCTCTCGCACAGTATCGAGTACAAACGCACCGAGCAAAGCGAGGAGTAAGTAATGGTAGATATATCCCCTTTTCATCATGTTGTTTTGATGCTTCTTTTGCCGGAGTTATTGCGCAAATTGCTTCGTCGAAATATGGAATGAACGAATGCTATAAAAAGTGAGGGTAGAGTTGGTGAGAGCATGCAGTGTTGCTCCTTTGTGTGTGTGTCTTAATTAAACATATGCCCACAATTGGTATCACGGTACGACAGAATGCCTGCTGTAAGCGGCATTTAAAGAATCAATTGTTGCAAAGACCGGTATTCAAATCTCAGGTCACCTGCTGCACCTTCACAAAAATCTCGCTTGGATGGATGGATGGATGCAACATCTCTTTCTGAATCTGTCAAATTGGAGCCATATATCTTGGGCGGTCACTGATCGCCGGCAACAATACAATACTACACACTGTATATAGAAACTGTGGCTAACGAACATCCTTTTAGTCTCACAAAGTCATACAAGCTGATCGTGAATGACCCCACCTCATCTCACAACCAGGAAAAATAGATACATATATCTGGACTCTATTTCTTCACACATAAAAGGAGTCGCCACCCCAATCCAGGTCACTATGGGCGATGAAGTGATACTTTTGCAGCTCTTACTGCCTCCGGAAGTAACGATGCAGCCACCCCGACACTTCAACTTGGCATCTCGTAAAACCAAAGGAACTGTAGACAACAATAATCATCATCATTCACTAACACGGCCGATCAACAATTTCCCTCCCGGGCGCAACCACGTTGTGCATTTTGCCGAAACATCAAAGCTTCACATAGTTGAGCGGCACGAGGACATCAACGAGCTGTGGTACACCAAGGCAGAATACAAATCAATGAAACGCAACATCAAGCGAGATGTCCTCCAAGCTCGTGCAAGCGATTCTGTGTCCGAAGAAGATAGCGGCTTCTGGATTGGCATTGCTCATCTACTCACACCGGCCTGTATGCTCGAGGTGCAGACTTGCAGACGTCGATGCGTAGCTGCAGTCCTCGCAGAGCAGGCGAGACAAGATCCCTCTGTAAGTTTGAGATGGGAGCATATTACACTTGCTTCCTTAGCCGAAACAAGAAAGGCCGTATTGAGAGCGAGGATGCTCGGTAGGCTCCACAAAGAATCCATTTGAGAGTATCAATCTTCTCTCTAGAGTCGGCCGTGGTGTACACTAGCAATAATAAATATGTACAGTGACAATGGTAATTGAGTAATAGTACAAGTTAGAATCATTACCATTATCTACTATCTTAACACTCCAGATTCAGATTTGTTACGGTGCACAACAGATTGAGCTGCACAACATCAATTATCTATCTTTGATCTTTGAGCAATTGCATGGATGGAGAACATATCGTATTGACTTGCAATGTTCTTACGCCCACAATTTGGTTTCACGGTACGACACAATGCCTGCTGTAAGCGGCATTTAAAGAATCAATTGTTGCAAAGACCGGTATTCAAATCTCAGGTCACCTGCTGCACCTTCACAAAAATAAGTATGTACATACGATACCGCTGCTTGGATGCAACATCTCTCTTGTTGAATCTGTCAAATTGGATTGGAGTCATATTTTGGGCGGTCATTGATCGCCGGCAACAATACCACACACGCACTCTGTAGAAACTGTGTGGCTAACATCCTTTTAGTCTCACAAAGTCATACAAGCTGATCGTGAACGTGAATAACCGAAAGCGAAAGAACAATGCGAGAAGCTGATTTCCTCATCAACCACAGGAAAAATACACACACATAGTTATCTGGACTCTACTTATTTCTTCACACATAAAAGGAGTGCCACCCCAATCCAGGTCACTGGTCGAGTAATATATGATCTATTCCATCGATTTATGCCCTTGGATAGCAACTTGGTGGAGTGTGGAGTGATGCGGCTGTTAGCAATAGCAACGTCGCGGCGACGTCGGAGGGATGGAGGAGGGTGCCGGGCCACTTTCGACCACCGTAAAAAACGAAAATGACGGCGATTGGAAGCGTATATATGGCCCCCCTCAATTGATGGCGTTGGAGCGGTGTCGCGGACCGACTATGGATGAAGTTATTCCACCATTACAATGAAAAAAGAGGATATTTCGAAATGGTAATTTTAGAGGTGTCGAAAATGAAGCGTTTGTAAGATTCGAGGGAAAAAAGCAGTGGAGTGCGCGCCATAATATTGATTGTGCACTCTAATCTAAAGAGCCAGAAGAGACCCTTAGGAATAGGAACACTGGATATCATGGTCATGGTCATGGTGACTATTCAGCTTACGCTAAAGAAAGAGTGGGCTCGCTATTCCCAAGTCCCAATGGCGATGATGGAGCACCACAGCGCGAGCAAAGGATGGTAACGCTACCGACCTGCTTGGCCCAGCTAATGCACCTCATTCTGGTTCTTGGCTCATGTTGCTGACAATTTGCTGACTCGTCTTTTTAGAGTGAAGAACAAAGACAAAGGATGCATAGGCAAATAGTAACAGTAACAATATCAATACGATCTTTCTACTTTGACTTTGGGATATTCACATTAACATCTTCACATCACATCTATTACTCTAGCACTAGCACACAGCTTAATCACTGGCACACACACAACTTTAAACTCTCATATAACGACACTTCAGTTACAGTCTTCCTTTGCCCTCTCACACTCACACGGTTCGGGAGGATTATTCACTCAGTTACTCACTTCTTCTGTCACTCTACTAGTACTAGCACACACCTTAATCATTGGCACATGAAACTTCAAACTCTCATCAAACAACGACACTTACAGCCCTCCTTGCCCTCTTGCACGGTCTCTCCCTAAAAGTGTGTTCTTCTTGATTACTATTACCAAATTGCTTCATAGCGTCTCCAATCAATCTCACAGTTCTGAAGGGTGCATGGCTCAGTATTGCATGCTGGAGTGGGATCATTTGCTCATAGTCTCGGAATGTAGCCGCTCGGACTGAGTATGATAACAAGGCATGGACTGATTCGGGATCTAGCACTTGTCTGGAAGAAGACATGATGTCGCCATCGTCTTCAAATAAGGAGCACGAACCATCACATGCAAAATGTAACGGAGTCTTCCCATCATAATCTTAAATATCGCATGCGGGAGGGTAAGCATGTGCTATCATTGATATAACTTCTGGATTTGCTCCAGAACCCGCAGCAACATGAAGAGGTGTCCGACCGAGACAATCCATGGCTGCTGTCATGTGAGGGCATAGATGAATCATCTGAGCGATGATATCAGTATCAGATGGAGGATTGTATCGAACTGCAGCATGTAGGAAGGTCATGCCGTTGAACTCGGAGCACGCCATAATAGCGCTGGCAATGTTTCGAAAGAGTGTTGGGTCGGCTAGGACTGACCGTAAGGTCTCCCAGTCTTGGCGGACGAGGAGGTGTAGGACTTCACCGATGGAGCTAAGCATGGTAAGGTATGTAAAATAAATATTTATTAAATATTTATGCTCCTCCAAAGTCCAAAGAACAAAACAGCAAAGGTTGACAGTTGGTAGGAGTACTCCTGTATAAGTAGTAGAAAAGTACAAAAGAACATGGTGTAGACCCGTGTAGTGTTGTGTTCTTTTGCTGGGAAGTACATACACTAAGAAGTACAGGGCCTTGGTTCCCAAGACCATGCGTGGTCATTTTATGGTTCTAAAATGTCATAATGAATTATATTCCTCACGTGTAAAACCTATTTGTAGATACCGCGGTACCCAAATACGTCCTCGAACGCTTTATTAAAAATTCACGTAGGAACTTGTAGGTTCACGTTGTGCAAGCCACGCTAAGCCACGTCCCTTTACGGAGAAACGCTGCATGCTATGTCATTTTACATTTTACGCATGCAATAATAGAAGACGATGATGAAGTCGCGGAACAGCAACATTGATTTCACAAAAGTGTGGCCGATGCGAGCTAAAAGTAGTTTCCTGTACATAAGGGTACCAATTTACAAAAGAATGGCAGAACAGCCGCCTACCTAATCTCGAACGCGGCTAGGAGTGGGAACGAAAACCATCTATATGTAACAATTTTAGTAGCCAAAATAACATTTACCTTTTAGCAAATTCAAGCGGGTTCAAAACCATCTGCTCGGTTAAACTCTTGTCCACATAGTTGAACTCGGAGTGTTCAACTGAACTCGGAGTTTTCAAAGAGATGACACCCACCGACAGCTGCCACCTTTGTATCTTTGTTCCGTACTTATGCAGTGTTGTACCACCACGCTAATAACACACTCCACAGACTACATCCACTGACACCCATAAAAAACTTCCATCTGCTAAGAGAGCACCGCGAGCTCCTACATACATACACCAACAACATGAGCAACAACAGTCTAGACGAAACGAAGACGAAGATCGACAGCAAGGATGGCGACATTCCCTTCATTCTTTGTACACCAACAAAAAATGACAACGATGAGGTTGATGTTGATGTTCTGGCTTCCTTCGATGCAAAAGAGTCTCCGAGGCATAACTTTTTCCTCAAGCCTCGTCGTTCTTGCAAGTGTACACTTGGCTGTCGTCATGAGCAGAATAATATGAGCACCGACACCGAACCTACCTGGAACGACGGCGATAGAGTCAGAGACAGAGACTTGTCCGACGAGCAATTGGAACGCAACAGTTCCAGCTCTCCTATGCCTATGCCAACCTTATCCTTTGATGTGTTGGTCACCCCTCCGACGGTTCCGGTGATCAATCTATTGAAGCGTCAACGTCCCTCTCACTCTCAAGAAGAAAAACAAGAAGGGAAACG
Organism: Skeletonema tropicum; assembly: GCA_037178625.1. Lineage (NCBI taxonomy): Eukaryota > Bacillariophyta > Thalassiosirophyceae > Thalassiosirales > Thalassiosiraceae > Skeletonema > Skeletonema tropicum. The sequence goes on from CM074146.1 coordinate 1,779,110, forward strand.
ACAATGGCGATAACAATAACAACTCGTCCTCCAAGATGTTGCCTCTATTTCCAAGCTTAGGACGTCAGCAGCAGTCTCAGCACCCTCCTGCTCTCCGTCGCCCTATTGCTCGTCGCCCACGATAATGGGCCTTTGCTCGCCTAGGCCTAGCGCCAGCTAACGCATGCAATCGTGACCCTTGGAAGGAAAAGTCCTCGACATATCTAGAGGCATCGATTGCTAATTCAACGCTAGCTATCAAAGAACAAGAGAAAGACACTATCACTATCACGCTGATGCTGTGTGTATGGTATCTTAAACACGTCTCGCACAAAGCCACACTATACATCTTGAAGTACTTGCTGAGCTGGAGAAGATTCATTGCGAAATAATTGTAGACTGTATCGTAATGACAAAATAAATGAACATTTGATTAAATTCTTATTGTGCTATAATTTGCCTAGTTAATTGATTGTGATTGCGTCTTAGTCTTAGTTCGAGCATTTCGTAGAGAGTGAAAAGGAGTTGTTACCCACAGAATTCAAGCTTTGACCTTGAGAGAATTCATGGGCTTGACAAGTCAGAGACATCGGTTGTAACTGACTTGATTGAGATTGATAGTGCAGAAGATCGTACCTCAGTTGTTGTTGTTGACTGGATTGAGTTCGATAGTGCAAAAGACCACCTCTCGGTTGCCGCTGTTGACTTGATAGAGTTGGAGTGCGCAGAATTTCTCTCGGGGTTCTTGCTGAATGGTTTGAGGAAGACAGAAAAGAAGATCTTCTCTTATTTTGTTGACGCACTTGACTCCGTCGTAAGTGATGATTTCGAGCAGAAAGTAATCTTAATAAAAGTATGATGTATGTAGAAGGACAAAATGTATCTCTTGAATCGGCAGTCAACTTTATGATTGAAGGAGAACCTCTGAGAATAGCCAGCTAAGTAAGTACATCTGCGTACACGTAAACATTACTTACACGCGGCGCACGCTAGAGCTAGAGCTCCTCAGATTTCCGGAATAAGCGTATGCATCAGTCGAAGCTTGTTTCAGGCTGCGCCGGAATTCTATGAATGACGTAATCAAAGAAACCTAAGTAATTTCTACAAAATAAATATCAACAGCCCCAGTCAATATTTCAGAGTCAGAGTGAGTCCAATAACCAATGTCAATCCATTCCACTCTTTTTTCTCTACTTCTCTACCTTTCTACTACAAAATAATCGGAGGAGAACCAGCCTCAAGCAACCACGCTTCAAAGTCCTCACCTGTAATACCCTTAGGCCAATCGCCAACAATTTGAGGAACTTTACTTACAATTCCATTGTGATTAGCGAAGATATGAACCTTCTTGCCTCTGAGATTTTGCCAGTATTGCGTATTGCTTCTTCTCGGTGGACTCAACATAGTTGAGAGTGCTCTGAATGGCGTTATCACGGATATCATGGTCTCGTACCTTGAGCTTGACTAGGAGGCAGCAGCTCTCGCCAGTAAGAACACCACAGTAGATAGGTTCAATTTGTCTTTCACCAGTTACTTCTCCTGATTCTCCTCCTGGTGGAAGAGCATTGACTGCTTCTTCGATCATTGCATCTCCTTCGGGAGTATTCATTGCCATACCACTGCACAAGACACCACCGGCGATAGGTCTAGTGCCTCCTCCACCACCACCTCCACCACCTCCTCCTCCGCCACCTAGATACTCCATAACTGTACAGCCCATGACGTTTTCAATTACTTCATTGAAAACGATAAGGGGTGCCTCACCTCAGTCGTAGTTTCAGTGGGATCCTCTGGAGGAACAGTTGTAGGGATAGTTTCCGGATCCATCCCAATTGGGTCAAGTGAAGCGTCGGGCTCCATGGCAAGAATTGGTGGAATCGCAGATTGCTGCTCATCAGTAGCTAGCTCGCCTGTACCATCCCAGGTGCTGGAGAGAGGAACGTGAAGCAAGTTAGTGTTTTGTAGTGATAGATTGAACATGTAAAATCAGTGAAGTCGAGAAAGACAGCAAGTATACAAGTGGATCAAACCCAATACAAACAAGACTTACAAATCGTAATACACATAACCATCTCCATCACGCCCAATTACCATATCGTCATCATTCATCAAGATAGAGACTGCATTATCATTATACAACTGATCTGTCTTGCGTCTCTTATCCATGATGACTGATCGAATGTATTGATCTTGTTCGGTAAAATTGGCGAAGATTTCTTCGTCAATGAATTGTTTGCAGGCTTCAGCAGTCATTCTGAGGTTGACACATTCTGGCCAAGTCTCCAAGTGCTCCTGGTAATGGCGAGGAGCTACAGCAATGAAGAACAGAATAGATGTTAGGCAGAGGAAACATGACACCGAAACTCGGACAAGTCTTTGATGTACAAAGGGTGACAGTGTCACACGTTATAGCAGATCACTCACTCTTTCATTCAATAATTGACGTTTCCGCAAGAATTCCCTCTTTTCTTCCGCTTTTGAATTTGAAGTAATCGTATCTCCCTCTCGCACAGTATCGAGTACAAACGCACCGAGCAAAGCGAGGAGTAAGTAATGGTAGATATATCCCCTTTTCATCATGTTGTTTTGATGCTTCTTTTGCCGGAGTTATTGTTTAAACATATGCCCACAATTTGGTATCACGGTACGACAGAATGCCTGCTGTAAGCGGCATTTAAAGAATCAATTGTTGCAAAGACCGGTATTCAAATCTCAGGTCACCTGCTGCACCTTCACAAAAATCTCGCTTGGATGGATGGATGGATGCAACATCTCTTTCTGAATCTGTCAAATTGGAGCCATATATCTTGGGCGGTCACTGATCGCCGGCAACAATACAATACTACACACTGTATATAGAAACTGTGGCTAACGAACATCCTTTTAGTCTCACAAAGTCATACAAGCTGATCGTGAATGACCCCACCTCATCTCACAACCAGGAAAAATAGATACATATATCTGGACTCTATTTCTTCACACATAAAAGGAGTCGCCACCCCAATCCAGGTCACTATGGGCGATGAAGTGATACTTTTGCAGCTCTTACTGCCTCCGGAAGTAACGATGCAGCCACCCCGACACTTCAACTTGGCATCTCGTAAAACCAAAGGAACTGTAGACAACAATAATCATCATCATTCACTAACACGGCCGATCAACAATTTCCCTCCCGGGCGCAACCACGTTGTGCATTTTGCCGAAACATCAAAGCTTCACATAGTTGAGCGGCACGAGGACATCAACGAGCTGTGGTACACCAAGGCAGAATACAAATCAATGAAACGCAACATCAAGCGAGATGTCCTCCAAGCTCGTGCAAGCGATTCTGTGTCCGAAGAAGATAGCGGCTTCTGGATTGGCATTGCTCATCTACTCACACCGGCCTGTATGCTCGAGGTGCAGACTTGCAGACGTCGATGCGTAGCTGCAGTCCTCGCAGAGCAGGCGAGACAAGATCCCTCTGTAAGTTTGAGATGGGAGCATATTACACTTGCTTCCTTAGCCGAAACAAGAAAGGCCGTATTGAGAGCGAGGATGCTCGGTAGGCTCCACAAAGAATCCATTTGAGAGTATCAATCTTCTCTCTAGAGTCGGCCGTGGTGTACACTAGCAATAATAAATATGTACAGTGACAATGGTAATTGAGTAATAGTACAAGTTAGAATCATTACCATTATCTACTATCTTAACACTCCAGATTCAGATTTGTTACGGTGCACAACAGATTGAGCTGCACAACATCAATTATCTATCTTTGATCTTTGAGCAATTGCATGGATGGAGAACATATCGTATTGACTTGCAATGTTCTTACGCCCACAATTTGGTTTCACGGTACGACACAATGCCTGCTGTAAGCGGCATTTAAAGAATCAATTGTTGCAAAGACCGGTATTCAAATCTCAGGTCACCTGCTGCACCTTCACAAAAATAAGTATGTACATACGATACCGCTGCTTGGATGCAACATCTCTCTTGTTGAATCTGTCAAATTGGATTGGAGTCATATTTTGGGCGGTCATTGATCGCCGGCAACAATACCACACACGCACTCTGTAGAAACTGTGTGGCTAACATCCTTTTAGTCTCACAAAGTCATACAAGCTGATCGTGAACGTGAATAACCGAAAGCGAAAGAACAATGCGAGAAGCTGATTTCCTCATCAACCACAGGAAAAATACACACACATAGTTATCTGGACTCTACTTATTTCTTCACACATAAAAGGAGTCGCCACCCAATCCAGGTCACTGGTCGAGTAATATATGATCTATTCCATCGATTTATGCCCTTGGATAGCAACTTGGTGGAGTGATGGTGATGCGGCTGTTAGCAATAGCAACGTCGCGGCGACGTCGGAGGGATGGAGGAGGGTGCCGGGCCACTTTCGACCACCGTAAAAAACGAAAATGACGGCGATTGGAAGCGTATATATGGCCCCCCTCAATTGATGGCGTTGGAGCGGTGTCGCGGACCGACTATGGATGAAGTTATTCCACCAATACAATGAAAAAAGAGGATATTTCGAAATGGTAATTTTAGAGGTGTCGAAAATGAAGCGTTTGTAAGATTCGAGGGAAAAAAGCAGTGGAGTGCGCGCCATAATATTGATTGTGCACTCTAATCTAAAGAGCCAGAAGAGACCCTTAGGAATAGGAACACTGGATATCATGGTCATGGTCATGGTGACTATTCAGCTTACGCTAAAGAAAGAGTGGGCTCGCTATTCCCAAGTCCCAATGGCGATGATGGAGCACCACAGCGCGAGCAAAGGATGGTAACGCTACCGACCTGCTTGGCCCAGCTAATGCACCTCATTCTGGTTCTTGGCTCATGTTGCTGACAATTTGCTGACTCGTCTTTTTAGAGTGAAGAACAAAGACAAAGGATGCATAGGCAAATAGTAACAGTAACAATATCAATACGATCTTTCTACTTTGACTTTGGGATATTCACATTAACATCTTCACATCACATCTATTACTCTAGCACTAGCACACAGCTTAATCACTGGCACACACACAACTTTAAACTCTCATATAACGACACTTCAGTTACAGTCTTCCTTTGCCCTCTCACACTCACACGGTTCGGGAGGATTATTCACTCAGTTACTCACTTCTTCTGTCACTCTACTAGTACTAGCACACACCTTAATCATTGGCACATGATGACACAGGATGCGATATTTCGCGTATGTACGGATTCTATACAGTTATGTTATGGTAGGGTATCTAAGATACATTGTATGTAAGAGGTTGCGCTTTGAGAGGCTTTTGAAGCAAATCACGCTTGATCTCATAGAGAGGAAAAGAAATAAAATAAACAACAGTCAATTGACGCATCGGAACGATTTCTGAGGAGAAATCTGGAGCAATCCACTTCCTTGTTGGAGAGATCTGACAGAACCGCTATTACTACGCAACCCTCTTACTGCTGCAAGTCTGCGCAAGTTAAGAGATTAATCAGTCGTCGTGTAGTTTCTATCTTCAATCAAATCTGGTTGAATATTTGAGCTTCCGGCGTTTCCACCGAAGTAAGTTAGACAAGTATGTTTCACACCTTCTGTGGCTGTTAATTTGTCGCTGCCAACCTGAATTCTCGGGAGTTTGGTCATAGGTCTTCCCATCAGCAACCTGTAGGGCAGATAGAGCTTCAGCGAGTGGACTTCTAACACAGCCACAATCTGAGGACGGGCGTGGACCCACAACGGAGCAAGTCTGTTTCAACCTGTGACTTACCAAAGCGAAGGAAACGTCTAACTAAATCTAGATTCATTTCTGTTCGATTGGGAGAACAAAACCTAGTTACAGTAACACTTTTATCGTCTTCATCACGGTCACACAACTTCAATTATGGGGCGGCGTGGTAGTGCTAATGATGAGTTACTCCGAAGAAGACTCGATCATGTTTCGAAGGAATGGTTTGACAATGAACATTTCTTCCTCAGCATTCTTGTAAAAGAGGGTATCAAAACTTGGTACGATTATGTCGACTTCGTCGTTAACCTAGACGAAATCAACGCAATGAAGAATCGGAACCGCTCAGGGAGTTCGGATGAGGATGATATCGATGAGTATGACGGCTACATCCCACCGACGTGGAGGAGGCTGATGCTATATAGCTTATCGTATGTCAATGAATTGCAAATTGAGAAAGGAGTTTCTAATAATGGATTGGTCGATATCACGGGTGTCACTATCCGCGAATTTGACAACTATATCGATGGATGTCCTCCGATCATCAAGGTGTTCACAAACGACCTTGCAAGAGAACACGCAGCGAAAGTTGAACGCCGCGAGCAGGAGCTGCGCAGAGTTAAGTTGGAAGCCGACGCTGCTCAAGCTAAATTTGACATCGCATGGGATAAGGCCTATGGTCAATCTGGTGCAAGGACAAATTCTAGTCGGAGTTCGCGAGGTTCTGTAAATACTCCGCGTCCAAATAAGTCCGAAAACTTCTCCTACGGTCCGAGCAGACAGGAGCAGTGCGTTGACACAGATGGAGTTGAGGATAACCCTTTTGAGGCAGGAGACAATTCTTCAGAGGCAAGGGATAACCTTCCAAGTGAGGCTCATTTCTACACAGGCCTAGGTTTTACTGGTGGCAAGACCCAATCTACCAGCCGATCTTTGCCCCAACAATCACAAGACAGTTCTCATGGCGGCCATGTACCTTTCATTGGATCATTGCCTTCTTCCAAACCATCTTCCAAACGCAGTAAGAAGAAGAAGAAGAAAAAGAAGCCTTATGGTGGCGGCGGTGACGGCGGTAGTAGTAGTGGAGGCAGCAGTGATAGCAGCGGCAGAACCAGCAGCATTCCTTCCCACATCAGCACATCGATTCCGGACAGCAAGAGTGGAAGAAGCCCCTACCGTGGTGCATACAGAAAACACCAGCCAAGGTCGAAGTTGAAGTTTGATCCAACCTGTTTTCCCCAACATTCAGATCAAACGGCGTGGACAACATATGCACACGGGTTTGCAGCCGTTCTCAAGTCATTCAATATGCAGGAGCTCATCGATCCCACCTTCCGCCCAATCGCTCGACACAAGGAGGCATTCAAGCTGGACAACTCGACACTTTACTATATCCTCAATTCAACGGTGAAAAGTCACAAGGGACGTGAATTTGTTCTCAGTGAAGCAGATACTTTTGATGGGCAGAAAGTGTGGACGAAGATGGCACAATATTACTCCGGTTCTGGATCTATCGCTGCTGAGCATGCGAAGAACGAGGTGTACAACCGCATCAACACCCCGCTTGATGTACACTCCAAACGTGTCCGTCTTGTCCCTACTATTGCAAAATGGGAAACAGATGTCACTGAGTTCATGCTTCGTAGTGGCACGCCGCTTCTGTCCAAGGAGAAATTTGAGATGTTCAAACGTTTCATCAGTGGTGTGAAGGAATTGGATAATGTTGTTTCCTTGAGTACTCTGACCCAGTCTATTGTTCACAGCAGAGGGGGAGGAAGTCGCACATTGAGCCCTGATGAGCTTTTGGCTGCGTATAAGCAGGAAGCAAGCATGGTCGACGCTCGCAACAAAAGAGATATGGTATCACGTCGTCATCAGATTGTCAATGAGTGCAGAAATGTCAACCATACTCGTGCTGCATACCAAAAGGCTGGGTATGAAATCAATACCATTGATTTTGGGGGTGTAACGGATGACAAATTGGATGATGACCAGTGGTATGACGTAATGATGTCCAGCTTAGGGGAGCGAAGAAAGGGATTCTTGCCGGGAGATGCGCACCGCCAGCTCACTCCAGAAGAAAAGAAGTATTGGGAGAAGTTCTCGGAGGAGTCGAAGGAACTTATCATGACTGCTCGAGGTGTACCAAATGTCAAGCCTCCGCCTCGTCGTCGTAATGGTGGTGATGCCTTTCGTTCTAACACATCTCGTGTGCCCAATACTCCCGTAGCCCAAGGTGCCACAGCGAATGTCACTGAGCAATCTCAGGTCAACAACACTGAAGTTGGTTATGATGATTTGGCTTCCATCCCTGCAGACGCTCCCGAAGTACAGGCCAATTACGCAGAGCTATGGGAAAATGTCTACAATGTGAACATGACCTCCATCCAAGACAGTGATGATTTTCGTCAGAATGGCACAGAATTTATTGACCTACTAGAGAAGAATCGCGAGGTGAATGAAACTCATTTTGAAGTGAATCAAACTAGCGAACTTGAACCATTCCGTCTACCTCGATTCCTCTCGCAGCCGAAGAAGAAATCCACTACGCCACGAGTCACTTTCGCTGATGAGTCTGTATCAGAAATGGGGAGCGAGGCTAAGGCTGATAGTGTTTCTCAGTCGGGGAGTGTGATGAAGGTTGATAGTATCTCTCAGCCGGAGAGTGTGACTACAATTGATATCCAGTTCCATGATATTCAGTCTGATGACGGTACCACAACACAATTGCTCGTACCATCGAATTGTCTCACGCAAGTGAATGAATCACGCAAGGGAAATGTATGTAAGCAGGAAGGCAAGCAACTTGATGAAGTCTCACAAGAGCTTAGTCCAGCCCAGCACAAGTCTGTGCCTTACAACATCTCTTTCACTGGATCTTCCATTCTCGATGCGTGGCAAGAGTCTTACCCGATTGGTACTCAGGATGTCTATGATGCCAACACTCATCTTACTGATGGCAGTTCTGAGAAGATTTATGGGGAGGATACTGACACAAAGACATGAAACTTCAAACTCTCATCAAACAACGACACTTACAGCCCTCCTTGCCCTCTTGCACGGTCTCTCCCTAAAAGTGTGTTCTTGTTGATTACTATTACCAAATTGCTTCATAGCGTCTCCAATCAATCTCACAGTTCTGAAGGGTGCATGGCTCAGTATTGCATGCTGGAGTGGGATCATTTGCTCATAGTCTCGGAAGGTAGCCGCTCGGACTGAGTATGATAACAAGGCATGGACTGATTCGGGATCTAGCACTTGTCTGGAAGAAGACATGATGTCGCCATCGTCTTCAAATAAGGAGCACGAACCATCATGACACAGGAAATGATATTTCGTGTATTTACGGATTCTTACAGTTATGGTATGTTAGGGGTAACATACGGTCTATGTAGATAGAGATTGCGTTAGGAGCGATTCCATCGTTCTTCTCACAATAAAGGAAAGAAAAATAAACATAAAGACGTCGTTTGTCGACAACGTGCTGTCTTCTCCGTAGAAGAACACAACCTGCTATTACTACGCAACTCTCTTGTCCTGTATCATCTACAGTGATTAAGAGATTAACAGGTATCGTTTGTTCTGTCTTTCAACCAATTTGGCTGATTTACTGAGCACCGGTACTTCATCGAGTAAGCAAAGTGAGCAACGCTGTTCCTTTCTACTCGTCTGTTATTGTCGTCGCCAACCCGGACGACCGGGAGTTTGGAAAAAGATCTACCCATCTAGTCAACTATATGAGTAGATAGAGCTTCACGAGTGAGCCATTAAACCGGCCACAGACCTGTCGCGGACGTGAATCCACCCTAGAGGAACGATCCTCAACTGTAACTTATCAACTATGAGGGCTCTAATCACTAACGTAGTGTTATTGCTGCTCTTGTTGACAGTTCAAAACCTAGTTGCAGTCTCATCATCATCATCCCCCGTCCTACCTGTCGTCGAATTAGATACAACGATGTCGTCTTATTCACCGAACAAGGAGATCCTACGGAAGAGATTTATTCACCTCAAGAATGAGTGGTTTCAACGCCACACTTACATTCTCAGCGTCTTCGTAAAAGAAGGTATCAAGAGTTGGTACGATTACGTCGCTTTCATTGAGAATCTGGACGAAGTTAACTCTGTTAAGAATCGGAACGACTCATATCAAGATGACGATGATGGGAATTGTGGTGGTGATGCCAGTGCCATCAGCTACTTCTGGAAGAAACGGATGATCCATAGCTTATCGTATGTCAATGAATTGCAAATCGAGCATGGACCACTCAATACTGGATTGGTGGATATTCAAAGTCATGGTTACATCGAATTCTGCAACTATTGCGATGCCAACCCCCCATTCCAATCGTTTTCGAACAGCCTTGCACGCGAACACGCTGTCAAGTTCAGGCTACTTGAACTCGAAGAGCGCAAGGCACACGCAGAGGTTCTTTCCGCGGAGGCTGAAGCAGACATATTGCGGGATAGGGCCTATGGCGGTAGCAGTGTGATGACAAATCCTGATCGTGAAGGAACAATTTCGAAGGTATCTGGTTCTCGGCATTCGCTCAAAGACAATTCCAGATTCCTTGGTACGATCGATGGTGGGGATAACTTTAGTTTGGATGGGGATAACCTTAGTTTGGGCAGCAATTCAGTGGATAATCACCCAACCACTATGGGTAATCTTTCTTCTGGCTTCACCGGCATTCCATTTGGTCCGCTGAATTTTGGATCTACCAGCGGTTCGCATTCACACCACTCACAACGCTCCTCTGGTTTGCATGGGCAGTCTCATCACAGCCCCTCCTCTTCGTCTTCATCACACAAGAAGAAGAAGAAGAAGCCCTATGGTGGCGGTGGTGGTGGTGGTGGCAGCAGTGGTGGAAGCAGCAGCAGCAGCCGCGGCAGCAACAGTGGAAGCAGTATTCCGTCCCAAATCAGTGCTAGTGGATCCGGCGGGTCTGGGGGAGGTAACGGTCGCTATGCTGGAGTCTACAAGAAGTCCGATCCTAGAGTTAGATTGAAGTTTGATTATCATGATGTCATGTCTGCCAATGGTGAAGTTGTCAGTCTACTTGTACCGTCAGTCCAGGATTCGTCTCCCGTTCCCTACAATATTGCATGTACTGGCTCCAAAGTTCTTGATAATTGGCAAAACACTCACGAGACTAGCCCTACTGATGGCGACGGTGTTTCCGAGATGTCTGCAGATGGGGAGGCTATTCGCTACCATGTTCATTCCACTGAGGTTTCTCATGATGAAGATAGCTCTGAGGCCCTCTCTGATGACACGTCCACTGATGATGACTTCCGTGAGCCAGATGCAGGTGATGACAATGCCACTTACCGTGTGTCAAGGAGTAAGCATCACACTAGGAAGGGTGATCTTGCAGACAGAGGCGCTAATGGAGGTGTCCAAGGTGATAGTCTTCGCGTTATCAACGTGATTCCCAATCTCCACGTTGATCTTTCCGGCCTCGACAACCATACCTTGGCTAAGACGCCGATTGGCACTTGCGGTGGTGTTGTTTTGACTCAGCGAGGTCCTGTTATTGCGGTCTTTCATCGGTACGCTCTATTGGGGAGAGGACGCAGTATTCACTCGAGCATCCAACTTGAAGCTTATGGGAATACAGTCGATGATAGATCTATTGCTTTTGGTGGTGGACAGTGCATTGAGACTGAGGACGGTTACCGCATTCCTTTGGATATTCAAGATGGCCTTGCCTATCTCAACATCCGTCCATTCACCAACGATGAACTCGAGCATTTGCCACAAGTTGTCATGACTGCTGACACGGCTTGGAGACCTACAGTTCACGACTCTGTCATCTCTGACGATCCTACTTGGTATGAGCGTCAACCTAACGAGCCTCTTCCCAACGCTGAGAACTTCAATGCTGTTGGCGAGTTTCTTCACCGCGATGCGAATGTCACCGCATCCTCCCATCACTCCGATCCAGAATCTCCATTCCCCTTCTATGAAGCTCCATCTGCCTCTGATCTCATCTCCGTCGAGGAAGATATTATTCCCTCAGTCAACGTCAACGAACATTTTGGATTTCCATCTATGATTCCTGGACTCCTACGTGATGTCGAGAAATATGGGGAGCTTCTTACTGGGCAGGTGGTTGGTGTACATGAGACTCGTGCGCACGCTCGTGATTATGATGCTCTTCGTCCATTCTTCCTCAATGCACCCCGTGAGGTTGTTGTGCACACAATGCGGTCTACTACCCAGTGGTATAATTCCATCCCGCAAGCTAGTCGTCTTTATGACATGCGCAAGGCTCATTTTCCTGCTTGCAACATCTTTCGCCGCCACGAGGCTGTCGGTACAGACACGGTCTTCTTTGATATTGAAGCATGGGGAGGGTATCGCTGCTGTCAATTCTATATAGGTCGACGTAGCTACTACATGTCTGCTCATGGGATGCTTACGGATGGTCAATTTGCTGGGAGCCTTGAGGATGAAATTCGGTACCGTGGAGCAATGGATCTGCTCATCCCTGACAGGGCTAAGGCTGAAATTAGTGCAAGGGTCATGGAACTTCTTCGTGCCTTCCAGATTAAAGACTGGCAGTCCGAACCGCATCATCAAAATCAAAATATTGCAGAGCGGTACATCCAAGAACTTAAGAAGTATTGCAATTGGGTCCTGAATACCTCCGGCGCTCCTCCAGAATCCATCTTTTTCATCATCAAGTATGCTATGTTCATCCACAATCGCACGGCGAGGGAAAACTTGGGTTGGAGGACTCCTCATGAAGCCTTGACTGGGCAAACGCCTGACATTAGCATGCTTCTTTGCTTTCGTTTCTGGCAGGTGGTGTATATCAAGAACTACAGAGACATGGGAACTGGTTTTCCTTCGGAATCTAACGAGATCCTTTGCCATTTCTTGGGATACTCTGAGACCGTTGGTCACAGTATGACGTTCATGGTATACAACCCCGAGACCCATTCCATCCTTTATCGGTCGAGCATTCGAGCGGAGAACGAGAATGATATCAAGAAATCACCTATCCCACCTCATAACAATCCAGATCAGCGAGATACTCATCAGCAATGGCATGATGCCTTCCCAACTATTGAGGAGTTTGTGCCTTCTCCCGAGGATGCAACTGAGCCAGCAACAGTTCGTCCAGAAGTTCCAACAACTGCCACAAATCGTGATGGAACACCACTTCGTCGTAGTCCAAGATGGCGAGTCCAGTCCACCGACAAGGAAGCAACCTCTACTTCTTCCAATACTACTCCACACAGCCGTAGCCGCAGCCGTAATCGCAAGAAGAGTGATGAAGATGGGGGAGCAACCGCTGGGAAACCCAATCAGAACCAACCATCAGCTAAGCCATCCAACTTGAACCAGCTGAAATCTGATGAACTTGTGGGGAGGACTGTCCTTTTGAAAACTCGCGACGATGGGCAACGTTTCAGAGCTGAAATAGTCGGTATTCTTGAGGATTTCGAGGGGCAACGAGATAGCAACCCTGAGCTGATCAAATTCAAATGCCGTGTTGGGGATGCAAAGTTTGATGAGATTGTTGATTACAACGATATGCTGGGACTCATTGAGGAGCAAGTACAGAATGAGGATGGTACTTGGAGATTTAGGCAGATCAAGGGGCATACGAAGCCATGTAGGCGCAGTGATAAGCCCAAGATTCTGATCGAGTGGGAATCTGGGGAGGTGACGTTGGAACCTGTCTACAATATTGCAATCAAGGATAGATGGATTGTTGCTGAGTACGCCAGAGACAACAACCTTGTTGAGGAGTGGGATGAAATATGGCCAAGCTTGAGACTGCGCAACGCTGCCAAGAATGCGAAGAAACTAATTCGTATGATCAATGCCGCAAAGCGACTCTCCCACAAGTCAGCTCCTGTCTACATGTACGGGCATCGAGTTCCCCGCAATCACGATGAAGCTATGGAGTTGGATAGGATCAACAAGAACAACAAGTGGCTTAAGAGTGAAGAATTGGAGAAGGAGCAGCTGTTCCAGTACAAGACGTTCAAGGACTATGGCCATAGATCGAAGGGTAGACCTCCTGAAGGATACAAGAGAATCACTCTTCATTTTGTGTATGCGGTGAAGCATGACGGTCGATACAAGTCCCGAGTTGTTGCTGGAGGCCATCTCACCGATACACCCGTTGAAAGTGTCTACTCTGGTGTTGTTTCTCTCCGTGGGATTCGTTTCGTCATCTTTCTTGCAGAGCTAAATGGGCTACAAGTCTATCAGACGGATGTGGGAAATGCGTATCTCGAAGCATACACCAAGGAGAAGGTCTATGTTATTGCCGGTCCCGAATTCCAGAATCTTGAGGGGCATATCCTTGTTATTGTTAAGGCACTCTACGGACTCAAGAGTTCAGGTTTACGCTGGTATGAACGTTTTGCTGACGTCCTGAGAGAGATGGGTTTCGTTCAGTGTCCCGCAGAACCTGAGATTTGGATGCGAGCGCATCGCAAGGATGGTTCTATTATTTGGCCCAGTGACAACAAGGATGAAGGTGGCAATGGTTCTTCCGCTAGCTCCACAAGACCTTCAACTACCTCCAAGTACCCAGTTCCCACCAATGATGGTTCGTATTACGAGTACATTGCGACTTACGTGGATGACTTGACTATCGCATCTAGGGACGCGATGAAGATTACGGAAACGCTAGAAAAGAAGTACAAGTTCAAATTGAAAGGAACCGAGCCTCTCAAATTCCTGCTTGGATGTGACTACTTCCGTGATGAAGATGGTGTTCTGTGTCAAGCTCCCAAGAAATACATCGAGAAGATGTCAGAGTCATATGAGCGTTTCTTTGGGGAGAAGCCGCCGCGTAAGGTATCATCACCGCTGGAGAAGGGAGATCATCCTGAACTCGACGATTCAGATTTCCTGGATGAAAATGAGACGAGGATCTATCAGTCCATGATTGGCTCCGCTCAATGGGTAGTTTCTATCGGTCGTTTCAATGGGGAACACAATCCATCCGATGTATTGAGCAAGCACTGGGGATATCAAGTCGTATGGCCACTATTGCGACCACTTTTATTTTGGAAAGGCGACACAATGGATATTATCAGAGAAAAGAAAAAAAAAAGGAAAACTGTCGAATCGTAGGGGAGTGACACAGGAAATGATATTTCGTGTATTTACGGATTCTTACAGTTATGGTATGTTAGGGGTAACATACGGTCTATGTAGATAGAGATTGCGTTAGGAGCGATTCCATCGTTCTTCTCACAATAAAGGAAAGAAAAATAAACATAAAGACGTCGTTTGTCGACAACGTGCTGTCTTCTCCGTAGAAGAACACAACCTGCTATTACTACGCAACTCTCTTGTCCTGTATCATCTACAGTGATTAAGACATCACATGCAAAATGTAACGGAGTCTTCCCATCATAATCTTGAATATCGCATGCGGGAGGGTAAGCATGTGCTATCATTGATATAACTTCTGGATTTGCTCCAGAACCCGCAGCAACATGAAGAGGTGTCCGACCGAGACAATCCATGGCTGCTGTCATGTGAGGGCATAGATGAATCATCTGAGCGATGATATCAGTATCAGATGGAGGATTGTATCGAACTGCAGCATGTAGGAAGGTCATGCCGTTGAACTCGGAGCACGCCATAATAGCGCTGGCAATGTTTCGAAAGAGTGTTGGGTCGGCTAGGACTGACCATAAGGTCTCCCAGTCTTGGCGGACGAGGAGGTGTAGGACTTCACCGATGGAGAAAAGCATGGTAAGGTATGTAAAATAAATATTTATTAAATATTTATGCTCCTCCATAGAACAAAACAGCAAAGGTTGACAGTTGGTAGGAGTACTCCTGTATAAGTAGTAGAGAAGTACAAAAGAACATGGTGTAGACCCGTGTAGTGTTGTGTTCTTTTGCTGGGAAGTATTTACACTAAGAAGTACTTACAGGGCTGGGTTCCCAAGACCATGCGTGGTCATCTTTTAACCCTTTCCTTCCGAGGTACTCATTTGGTACTCATTTTGACTTTCGGTCATAACTACGCAAATACTAGCCCGATTCTTACGGTTCAAAGACCAGCAACTTTCCATTTAGGTAGTTTAGAACGAGTCTGCAAAGTGCCGCGACGTTATTCCAACCATTCGCCGCATGGTAATGGTTACAAAATCGTAGTCAGAGGTGTCGACCCTCTCCTCTTTTTTGGCTTTTTTTTTTTGCAAAAACATCACGCATCACGCATCACACAATAACAAAAAACATCTCCTCCATGATGATCTGGCGACAAACCATGGTATTATTGGACCAGCAACGACAAGATCAACATAAACAACATGTTGCCTAACACAGATTTTTCTGCTGATTTCGATTATGTAAGCGGCGGCATCCGATTCGACGTCGTTTTGATCGTATGCGGCTCTTTCCGTCGTGGGCATAAAATCCGCACATGCCGAGCAACAACATGATATACTCATATTAAACTTCTTTCGGTAACTTAATAGCCTTGGTACATTATAAACTCCTTCTATATATTATAATGATCGATTATTATTCTCGTTTTTATTCACTACATGCCAAATACACGTATTAATGAAGTAGTAGGTCAAATCATCCGCTGCTAATAGGATGGCACCCGGTTGGAAAGATGTTGTTGGTAGTCATGTTGTAACCTAAAACCACTGTCAAACGCTCACAATAGACGGCCAATGGTGTTGTGTGGCGAGATGGCTCCCGTCCTATGGATCAAATGGGCGCATACCCCTTCATGTAATGGTGTGGGTGACTGATATAGGGCATCTCATTTCCCCCAAAATGTGCTATATTACAATTAGTCCAACAATGTTGTAGCCGCAATAAATTAGAGCAATCCAGTGCAACAGCGTTGATTGTCATATAATAGTCAAGGCCTCAATGAGTTTTGGCACTTCTACATCTTGTATTCTGTCAGATATATGCATTCTTCTTTTTGATGTGTTTTGTGGAAATTATCCATTTTCACATGCTGTATTCACCATGCCACTGCATGCGTCATAGGGCGCCCAGTCACACTGTTTAGTTGATGGATGGCCGCTCAATAGTATACAGTCGGCGTCTGCAAACCAGTAGGGTGGCAAAGTAGGTCCAACTATTCATCTGAAGACCATGATGGAAGTGCATCATCACACCGATGTCGCAGCGCAATTTTTCGACACCTCTACTATGGTGTGATAAAAAGTAGCGATGGCGTGGGTCGATGACCACCTGAGGGCACCACTTCACAGAAAGGCTATTGGAGAGTGAGTTGCTGCAGTGGGGCTGTCTAGATTTATGTGTAGGCAGTGTTATTGATGTCGGCAAGTATGGGGTCGAGGTGCGCCATGGTCATCGCTGATGTTTTTTGTACTATCCCTCTCGGAAGGAAAGGGAAAATGTCATAATTGATTAATTCCTCACGTGTAAAAACTGTTTGTAGATACCGCGGTACCCAAATACGTCCTCGAAGGCTTTTTTAAAAATTCACGTAGGAACTTAGTAGGTTCACGTTGTGCAAGCCACGCTAAGCCACGTCCCTTTACGGAGAAACGCTGCATGCAATGTCATTTTATACATTTTACGCATGCAATAATAGAAGACGATGATGAAGTCGCGGAACAGCAACATTGATTTCACAAAAAAGTGTGGCCGATGCGAGCTAAAAGTAGTTTCCTGTACATAAGGGTACCGATTTACAAAAGAATGGCAGAACAGCCGCCTGCCTACCTAAGTACTATGTAATCTATCTATCTATCTATCTATATACTTAATCTCAAACGCGGCTACATTATAGAAGTGGGAACGAAAACCATCTTTTAGTAGCCAAAATAACATTTACCTTTCAGCAAATTCAAGCGGGTTCAAAACCATCTGCTCGGTTCAACTTTTGTCCAGATGGTTGAACTCGGACTTTTCAACTGAACTCGGAGTTTTCAAAGAGATGACACCCACCGACAGCTGCCACCTTTGTATCTTTGTTCCGTACTTCTACTTATGCAGTATTGTACCACCACGCACAATCAACACACTCCACGACACCATCCACAAACACCCATAAAAACTTCCATCTGTTACAGAGAGCACCGCGAGCTCCTACATACATACCAACAACATGAGCAACAACAGTCTAGACGAAACGAAGACGAAGATCGACAGCGACAGCAAGGATGGCGACATTCCCTTCATTCTTTGTACACCAACAAAAAATGACAACGATGAGGTTGATGTTGATGTTCTGGCTTCCTTCGATGCAGAAGAGTCTCCGAGGCATAACTTTTTCCTCAAGCCTCGTCGTTCATGCAAGTGTACACTTGGCTGTCGTCATGAGCAGAATAATATGAGCACCGACACCGAACCTACCTGGAACGACAGCGACAGAGACAGAGACAGAGACTTGTCCGACGAGCAATTGGAACGCAACAGTTCCAGCTCTCCTATGCCTATGCCAACCTTATCCTTTGATATGATGGTCACCCCTCCGACGGTTCCGGTGATCAATCTGTTGAAGCGTCAACGTCCCTCTCACTCTCAAGAAGAAAAACAAGACGGAAACGACGATGGCGATAACAATAACAACTCGTCCTCCAAGATGTTGCCTCTATTACCAAGCTTAGGACGTCAGCAGCAGTCTCAGCACCCTCCTGCTCTCCGTCGCCCTATTGCTCGTCGTCCACGATAATGGGCCTTTGCTCGCCTAGGCCTAGCGCCAGCTAACGCATGCAATCGCGACCCTTGGAAGGAAAAGTCCTCGACATATCTAGAGGCATCGATTGCTAATTCACCGCTAGCTATCAAAGAACAAGTCAAGGACACTATCACGGTGATGCTGTGTGTATGGTATCTTAAACAAGTCTCGCACAAAGCCACGCTATACATCTTGAAGTACTTGCTGGAGAAGATTCGTTGCGAAATAATTGTAGAACTGTATCTTATTGACAAAATAAATGAACATTTGATTAAATTCTTATTGTTCTATAATTTGCCTAGTTAATTGATTGCGTCTTAGTTCGAGCATTTCGTAGAGAGTGAAAAGGAGTTGTTACCCACAGAATTCAAGCTTTGACCTTGAGAGAATTCATGGGCTTGACAAGTCAGAGACATCTGTTGTAACTGACTTGATTGAGTTTGATAGTGCAGAAGATCATACCTCAGTTGTTGTTGTTGACTGGATTGAGTTCGATAGTGCAAAAGACCACCTCTCGGTTGCCGCTGTTGACTTGATAGAGTTGGAGTGCGCAGAATTTCTCTCGGTTCTTGCTGAATTCATCGGAAGTCCAGCACTCCGCAAAGGGGGTTTTTAAATTCACACGTAGATTTAAATTCCTACGTACTATGGTGATCTGCTAGTACTAAAATCACGATCCGGCACTAATATAAACTCATGCAATTTTAATTAACATTAATGATTGTTATGCCCTTTCCCCTCATTGTGTATCTATGGTAACTAGCCATGGCGTCCGAAACATCACTATCGGCCCCTCACCTGCCCCATCAGCCATTGGTGCATTGAAATAACATCGAACATGGCATCGACTAGTACACGGTCTAGGAGATCTCGTATATCTCCTCCTCTTCCACAGTCTCATGAGGAGCTACAGATTGGCGGATGTTATCACCAGATTTGTGCAACTCCGTCTTCGCCTCACTACAATGTGGCCACAGCATGTGCTTTGATTGCTTCGGTGCTGCTCAGGCCAATAGATCCGCCGATCTCAGAATCAAATGTACTTATCGTGCTCCCAATGACGATTTGCACCTGTGAAACAGATACGGTCCTTATATCTGTGGGGACGGGTTGCCAACTTTTGGGATGCTGCGGCTGAAACGAACCGATCAAGCCTACAAAAGGAAAACATTCCTTCCGCTTAATGGTGACTTTCATACAGTGCTAGAGCTCCATAAGACGCGAGGGAAAATGTTCGGACCCTGACGGTACACCAGTCAACACTGAAATGATAGATGCTCCAGTGGCAGGTGAGAAAAGAATGGGTGCATACATTAGGGTGAAATATATCGACACCGTCATGAATGCTGCTTCGAGAGAGAAGGAAATAACTGCGCTATTGAAGGATATCCAGCCAACAGTTGAGATGCAGAAAGAGAATGACAGGAAACATCTTGATCGAAGTATTTCTACTGATGTCACGTATGTGGAGAAAAACTATGATGCATCTGAGTTAAAGTCAGCCTATGCACGTGTCAGTGACGAGTGGAATCCTTTTGAGCACGGTGGGCATAACCTTGCACAGCTACCGAAGAAGAACTACGAGGAAGTGTATTAAGCTAAGGTTGCTTGTGATGCAAGGAGGTGGGAGGAGGTGGATTCAGAAAGATCGAGCATTGATTTAGACTGAGCAGATAAGGATCCGAAGAAATAATATGGAGTGTAGGGATACATAGAGTAAACAACACGGCAATAAGAAGTAGGCTTGACGAGATGTTGCTGTCCCGCTTCTTCAATCTTATCGGCAATGCCAATCTGTTATTGAATCTTTACTCTCGGAAGAAGTATGATGTTTCTACATAAGTGGCGGAGGTAGCAACAGGAATGCGAATGCGGTGCAATCAAGAAAAAGTCTACCGCGTGCTCTTTTATGTTTTTATATTATCTTTATTATTATCATGTGGGTGTTCACCAGCTTCCATCATCTAATAACAGAAGCAGTGCGTGCTAGTTGCTTGTGGTAATCAAAGGATTCGTCAACCCTCTCCTGTGCAATGCATCGCTGCACCTGATCTCAGTGCGAATACTCCTTTTAGGCCGCGCATTGTTCTCCCCGATACCATGAAAATGGGCCCGAACGTTTGAACCATACTCGTGTCGGGTTGTCTCGACAGATAGAAGCTGAATTGTGGTGCATTTGCAGCACGGGGATCATGCGGGTTGTCCTTCAAAGGGCTGATACAAACTGCGTCATGAATTAGGGCTAAAAGTGTATTTCGACAAGATACATTAGACACATTCCACGTAAGGCCGGCGTCGCTCTTGCTTTGTGGGCCACCTTTTGTGTTGTAGGGATCCAACTAAGGTTGAACGTGAGCATGACAGTTATTAGACGTGGCATCCAGTGCGATCAGATCCTTGAACGGGGTAGTACGTAGTGTCAATAGCTAATGCTGCTGTCTCATGAGCTTTCCTTACAGCTACATTTGCCTGAGAGTACGCTTGTGTCCCGGCAGTGGGAGAGAATAGGTACCAAGTTCGCGTTTCTTTCCACTCCTCCTCCTCAGTCCTCCTACTCATTGCATCTATCAAGTCGTCCCTCACCTCACTTGACAATTTAATTCCAACATGATCCACCGCATCATCAATAGTACTAGACGCACTATGTCTCCCCCTATGCCGACCAGGATCAGAAGGGGCAGTGTATGGTTGTCCCTGCAACGGGTCTGAGTTGGGAAGAACATACCCCGCTGCAGCAGAGCACCCTCAATTGCAGAGGGAGATGCCGCACGACGCAAGGCAGTTTGCTCAAGTACACGCGTAGAGGATCATTGGCGAGTAGCGGATGACACATGAGGCATAGCCACTGGCTGCTGAACAGAATTATATCTTGCTGTTAGACAAATGTTCTTGATTGAAGCGGAGGAAGAGAAGACATCGACATCTGGAAACGCCCCATCTCTTTACATTATTGGATTTGATAGTCCTCTGCACATGATTTGAGCAAGGCCATTTACTTGATCCTTCCCAAGATTAAGAGATAATGGCGCAGCATAGATGCGGCCGGAGGCGCATCAAGAGACCAACCGGCACGGCATCATCCTCGATAATCATTTTGATCAAACGACACAGAACCGGGAGTTCCATCCCTCGCTACGGCCACCGCACGCTCCGCTATTGCTAGCTCTAGCGGATCAACCACCGATAGAAGGGGACACAGGAGGCAGGGGAGGGGCCGATAGTGATGTTTCGGACGCCATGGCTAGTTACCATAGATACACAATGAGGGGAAAGGGCATAACAATCATTAATGTTAATTAAAATTGCATAAGTTTATATTAGTGCCGGATCGTGATTTTAGTACTAGCAGATCACCATAGTACGTAGGAATTTAAATCTACGTGTGAATTTAAAAAACCCCTTTGCGGAGTGCTGGACTTCCGATGAGAATGGTTGCCCAGAGAAGATCTTCTCTTCCTCTTACTCTTATTTTGTTGACGAACTTGACTATGTAAGTGATGATTTCGAGCAGGAAGAGGAAGTAATCTTGGTAAACGTATGATATAAAAGGACGAAAAGAAATGAGCAGTGACTTGATGACCTTATTACATTCACAAGCAGCATACATATCTTCAATTGGCAGTCAACTTGATCGATTGCTTTGATTGGATGGAGTAAAAACACATACTTGAACTTATCGTACTCGAGAGAGATATTTATCTATGTATCTTGAATCGGCAGTCAACTTCATCTTTTAACTCTTTCTCGCGCAAAGCGACAAGAGGTTATTATTTGTGTTCACTACTTTATTTAATCGGCCCTCGGGGCCCGCGTTCATGGAGTGCAGAGCAGCGTATAGGGGGCCGCAGGTGCCCTTCTATTACAGGTGGGAAAATTCATATTTTTCACCCCCATTATTCTACAGAGTTATAGGTAGGAATCAGTACATGTGTTTTTTAGTGAGAAGGTTTACTTTAGGGACACGTAGAGTCCTCGGTAGAGACTACCGGCGTAGGATCTGTATGTGTTCCTACGTAGAAAGCAAGAAGTACCTGTTGAAAGCGAGAAATTGACTGTACTAAAGCCGCTTTTTGAGCATCTAAATCGGTCTGTACGAGAAAGAAATACAGGTTTTACATGGGCGTTAGTCGATTTAGTTTTTTCTTTCTTCGTCGCGAGAAATTGACTTTTTTGGACTGTGCAGTGAACAATTTTGCTAATCACATAGCAGATGCCTACCCTGAGAAATAATCACTTGGGATCTCATAATCTTTCTTCTCCTTCCACTTTTTGTTTGGTTTGTGGGGGGATGTTAGTGCTATTGGTACTTCCTCTAGCTAGTGATGAGAAAAAGTCCAAGACGAAGGAGCGAGAGCGTGTACTCTTCCCAGGCACGCTCATGCTGATCTCCTTTCCTGGCAATCCCGAGAGACATCCCCAAAGATACTTATGGCGTTTCCACTAAAAGTAATAATTCATTACTATACAAACATCATATTATTTCTACGCTGTTATTGTTACATTTCATCCTTAGCTTTGTGGAATAGTCGTAGCAACTCTTTCACTCCAAGTGGCGCATTCTTTGAAGCTGGGCGCGAACCTGGATGACGAATCAATTGTCTGGAAAATCGATTCGGATCTAAACTGATTGCACGATGGAAACGAAGTCCTCCATCATCTGCAGAGTCAAATAGTGGACTGGCCAAGCCTTGTCTGTGGATGCTATTGTTGTGGACAATATTATCATTTGTGAAGGGTGGTAAGAATTTTCCTCGATTGCTTCCGTAGTCAAGGCGAAGAAGTTGATCTTTGGTAAGCATCCATCCGTCTTTGTAGAATTTGAAAGTCGGAGATGTTGTCGCGCCGCCACTCCTTCTTTCGACGGCAATCCATTCAAACGGAGATGGTAGTGGTTGTTGCGCTTCTACTTCAGCCTTGTCCTTCTCCCCATCAGCTGAATTTGCAGTTTCAACCTTCATCATTTGCCATTCATCCGCATTGACTGACGCTCCTCCTTTCATCTCAACAGTTAGTTCCATCGAATCACTGCCACAGCATGGCGATGCATCCACACGCAATTGTTGTGTTCCCGATTTGTTAATGCTCTCAGCCGCAATGGAAGGAACAGCGTCCACTGAAACAAGTCCAGGTATTATATGCTGCCCATTTGGCAATTCATTCAACTCTGACAACATGCTCAAAAACGTATGAATATGATCCCCCGTTATCCTCTCCAAAGACTGACTTGGTATTATAACCTCCAAGGCACCCCCTCTACCTTCATCGACAGTACAAATGCAATCCTTTTCCTTCAACAAATTAACCATCGCTACATTCTTCGCAATACCATAACGTTTCATCAAATAATCCACCCTATCACTACAACTAATCTTGGTATCTCGATATAGATTCCTTGTGCAAAATTCAATACTTGTCCCGTTCACCGTAACAAGTTCTTCTCCCGATGGTCTAGTGATTGAATTACTACTCGGCTGTGACTGGTATTGCTGCAACGAAGCACCAAAGGAGAGGAACACATCATAATAATCCAACTTGTCCCGTGCGACGTATCGATGTTGCTTCATGAACTTGTCTATTGACGGAGACAGAGTAGTTGCACTCCTATGGTCTTGATCCCCATTCTTCGTAACCGTCTTGAATTGTGAGTGTAAATGAGAAGTCTTTTGACCTTGGTGGTGGATAACGTTCACAATCCGAACAGCGGCTGAAGTCTTTGACTCTTCTTCTTCCAAACGACGATGATCTTGAACTTGTTGCTGTTGCGTTTGTCCCTGCTGCTGCGGGTTTGCTCTACTCAATCCTCTCGTACCACCACCGCCGCCGCCGCCGCCGATACCTCTACTTGCCAAAAAGTTGTCAAGTTCATCTTTGCCACGATTTTGTCGACTAGTATTACCAACAACAACATTATGAATTTTTGGAGAATAATAATAATCCAACGGCATGGCATCTTCCCACACTTGCAAACCGACCCCATCTGGCAATTGTCGTGCTATATAGTCGTTCCAATATTCTGATACTTCTTTTTCTTCAACACTACATACTATCCAATCTTTTTTCATCCGACTGCTGCTGCTGCTCTTCACCAACATCATCCGTCACAGACGACGACAATGATGATTGCATAGAAGAATTGCCAAAGTATTCCGACCATGCACATCCCATTATCCAATAAACATCCACTGTATAGCCTTCTGGATGATCAATCATTGTTTGTACATTGGTTGAAAGAGTGGATAGAATGCTGTCAATGTTGATCGTGGCAGTCGTATCATCATCTCTGCTGATGCTATCAAGATTTCTGCTGCTGTTGTCATTCTTATTATTTGTTGCTGTAATGCCATCTCGTCGCTGTCGTTGTTGCTGTTGTTGTTGATGTGTCGATGATGATGATTCGTTTGCTGCATGTAATGATGAAAGTTGCTGCTGTTCTTGTTGAGTACTACTACTACACGTCACAGTCAACATGTACAATATCCTCTTCTTCCTTCCATGCACATCACTTTCCTCCTCCTCCTCTATCCACTCTTCCTCACCACCACCATCATCATTATCCTCCCCTCCTCTTCCAACCTCATCTTCTCTATTATGATCCATCCATAATCGTTCCTCCTCCAACATAGTACTATCTTCCTGCGCCACCCTACTACTCAATTCAATCTCCAGTTTCAATTCCTCCTCTAATTTCAATCGTTGTTCCATACTTTGACCTACATGCACTACTCCCACTCCCTTACCTGCAGTAATACCACTACCGCCACTACTGCCACCACTGAGCCAAACGACACCCTTGACAATCAACCAGGCCTGAAGAAACTTCCATACAATTATCAAAGTGCACAGTACTACTTTTTGGCGGGGTGATAATGTGGATAGTTTTTTGCGGTAGTAGTGGAGTTTGGTGGTGAGTTTGTAGTGGAGCGTGGTGAGGAGGTGGAATAGTGGATGATTAGTAGGATGTTGCGGTGGTGCCTTTCTACGTGTTTTTTTGGAAGTGTCTTCCTCATCTTCTTGGTTGTTGATATGAAAGATGGGATTATTTTTTGGTGTACCGATATTAGCGGCGGCGGCGGTGGTAGTGGATGATGATGGTGTATTATGGAGAGCATCGTGATGAGTGGTACTAGTTGGAGAATTGACAGCGGACATCATCGACCCTCCAATACCTCCTGGAGAAGACAACAACAATGGCTGATGATGATTCATCTGCCTGCTGTGCGTTGTCTGCGTTCTATTATTTCGATCATCACTCATACTTCTCTTTTCGGCCGAAGAAGAATTAGAATTGCTGTACGATGATAATTTTTTTCGTCTTCGGCCGCCGTGCGATCCAATACTATTTCGATTGTAGGGTGGTGTTGACATTGCTGGCGGAGATGACATCATCATGGAATCGATGGAAGCTCGAGAGTGATCGTCTTCACTTGTGGTGGAGTTTTGTCGCTTCATTATTACTTTTTTTAGATGTGTGTTGTTGAAGACTGATGTAATATACTTATTACGTATAAACTTGCTGTAAGGCGCTGCGTAATTATTGAGCGATCGAATGAGCGTCTCAATGGTGGCTGCACAGTAGTATTGACGGCAACGATTAGACTGGCCACCTTCGACATGGTCGACGCAAGAAGTAAGAGGAAGATTCACGTTTGTGTCCAGAGCGTGTCGGAAGTCTGTCAACATTTGTAGTGTCAGTAAGGGCGAATTTGGCCCATTATGATGTACCTACGTGAGTGGGCAGTGGGCCTTTGAACAAAGATTGGTGGTATCTTTCTTTCTCATGGTCTGAAGATTTGCAAAGCGGCATTCACTTTTGATTTTTTTAATCAACAATCAACACAGCTCAAGCAGTCAAAAATGACCATGGCCGATATCTTCAGTACTACACGGCCAATCAAGCCGACAAGTGTCGTATTGGAAAGCTCTCATCGTGCTCTATCGATTAGACGCATATTCAGCCTCATTGGACGACTTTTTACAGATCGTTCAGGCTAAAAACGGGTGAAGAAAGTGACCGGCAGCTTGAAAATCCAGCCGACAGCCAGATTTTCACATCCGAATTCAAAATTTGACCAAAATACAATATGACCACCGTTAGAATCGTCTTTTCAAGCTGCATCGATTAGTACCACTATTGAAATCAAAATAACAACCACTGCTCGGCCTCCTGCGTCGCCCTCGCGAAAGAACGACCGCCTTAATCCACCGCATCCAGACAATCGGTACACGTGAGATCCAAAAAAGCGACCACTTTCATCATGAATAACACAATAATCACAGCTCAGGGAGGGGTCGCACTCGCCTAAGAACTAAGAACGCTTCGCTGAAGACAGAAGCATCGATCATGTAAGATCCAGACAGCTGTCGAAGATCCATCAATACACTGAGCATAGATCAGCCTCATCACTCATCATGGTACATGTACCGTCCGTCCATCTTGCTATCCTTTCATCACTGGATGAATATAATATTATAACAATCAACCAATCCCCAACATCATCCAACAACAGCAGCAACCAATGATCATTACCCAACAGCAGCAGCAGCAGCAGCCAATCCCCAACACCAACAGTACTCCATTGCTGCTGCTGCTGCTGCTGCTGCTGCTGCTGCTGTTGGGGATTGGTTTTGTTGGAGGATACACAATACACAACAACAATAATATGCCGAGCGGAGTCGAGGCCCGTTGATGGACAACGCTGATCTATGCTTCGTTCTTCAGCGAAGCGTCATTACACACCCGTGCCAACTAATCATGGACGGCACTGATCGAGCGAGGGCGAGCGGCAGCGAGGCCGAGCTGTGTTTATTATTTTGATTGCAATGACGGCATATTATTGAGCGAGGGCGAGTGGCAGCGAGGACGAGCTGTCATTGGTCACTGTTGACTTGTTAATATTGATGTTAATGGCGGTGGTGGGATCTCACAACGTACCAACTATCATTGACAAGCTGATCGTCCTTCACTGTATTTGCGAGTGCGAGCGGCAGCGAGGACGAGCTGTGTTTATTGCGTTTATTGTTCGAATCGATAGCGCTTGAAACGACGATTGCAGCAGTGGTCTTGTTATTACTCTCTTTTCTGAAAAAATGGATTGGGACTGTCGATTTGGAGCTCGACAGCTGCATTCTAGAGGTCGATTTAGTTGAGACGATTGACAAAAGATTGGTATTCAACGTTGATTATAGTAACAGTCGACAGAGCGCAGTAAGAGCTTTCCGAATCACTACTCATCGCCCTGATACGACCGCTGCAAGAGAAGTTAGAGAGGGAAAGGTGGATGACTTTCTCTAGACCGCTCTAGAGTGTAGTCGATTGACAAAAGATTGATATTTGGTCTTGAAACTACAAACAATCGATAGAGCGCAATGAGAGCTTTTCAAAACGCTACTCATCGTCATGTTGTTTTAAAAGCTGAGTAAGATAATCGCCACTTCCATTACTACTTATTACTATTACTATCGCTCTATTCATCATCAGATGAATTGGTTGATTGTCATGTACATACATACTACGATCGCTATCATGGTATTGTCGTGCTATATTCATATACTCGTTCCAATATTCTGATACTTTTTCTTCAACACTACTATCCAATCTTTTTTCAGCAAGTCGAAGATAGAAGATTCACGTTGTGTCCAGAGCGTGTCGGGAGTTTGTCAACATTTGTACGATCGTGTATCGTGTCAGTAAGGGCGAATTTGGCCCATTATGTACGTGGGCAGTGGGCCTTTGTCTGGTATCTTTCTTTCTCATGGTCTGAAGATTTGCAAAGCGGCATCCACCTTTCAATTTTTGAATCAACACAGCTCAAGCATAGCAGCTCAAAAATGACCCTGCATGGCCGATATCTTGTCTCCTACGCGGCCAATCAAGCCGATGAGTGGCGTTTTGGAAAGCTCTTGAGCAGCTCTATCGATTAGGCGTGTAATCAAGTCGATTGGACGACTTTTTACATATCGTTCAGGCTAAAAACGGGTCAAGAAAGTGACCGGCAGCTTGTAAATCCAGCCGACAGCCAGATTTTTACATGAAACGTCAGAATTTGATCAAAATACAAATTAGCAACCAATCGAAAGCTCTTTTGAAGCGCTATCGATTGATACCATCATTACTATCAAAATTACTAACCACTGCTCGGGCAAAGCCCTCGCGAAAGATCGTCTCTTTCATCAGTGCCGTCAATTCTAGTTGGTACGGCGAAAATCCAAAAAAGCGACAACCTTGAGACAATTCATCACATGTTCCACCAACACCAACCAAATCGTCGGCAATGATCATAATGATCATGTTGGTTGGTGATGGTGATGGTGATGGTGATGGAGGATGAGTAATGATACGACAACCACCAACACCAACCACATCACAACAAACAACATCATAACATCATTTGGTGCTGGTGGATAATACTAATACGACAATCAACTCACCATCCTCCACCAACACCAAATAATGATGTTATGATGTTGTTGGTGGAGGATGCGTCTAGAGCCCGCCCGTGCCAACCCATCATAGAGCCCACCCGATCGTCGCCCTCGTTCTTCAGCGCAGCGTTTGATCATCGACGTGCCAACTGTCATGATGAGACTGCGCTGATCTAATGGAAGTGTGTTTTTTTTTAGCGAGGGCGAGCTTGCGAGGCCGAGCAGTGATTATTGACGGCGCCCCATTGCAGCATCTGTATTTATTGAGCGAGTGCGAGCGACAGCGAGGACGAGCTGTGTTTATTATTCGAATCGATATCGATAGAGCTTGGAATGACGATTCGAATGGTTGTGTCATTGTTGCGATTACTCTCTCTTTTTTGAAAAAATTGATTCGGAACGTCGACTTGGAGCTCGACAGCTGCATTCTAGGGGTCGATTTAGTTGAGGCGATTGACAAAAGATTGGTATTCAACGTTGATTATAGTACCAATCGACAGAGCGCAGTAAGAGCTTTCCGAATCACTACTCATCGCCTTGATACGACCGCTGCAAGAGAAGTTAGAGAGGGAAAGGTGGATGACTTTCTCTAGACACCTACCTCTCGAGTGTAGTCGATTGACAAAAGATTGATAAATATTTGGTCTTGAAACTGCAAACAATCGATAGAGCGCAATGAGAGCTTTTCAAAACGCTACTCATCGTCATGTTGTTTTAAAAGCTGAGTAAGATAATCGCCACTTCCATTACTATGTACTTATTACTATTACTATCGCTCTACTTACTTTTCCAGCACTTCACATGTCCCCACCGATTGTAACCAGGACTGTAGATTGTCCGCTGACATCTGAAAACATTTTACCCTATCCTCTTCTTCACACATTAAGACGTGAGCGCATGACTCCTGTGCATCCAGACAAGAAGGACACAAAGGAGAGTGATTAGGATCACATCTGTGTAACCGCAAGTTGGTGCCGGCTATGTCGTGAACTTGCTTGCATGCCCATAGTTGGAAAAGCCGCGGGACCTCGTGTAATGCCTTGTTCACGTTGACCCAATCTACTTGGACGAACGCGGATGGAAGCAGGATCTGTCTCTTAGCGAAGATCTCCCTGGCCAGCGCTAGGTGGCCATGAAAGCGGACTCTTTCACCAGTATCTGAAGTCATCTTCTCCTTACCCCTATCCACATAGACGCAGATTGGCTCAAGTGGCAAAGGTTGCGCCGCCATTCCTGCGTTCGGATCAACGTCGTAAATCGCTAGTTTTGCGCCAGAGTCACACTGTTCATTCAACTGTTCAGGCCTAGATAGCTCCTCCCACACCAAATGATCGAGTTTATGGGCCGAGACATGAGAAAATACTGTGCTGAAGGTTAGAGACCTGCAATGGATCATGATATTTTTGAGTATATCTGAATGCCGGCAACTCGACGGGATACGATGCGGAGGAAGGTTTTCCACATTATTGAGAGCCCCCAAGCAATCAGAATAGATCTGGGCAGAACCAGACAGCGTTGGTTTCAGTTTGTTCACAGCTAATAGGATGAGATGAATAGCGAGTAATCCCAAAAGCTCCCCACGATATGCACAAGCAGCAAGTGTCTTCTCAGAGAATTTACCAACGAGTCGGCCTCTCCCCTTGGAACACTCCATAATGAATGCAGCTGACACATACCCGGAGACACTATTGAGAGTGACGATGGAAATAGTACCAGCAGAAGACAATAGCAATGGCAGCCCATAAAAGTATAATCCACCTTAAAAGCTCATCATATTGATGGATGCAATAGCCTCTGGATCAGTATCCCCTCCCCTCAAGGTGCAATGCCTTTCCTCAAAGTGTTGTATAATAATTACTGACATAGTTACCACAACATGGCCATAATGTCACCTGAACCACACCACATGGAGATGAGACGCCGCTATATCTATCAACATCTGTATGTGATTCGAATGCTAAGATAATTGCAGAGTTTGAAGCCAGGCAGCAGAAATAATGAGCATCGACAGCGGGAACAACACTTGGCATAATCCTAATGATAAAAATATACCTTCTCTCTCTAGAGAATGATACATTCGGCTCGCATCTTGTTGCTCGCATATTGCGATTGATTCTTATCATTGTATCAGTATTGTCTTTACCACTGGCCACGTAAACACTTTACCTATGAAATGATTCATCAAAGCCCATCGCCTACTCATTCGCTTTCGCTTTCGTCCACCTATGGTCTATGCATGGTACTCTCTGCCTCTCTCTCCAACCCAATGTCAATATCAAAAGTCACAACAACTCGGCAATCAAATCACCACTCCTCAACTCCCTCACATCCCTCACAACCAACCGTTCCAAAATCATCCATGCCGCACCCACCAAAAACACCACATTACATACACTATCAAACCCCAATCCACTACCAGCCCATAACTCAAAATTACCCACAGCCCCACCTCCCAAATCATCAAACGCACCACTCACACCAGCAATTAATAGAGCTCCAATAGCCGCACGTAATCGTTGTTTCTCCCAATACCGTTGATGATATTCTTCTGCTCTGTAAAATTTGGTGAGAGGTTCAATCTCGACAATTTCATAGGGCAGTTTGTCACGTGGGCGTTGGACTTTTGTTTGGATTGCATTGTTCCTCCATTCTGTCGCTTGTTGTTGTTCTTCACTACTACTACTATTATTCGATGAGTCGTCAACAAACACAATTGAGGCATACTGTCTCGACATCCCCGGCTTTTGAGCTTCCATAAACTCATCTAACAAATCCGTATAACCAATCACATCATCATCATAAACCACACGGACCGCCTCGACATAATCATTACCGAAACATACCGTATCGTAGGACGGTGGTGGTTTGGTGGATGGGGCACCGGTGTACCCGACAGTTGTGGCGAGGATGCCTGGATTTTTTAGGAGGGATTCGGCTGGTTCCCAGAAGCACCTTAGGATAATTATTAAGCGTGGTTAGCGGTGAGTGTGAGTGCCTCACAATAACACGACGACGTGAAGAACACAACAAATCGATTGATAACAGTTGATGACGTACCCCATGCCAAAAGTGGCTTCTTTCAATGCATGCAACGATGACAGATTCCCCTTTTTCCTCGGAGCTAAAACGTCGTCGAGTCGAGCAGCTGCGCCAGTCGATCTTGAATTGGCGACCAACGATGATGAGGGCGGAGTGAATGCCGTGATTATTGGCGCTGCGGTGGATAGGATTAGTAGGAGGAAGGTGGTCATGGTGGCAGTGGCAATCATGGTTACTGATACAGATACAAAAACAACAAGCTTTGTTGTGTGTTGTAGTTTCGGTCGGAGGGTGAAGATGACGTCATCGGTCACCGCATTTCTTCAAAATACCGTTATTTACCGTTAAATTGTTCACTGAGTCGAAGAATATAGAAAGAGGAGGTGGATGGAGCTGACCTTGCGGCTTGCTTGAATGATACCCAAAGAAGCAAAGTCATTCCTCTCTACTTGCATACTTAGGAAGTCTCTAGAGAGAGAAAGGATTCTATCAGCGTCTTCTGTAAGAGTGAACAAATATGTAACTGTGAGACGAAGAAAGAAGAAGAGGAGCATAATCGGATAATCGTGACAGGTAGGGATAGGCTGGACGCTGGACATGTGAATGTGAAACATACCGAGTGCAACCAGCGGCGAGGTAAAATTATTAGCACACAATACAATGGATATACATATGGTTTTGGTGCAAAAATGCTACTTGTTCTGGAACCCTTGAAGCGACGTGCAGAAGATGATGATCCAGATAATGATAGAACACATGCAGTAGATTCGTCATTAGCAAAAGTAAACTTGAATTTTGAAGATGGCATAATAAACTTGTAATGTGTCGTCTCGTCGAATGTTTGGGAAGCGAGACTTACACATTTTAGTGCAAGGGGGATGATACTGAAGTCTGGATAGAATCCTGAGCGTTGAAAGTTGTACGAAAATTGCTTCTCCTCTACCTCTAGAGAGAGAGAGAGAGGATGATAATCAAATCAAAATTCAAATAGCATCGAGCCTACTACCAAATATCACTTGATCTCCAACATGACATGCCTAATTCTTTTCGAACAAGAGATACTACGCAAATCCTACCATTCTGAGGAGATGCTTTCAACCAACACGTCATGGTAGCTTCGGCAAATGACCAACAAATAGATGAACGAATAGCTACCCTTCATTCACTTCAGTTGAAATCTATTATAATACGATAGGTAGTTGAGCTAGATCAGACTGATCATCAGCATCGATTGCCGAGCTTGAACCCAACCGATCGTTAATGATTCTGCCAAAGAACTTGAAGAAACTAGTACACTTCCCAATTGCACCCTGTGAAGAGGTCGACACAGATTTGAGACAAAATCAACAATTGATAGACAGATAGAAAGATAGAAATCAAAGTGAGTGTGAATTACTCACCCATTCTTGATACCTTTCATGTGCAAGCAAACAGTAATCAGCTGCAATGTTGACCTCCCCTCTATCCAAGTAGAAATAAGCTGCCAACTCACAGGCCAAGGCTTCTTCGTGTACAAACTAAGTAAATAATACAATACATACAACATAACCCAGAAAACAAGTGAGTATACGGCACCATGGTGTGAGCCATTCTGAAAGCAAACGCATTCTTTTCATCTTAATCTTACCTTGTGAGCTTTGGCTGATGACACGGCCTTCTGATAGTACATTTTAGCATCATCAAAGTTGCTGCTAGAAAATGCTTCCTCTGCCTCCAACAAGTACCATTTATTCTCAAATGTCCACTGGGACGTTTCTGCCCATTTCCTCAATGCTAGTTTGGATTTGTTGCCTCTTTCATGCCATTGGTCTCCATCTTTCGAGTTTCTAGCCACCCAGAATGAAATGAGACCAACATAGAATGCATGAAAAGATTGTGAGACTATCAAATTGGCACATGCGCTGCTAGTGACGCAACCCAAGAACTTCTCTGCGTAGCCTTTGGTATCATCGTATAATCGAAACATGAAGCTGATGTATGACTTCTGAAAGAAATATGTTGTTCTGATGAGATGGTTTGTTGCGAGAATGCTCTCTTCCTCGGCCGAACTGTGCTTTGGTTCTTCATCTATTCCAATCAACTTGAGTACCGAATGCTGAATGAGTTGTATTTCTCTCAAGAATATCACCATATTTTTTTCCCTTATGAAGTGAATTACATCGTCACCCTTTTCTCTTGTTGTTTGTAACTTCAAACCAGCGTAGAAATTGCATGTATAACGTGCGTACAAATTGAGAGCTGCTTGGACGATATCACAAGATGCCATTGCAGCAGCGTACCCCTCATCATGATATTCCAGTGTAGCTTGAAGCGGCTCAATGAATGAGACGACATGGTTTCGTAAACACATGATCTCACCAGCATTTTCTCTTGATTCTAATTTGTCCAGTAACGAACAAGCCAGTTTCACGTAGTTGTATACTCCACTGATATCTCCAAGTTTTGCTGCATACGAGCCAAAGTGTGCAAAACCTAATGCAGACACAGGATTCATGCCATGATCTACAGACAGTTGAATAATTTGTTGCGCCACATACGGCGCTGATTCAGGCTTAGTTTGAGCCATTTCTATCATCAATTTGCTTAGGAATTTCATTGCAATAGTCATTGTTGAGTTAGTCATTCTTCTGGTATTCAATAATTCATCATGAGTACAAGCTGAAATCAGATCTTTCGTGTCTTTCACGCAAGCTTCTACACTCGATCCACACTCTCGCAAATCAATACCCAGCTTCAACAAAATATCAAGCCCCCTTTCAACTGATACTGGCAGCCTTGATGAATATGCCAGAGAACATGTGATGAAATATTTAACGTTGAGTGTGTCCTCAAATGACTGAGCATTTTCCATAACTTGTTGAGATAGAAGTTTCAAGCTGGTGATGTCGCCTTTTGCGAGGGCACAGTTTGCAGCCAAGTTAAACAACTCTAAGCTCAACGTGTAGTGCTCCTCCCAGTGCTTCTTCCGCAGAAACGTTATCCCATTATCAAAGTACGAGTAAGCTGCTTCAAAATCGGACATTTCCACTGCCATCTTCCCAGCCCTGAGATTGAGACTTGCAACAATTGCATATTGCCTTACATCTTCAACAGCTTCAGGACCAGCTAAATTGAGTTGGCTTACAGCAGTAAATAGAAAGCCGTCCTCGTCATCGTGCAAAGGGGCTAAAGCCATACCATGGCTGAAATGAAAGCTACACCGATCCAGATAGTTCAACATGTTGTAAGAAGCCTCTTGGATGCGGTCGTGACTGAAACGATAATTATCGTCTATCTTGTCGAGTAAGCCTTCCGCGACAGCTGTCTCTATGCCGTCACGTAAGTTCTTGTCGAGAACTCTCTCAAGTCTCTCTACGAAGGCACTGTTTACCGATGATCCAAAACAAGACAAAGTGCTCAGTGTTGATTTCACATCATTGGGCAACGCTGCAATCGAATGCGATAGGAACTCGGCCACATCGTCGGACAGCTTCTGGCATAAGATCTTCTCTTCGTCCCACTCCCATCGTCGTCGTCGCAAGCTTGGACGTAGTAGGCCATCCTTGCTCAGCGAGATCAGCAATCGAGTGACGAAAAGTGGATTCCCCTTCGTCTTGTGGTATACTATACTCGATAAAGTCCGCGTCAGACGCGGCGATAGGTGCAACGTCTCTGAGACCATCGTTCCCAACGTCTCCTCGTCAATAGAATCAAGTTTGACGTGTGTTGATGGAATCACGTCATCGTTTACTCCGCCATTGACCTCTCCTTTACGATAACATCCTAAGAAGAAAAAATGTACATTCTGATTCTGCGAGTTGAGGCCACCGCCAATTAAGAGTTGGTTCACAGCTGCGATAGATGCTGAATCTGCCCACTGCAAGTCATCGAGGAATAAAGTTACAGGAGCAGCGAATGAATTGGATATCACTTGCACAAATTGACATAACAGCATTTGAAGTCGCTTCTGGGCGTTGACGTTGTCTTCATCCTGATTACAGCCAATTCCTTCCAACCCTAGAAGGATTGCCAACGTGGGTATAAGCTTGGTCAAGTAATATGCATCCCTTCCAAGTTTGCGACGCACTTGATGGACCAGTTTCTGCTTCGCTGAAGTAAGGGCAAGGGTACGATCGCGTACCAGATAATCGCAAAAGTGGTTGAAAGCCAAAGCCAATGCACTGAATGGTTTGCCCTGTTGCAGTTGATCAAACTTTCCATTCAAAAATATCCCTCTGTTTGAAATCACATACTTCCCGACTTCACCCGCTAAAAATGACTTTCCTGTTCCTGATTTGCCGGATATTACTACCGACTCGCTTTCACCAACCGCTGACCGCCGGTAGGCATCGATAATAGTGGATAGCTCGGCTTTTCTACCGTAGACAGTGCCATCAAATTTCAATCCAGTCGTTGATAAACTGCCCATATCCTGATCGTAGAGATAGATCGAAGGTTTCTCAAGCATCAGCTGCAAGTCATCCCTCACATCTGACATAGATCGATACACATCCTCTCCACCGTGTCTGTCATCTGCTACATCCAACATATTGGAAATCAAATCACACAGAGATATTGGAACTCCTTTATCTTTCAGTGCCTCCACCGACATTGCATATATAATGTTCGTATTACTTGCCGATTCCTTCTTTCTTGGATTTTGACCCTGATGAGACCCCTCAATGTCATTATCTCCCCAAATATCATTGTAGTCATCTTTAAGATCATCCACTGCGAGAAGATCACCGTTATTAAGATCATCACTTCCGGGAAGATCACTAACATTAAGATCAACACCACCGAAGGCTTCTAGATCAATGGTTCCGTCACCTTGATCAAAGGGGAGTGGATCCGAGCCCTCTAACAATTTCAATTCATTCGTCGCCCCAGTTTGAATTTGAGACCCGTCAGGCTGTTCCCCCCTTGAGAATAGTTCATAAAAGACAAGCCCGAGTGAATATATTATTCCATTATCCCTTGCTTGTTTCGAATCATTATTAACCGTCGTAGTGGAAAATGAAGACGGTAATACTTCTGCTCGAATGTTATCGCTGGCGTCACCACTTGCCCTGACTACAATTCTACCAATCCAATCTTGCGTGCCCGGCGTAGGCATAAGCGATTGACCACCATCTTCTTCGGCTTTACAAATCTGATCCGCAAGTGAGGCGGCAATCTGTAGAGCTGGAAGTATGTAATCATCGGGATTTTCCCCACCTGAAGGCTGCTGTGTACCAAAAACTTTCGTCTTGAAGGAAATCCACTCTGAGAGTGGTATTGGTATGCCCAGGTCAAAAGCACTTCCCTTTCTATTACTTTCATTAGACATCGGATCGGGACGACACAAAACAATAAGTACCTCAGTGCGTGCAGGTTCAGGCATTCCCTCGGCGCATACTCGATTAGCTAGAGTACTTATGCATCAGTACAATTGTTAACTGATATGAATGATCTGTAAATACTGCATGCACTTTTTTGGAGTCATTTTGCTTTTTTGTGACTGTCCTGAGTCCTGAGGGTACCATATGGTACCGAATCGGTACTAAATTGAAGATGCCTTCCGAAAAGACAAGCTGCCTTGTATTTTGTACTTGCGGATTTTCTCCCTCGCTCTCTTGTTGCCTCAAGACAGCCGAAGGCGCCTTGTTGCGGTAGGAGCGGCAGTCCGCGTCGGTGATGCGAGTGTCAAAGACAGTTCGTCGCTGTCTCTTCCAGAAGTAGAAGTGGGAGTGGGAGTGGGAGTCCATCACATCTCCACGCTCTTCCGTTGTTGTCACTGGGGTCGACCCATCAGTTGCGTTGTGTTGTTGCGTGGTATTTTCAGCCTCTGCAGCAGTGCGTTAAGTACTAGTGTAGATAAAGGGTTCGTACTCAACATCACCGGGAGTAAAGGCTTGCTTGCACAAGGAGCCAAATTCTCTCGTAACATCACTGTGGCGGCAATCGACGAGACCGCCCACCTTGCATTGGCATTGGAGAGCATGTTCCACCGTCATTTTTGCACAACATCCATCGCATATGTCTGACATATCCAACGGCTTCAGGTTGTACCGGAGACGTAAGTTGTCTCGAAACTCTTCAGCCGATAGGATCGTGCCATTGAGGCGGTTTGGGACAGCCGTCAGCCAACATCCAGTCTCACAGATCCGTTCCAACCTCCTCTTATCACCTGGTTTCTCTCTCCCCCACTGGGTGAGATGGCACTCAGCATCAAGCTTCTTCGCTTCCTGCGATCCAATTTTAGCCATCATAGCTGAGTACTGGTGGGTTTTCGGGCAGAGTTCCCGACGATTGACCAGCGTTTCAACCAGGTGTTCCACCGCTTGTCGCGACGTTTTGAAGCAATCCTCAGATTGTTCCACAGGGAACCGGATTGCTAAGCCTGCATGTTTCACACTAAGGGAAAGCAGGTGTCGCCACTCTCCAGATAATTCCGATGGGGAGATGCCAAAGAGAGGTGGGATAAATTTCTCTCTAATGGCAACCTCAATCGGAGCAAGAAGGGGCCCCACGTTTAGCACAATGCGCGATAAGTATGTCCATTCATTCTGAAGAGACAGTGTACAAAACCTGCATAGGCTGCCTGGGGTTGTGTGTAGGCACATTTGCCAAGGACTTACGCGCAATATACCCACTGTTCCACTTTTT
Source organism: Skeletonema tropicum (assembly GCA_037178625.1). Lineage (NCBI taxonomy): Eukaryota > Bacillariophyta > Thalassiosirophyceae > Thalassiosirales > Thalassiosiraceae > Skeletonema > Skeletonema tropicum. The sequence continues at coordinate 1,817,545 of CM074146.1, forward strand.
CTTGACCCACTCCTCCTTCTCAGCTGCATCACCATACACTCCACCAAGGTATCGGTGGTGGCGTCCATAATTCAGTTCCGAGATGCCAGCCGCTTACGTAGACCGAGAAAATCTCCGGCCGCGCTTCTTTTTGCCATCATTTTTTTTTCAGTTTTTGACGTGCACCATGCACCACACTACAGGTCTCGGCTAACTCTGCTCAGCACCAGGGAGGATCGTTTGGGATGATGGGAGGGGGCGAAACAAGTGATTTTGTGTAGGTGGTATCTATGATTATGTACTTTAGTGTATGTAGGGTGTTGAGACTTCGAGTTAACCTCTAAGATCTCGACCGTCAAAACGGGTCCTCTGAGACGACAAAAAAATAACACGGTAATCACGCCGCTGCCGAAATAGACCAACTTAATCATCGACCTACCGGCCGATCGATGGCTGAAAGTTACTATGGATTACTATGATCATGTTATCGTGCTTGGATGCAGAAGAAACGGCCATTAAGGTGTTCAATAACCCCTGTTCGGCGGCCGGCGAGCGCCGAACATCGCCGTTATAAATCGTCGCCATTCTGCCTCTCCTCGGTGGATTTGGCAGCTGCGAGGGCTTCAACACTTACATAGTAATCCATAGTAACGATCAGCCACCGATCGGTCGATAAGTCGGCGATTAACTTGGTCTATTTCGGCAGCGGCAATGTTCATCATGGTTGTCGGTTATTTGCCTGGAGCGGCGGGTGGCGGGTGGTCTCCTGTCATCGCGTGGAAAGCTAGTGAAAGTTTCGACACGGGGCATTATTTTTGTTCAAGTCAGAGGACCCGTTTTGACGGTCGAGAAGTTAGAGCTTTAACAGAAAACATTCCCCTACATACCCTAAAGTACCATAATCGTACATATTAGTACCACAAAACACCATCAAATGCACTCATTTGACATCCCTTGTTCCAAGGGTAAATAAATAGGGTATGACTCAAATTTTGGCGGGAAATCTCCACCGCGACGTTTACGCGTAAAAAAATCAAAGAGGATTTACCGTCTCGTGGTCAAACTCAGATGCGAAAGTCAGTGCCGGTCAACAGGATGATCACCACGCCGCTGATCGAGGCAGGCAACCATGGTCTACGTTGCCGCTGTTGAAATAGACCAAGTTAACAGCCGACCTATGGGCCGATCGGTGGCTGATCGTTACTATGGATTTTATGTATGTACTGAAGCTCTGGCCGCAGCCAAATACCTCAAGGGAAGGCAGCATGGAGGCAATATTAGACGGTGACGTCCGGCGAGCGCCGGCCACCAAACAGTGCTTATTAAACGTCCCAATGAGCGTTTCTGCTGGATCCAAGCACGATAACATGAACATAATAATCCATAGTAACGATCAGCCATCAATCGTCCCATATTACGAGTAATAACTTGGTCTATTTCAGCAGCGGCAGTTTGGACCATGGTTGCCGGTTGCCGTTGCCTTGGGCGGTGAATGATCAGTTCGAGCTTTCAATGACGGGAAACGACGAGTCAAGCGAGACTCAACCATAGGGAACCAAAAGTCGTAACGTCACTTTTACTTAGGAGTGTACCTGAACATTTGTGAACAGTACTAGGTACGACGTAGGAATATGTAAAAATGGCCCTTGTGACAAAGTTGAGTTTGACCACGAGACGGTAAGCGTCACACTCTTTTGTGACATACCCTATTTATTTACCCTTGCCTTGTTCACTACAATCAACTTCTATTATTCCAACCAACCGTCGAATGTTTCTGTTGAAGCGAGACCTGTAGTGTGATGTGCACCGACCATGACCGAAGATCATTGTGTAGCATGGGAAGGAAGCGTAGGCAGCGTAGGCAAGGCAAAGCGAGGAGGGCGGCGAAAGCAAGGCAGAAGAGAGGGGGGATAATCAAGAACCGCTGGAAGATCAACTCATAACAGCTCATAAATTGCAGTCCCATAAAGGAAATCTTTCGCCGACAACGACAATAGGACGTGACACCACAAGGCAATGCTTGCATGGCTATGAATTCGTTGACAACGAATCAATAATTGATGATTTCACTGATGCATTCAGAGTGGCATGCAGAGCAGCATTTAATGGAGCTATTTATAGAGGCGAAATTGTGAGTAGTCTATTTGAGGCTAAAAATGCCACCATGGATGAATTTGCCGAGGTGTGGAACGATTCTACCAAGCTGAAATCAGCGATATCATTCTTTTTGTGCGCAGGAACGGATTTTATTCTGAAAGGTAAATATCATTATGCACGTGGGGCTGCTGCTTTTGCTAGGTATTTCGAGCAATACATTGCAGTTGTGTTGAAGCAAAAGCATCCTCTATTCAATTACCCAAAACTACAAGAACGTCATGGTGCAGATTTACATACGCTTGTAAAATTCTTCAGAAAACGCATTACCTGCTCCTGCTTGGATGAGAAATATGAAGAAGTGAAGAACATCTCAAAGATGGGTATTTGCTACAACCTGCAATGCTAATTCCCAGACGGGCAGGTGGAACGCAGCAAAACAATGTACTGCAGTCGATGTCGATGTGTTGTAACCTACTGCTCTCGTGGTTGTCAGGAAACTGATTGGAAAAAGCACAAGCCTAATTGCGACTTGAATCTTGAGATAATTGCAAAGTTTGAAGCCACGCGGACGAAATAATAAGCATCAAGGTGAACGACACCTGACGTAATCGTTACCTAATCGCTGAGTTTGGAGACAAAGAAACCATATTCTCCACAATATCAATATCATAAACAATTGAGATAACACTTCTCCACTCAATAGACTTTCATGTAATACAGATAAAAGTATTTGATGAATTGACACATGAATACAGCAAACTCTTCCAATGCTCGGACTCGTGCACTTCACATCCTATTCCTTTGATCGCAATGATTGACTGAGCTAAGATGTAGTTACTTTCCAAGTATAAAAGAAGGTAACCATTAGCGGAGCCCAGCAAGATGCAATACATTACAGCTATTCATTCTAAATATCATTATTTATAACTCATGTGACTAACAATAACAAGAAACGTTCAGAAGCAGAAGTGAATTCCATCACAGACATTCACAACACACGTCTTTACTCAATCGTTTCTGCCACAAAATCAAGCTCTACACTCACTCTCTCCACAGACTACCCTGTCTATCTATCAACTACACCGCCTCGCCACAATAATCACAACACGAACAAACAACCGGGCCACTCTCAAACTCAAAACACTTCTATTTCGTAGGTGGCGATGCTGGATGCCTGTCGTGAGATATCTGTGCATCTGATATTTTTCATATTGAGCGCGAGAGAACCCAATCCAGGAATGGGCTTACTACAATATGTAATAGCTATTACTTTTGATGTGTGAGCACGGGAACCGAGTTAGTTTCCTCTCGATCGAGACGGCAAGAGATCGGCTTCTCATCAGAGATAGGAACGGCCAAACAGTTTCAGGTATTAATTCCTACGTACGTATTTTTTGAAATTACAGTTAAAAGTGCCAGAAAAAGTTCGACAACTTACCGTGGTTGGATGAGAGGTAGTGTCAACCTGCCAACGTTTTGGGGGCAGAGATTTGAAGCACTGCTCTGCCATTGCTGTGCGACTCCTTTTCATCAAAATAAACATTGTAACCATGAGATTCTCAATCTTACCACGAGTTTTCAGCCCTTGTCAGACTGAATGCGACATAAACAAAGCTACCGACGACATACCAAACGAAGTTGGATGTGCCACCACCGATGACGAGAGTTTTACATCTTCCAACTCATCCAACAATGGAAACGACAGTAGCAACATCAGCAATTGCAGTACCAAATCTTTCCCCCGAAAACAGTATCCACTACTCTCCTCAAGCTCAAGTCCCTCCACCGTACCATCCAAAGCCCTACCAGTACGAATCCAATTTGCATTAAGTATGTTCATCAAGAGATCCACTCCACAGAATTGGAATGCCTTGGTGAATTTGCTACGTGAGGAAGCTGTGCATTGCCCCTCCATGTCATCATCATGTCCACATTATGATGATGAAGGTATGAAAAGGACTCTAGCACGTCTAGAAGCACGTCTAGAGAAAACGTTGGCGGATGAGCTGACCGTATTTGAGGTTGAAAACGATGAGGATGAGCTGACCGTGTACGAGGCAGAAGACGATGAGGGAGAAGAAGTTATTGGGAAGCAGAAAGAGGAATTGGCTGTAGGAGGGGAATCAGTCATGGAATTGCTTGCTGCGCCCAAAGTACCTAAGCTCGTAAAGAGCAGTGCTCCTACCAAGATCAAGTTGAGAAACAGAGGTAGCTCAATGGACGAAGCAGAACTAGACATACCAGGCTCTGCTGCCAACACGTTTATCGAACGACCATCGATCGAAAACTGGGAACTTTTGGTACAGTTATTCCGCAATGAAAATGGGAAGAGATGGGCTAAGAATAAGAATGCCCCCCATGAGATATTGAGAGTGGATTCAGATCTTACGGTAGATGAATCTATGGAGGCGGTGATGGGAGAGAATAATCCCAAGGCTTTGAGTATTATTTATGAGAGTGATGAAGAAGAAAAGGAATCTATGGTGGGAATGCCTGAAACAGGTGGTATTGTGGATCATGAATCAGACGAGAGTGGAGGAAAAGTAAATGAAGAACAGAAAGAAGAGCACGATCAAGAAAGGAGAGTGGATCCAGCCACAAATGGAGAATGGCCCGAAGCACCATCTTTCGCAGGTCATTTAGATTGGCAGTTAGATTGGCCTTGTCCGGATGAAAGAGAGATGGTAGAAATAGTAGATTCAGCATCAGCAACAGCAGGAGGAGCAATGCCATCACCAAATGAAACACCAATCAAAGTTCCACCCAGCTTTTCCAACACAAGAGCAAAGGCATACGTCATCCTATGGGAACGTCGCATTCGAAGATTCGATCAAAGTCAAGTCAATGTAGTTCAAAAGTCTCGACAAGGGTATTCCGCTCGTGAAATGCAATAATAATAATATATCATGTTCAAAGATGTATAAATTATTCAACATGGAATAACAATGCTGAGAATAAACAATTATATTTAGGAATAAATTAGATGTTCTACACACAAACTAAATCCCTCTCATCATCATCATCATGATATGAAACACAAATAATGGTCAATAATAAATATAGATTCAATCATCCACGGCATATACATCCCTTCAAGAGATGCACACCCCTGAAACAACACCCAATGCAATTCAACAACATGAACCCACATCCAATCCACAATCCAAACATGATGTACAAATGCACACAAGACCATCTACAATCAACATAACATAATATCGAAAACTCAATAGTCAATAGCACAAGCAACCCTCCAATCACTCTCACCACCAACATTCAATTTCTCCTCCATCAGTTCTTGTTCCCTACGAGGAGTATTCTTACGTTCATGTCCCATGACATTGCTGTACTCTCCTCCTCCTCCGTGTGTGATTCCTCCTCCAGCCAAAGACGACGACGACGACTTTTTGGTATTAGTCGACTTCTTCTTTTTTGTAGAAGAGGATGTGGCATACTTTTGAGTAAAGTCCATGATGGAATCGGGACTATCCGATTGTTCCTGCTGCTGTTTCTGCTGCTTCTTCTTGGTGGTCCGTTTGGTGGTGGTGGTGGTGGTGGTGGTAGATGACTGTTTGGGGGCACGGGGTGGTTTCCCACCACGAGTGGCATTGCCTCTAGTACTACTACTACTACTGTTATTAGAGGCGGTGGCCTTCGTCGTCTTCTTGGTGGACTGACACTGACGACCCTTGCTCTTCTTTTTGGGTACAACTTCCTCTTCGTAATCACTCTCTTCATCATCGTCACTCTCAACACTGTGTTCGGAGTCACTGCTGCTGCTGCTGGATGGATCTTGATAAATTTTGAGAGGTGGTGCATTTTTCCCTCCTTGGCCTCGGCCTCGGCCTCGGGTTGAACGTCCACCACCACCATCACCGGTGGCAGCCGCGTTGTTGGTGGTGGTGGTACTGCTGTTGTTGGTGGTACGTGTGCCTCCCTTCTTGACAGCCTTCGTCTCGCTCTCCTCGTCATCTTCACTCTCGTCACTCTCACTATCGTCATTTCTGCTCCTTCGGCCCCCCAAATTCGGTGCCTGCTTGGCACGCCCACCGCCACCGACGTTGGTGGTGGAGGTGGTGGAACGGGTGTTTGTATTGTAAGGATGATTGCGCTTAGCTTGAGAGAGAAGTGCTGCGAAGATGAGTTGAGAAAGGGGCATTGGCGGACAATTTTTTGAGACGGGCATCTTGATACTGCGACATTTTGAGGTATCCGGCACCTACAATCGCCATCACCTCATCAGCCGCGCCCACACACCACGCACATCACAGCTCAATGATGACAATGGCCAAAACTTGTCTACTAGCCGGCCAATGAAGGCGATAAGTGTCGTTTGGAAAGCTCTCATCGTGCTCTATCGATTAGACATATATTCAACCCGATTGGACGACTTTTCACAGATCGATCCGGTCAAAAACGGGGTAAGAAAGCGACCAGCCCGGCCAGATCTTGCCCTTGGCCACCGCAGCCAGAATTCACATCAGAGGTCCGAATTGAAATTTGCCCAAATAAAATACAATATGACCACCGTTCGAAAGCTCTTTTGAAGCCGAATCGATTAGTACCAACTTGACGTATCAAAATTTCAAAAAGCGATGAACAGTGCTCGGGGGGCAAAGCCCTCGCGAAAGACAGAAGTAAACGAAAGTGCCGTCAATTACCGAATGTGAGATCCAAAATAAAGCGACCACTTCAATGCTGTAAGATCCACTAATAACCACAGCTCAGGGAGGGGTCGCACTCGCAAATACAGCAAATAAAATACAATATGACCACCGTACCGTTCGAAAGCTCTTTTGAAGCCGAATCGATTAGTACCAACTTGACGTATCAAAATTTCAAAAAGCGATGAACACTGCTCGGGGGGCAAAGCCCTCGCGAAAGACAGAAGTAAACGAAAGTGCCGTCAATTACCGAATGTGAGATCCAAAATAAAGCGACCACTTCAATGCTGTAAGATCCACTAATAACCACAGCTCGTCCTCCCTGCGGTCGCACTCGCAAATACAGCAAATAAAATACAATATGACCACCGTTCGAAAGCTCTTTTGAAGCCGAATCGATTAGTACCAACTTGACGTATCAAAATTTCAAAAAGCGATGAACAGTGCTCGGGGGGCAAAGCCCTCGCGAAAGACAGAAGTAAACGAAAGTGCCGTCAATTACCGAATGTGAGATCCAAAATAAAGCGACCACTTCAATGCTGTAAGATCCACTAATAACCACAGCTCAGGGAGGGGTCGCACTCGCAAATACAGCAAATAAAATACAATATGACCACCGTACCGTTCGAAAGCTCTTTTGAAGCCGAATCGATTAGTACCAACTTGACGTATCAAAATTTCAAAAAGCGATGAACACTGCTCGGGGGGCAAAGCCCTCGCGAAAGACAGAAGTAAACGAAAGTGCCGTCAATTACCGAATGTGAGATCCAAAATAAAGCGACCACTTCAATGCTGTAAGATCCACTAATAACCACAGCTCGTCCTCCCTGCGGTCGCACTCGCAAATACAGCAAATAAAATACAATATGACCACCGTTCGAAAGCTCTTTTGAAGCCGAATCGATTAGTACCAACTTGACGTATCAAAATTTCAAAAAGCGATGAACAGTGCTCGGGGGGCAAAGCCCTCGCGAAAGACAGAAGTAAACGAAAGTGCCGTCAATTACCGAATGTGAGATCCAAAATAAAGCGACCACTTCAATGCTGTAAGATCCACTAATAACCACAGCTCAGGGAGGGGTCGCACTCGCAAATACAGCAAATAAAATACAATATGACCACCGTTCGAAAGCTCTTTTGAAGCCGAATCGATTAGTACCAACTTGACGTATCAAAATTTCAAAAAGCGATGAACAGTGCTCGGGGGGCAAAGCCCTCGCGAAAGACAGAAGTAAACGAAAGTGCCGTCAATTACCGAATGTGAGATCCAAAATAAAGCGACCACTTCAATGCTGTAAGATCCACTAATAACCACAGCTCGTCCTCCCTGCGGTCGCACTCGCAAATACAGCAAATAAAATACAATATGACCACCGTTCGAAAGCTCTTTTGAAGCCGAATCGATTAGTACCAACTTGACGTATCAAAATTTCAAAAAGCGATGAACACTGCTCGGGGGGCAAAGCCCTCGCGAAAGACAGAAGTAAACGAAAGTGCCGTCAATTACCGAATGTGAGATCCAAAATAAAGCGACCACTTCAATGCTGTAAGATCCACTAATAACCACAGCTCGTCCTCCCTGCGGTCGCACTCGCAAATACAGCAAATAAAATACAATATGACCACCGTTCGAAAGCTCTTTTGAAGCCGAATCGATTAGTACCAACTTGACGTATCAAAATTTCAAAAAGCGATGAACAGTGCTCGGGGGGCAAAGCCCTCGCGAAAGACAGAAGTAAACGAAAGTGCCGTCAATTACCGAATGTGAGATCCAAAATAAAGCGACCACTTCAATGCTGTAAGATCCACTAATAACCACAGCTCAGGGAGGGGTCGCACTCGCAAATACAGCAAATAAAATACAATATGACCACCGTTCGAAAGCTCTTTTGAAGCCGAATCGATTAGTACCAACTTGACGTATCAAAATTTCAAAAAGCGATGAACAGTGCTCGGGGGGCAAAGCCCTCGCGAAAGACAGAAGTAAACGAAAGTGCCGTCAATTACCGAATGTGAGATCCAAAATAAAGCGACCACTTCAATGCTGTAAGATCCACTAATAACCACAGCTCGTCCTCCCTGCGGTCGCACTCGCAAATACAGCAAATAAAATACAATATGACCACCGTTCGAAAGCTCTTTTGAAGCCGAATCGATTAGTACCAACTTGACGTATCAAAATTTCAAAAAGCGATGAACACTGCTCGGGGGGCAAAGCCCTCGCGAAAGACAGAAGTAAACGAAAGTGCCGTCAATTACCGAATGTGAGATCCAAAATAAAGCGACCACTTCAATGCTGTAAGATCCACTAATAACCACAGCTCGTCCTCCCTGCGGTCGCACTCGCAAATACAGCAAATAAAATACAATATGACCACCGTTCGAAAGCTCTTTTGAAGCCGAATCGATTAGTACCAACTTGACGTATCAAAATTTCAAAAAGCGATGAACAGTGCTCGGGGGGCAAAGCCCTCGCGAAAGACAGAAGTAAACGAAAGTGCCGTCAATTACCGAATGTGAGATCCAAAATAAAGCGACCACTTCAATGCTGTAAGATCCACTAATAACCACAGCTCAGGGAGGGGTCGCACTCGCAAATACAGCAAATAAAATACAATATGACCACCGTTCGAAAGCTCTTTTGAAGCCGAATCGATTAGTACCAACTTGACGTATCAAAATTTCAAAAAGCGATGAACAGTGCTCGGGGGGCAAAGCCCTCGCGAAAGACAGAAGTAAACGAAAGTGCCGTCAATTACCGAATGTGAGATCCAAAATAAAGCGACCACTTCAATGCTGTAAGATCCACTAATAACCACAGCTCGTCCTCCCTGCGGTCGCACTCGCAAATACAGCAAATAAAATACAATATGACCACCGTTCGAAAGCTCTTTTGAAGCCGAATCGATTAGTACCAACTTGACGTATCAAAATTTCAAAAAGCGATGAACACTGCTCGGGGCAAAGCCCTCGCGAAAGACAGAAGTAAACGAAAGTGCCGTCAATTACCGAATGTGAGATCCAAAATAAAGCGACCACTTCAATGCTGTAAGATCCACTAATAACCACAGCTCAGGGAGGGGTCGCACTCGCAAATACAGTCCAACTTAATGGGGTGCCGTCAATGAACTTCAGGTGCGGCATATTCAACAATACACTTAACATACAATAGATCAGCCTACAATAATCCAGACAGTCGGTATGGTACATGTATAATGTACCGTCCATCCATTTTATTGTACTACACAATTATTATATTGGCTCCCCTCCCTTCGGTCGGCTCGCTTCCTAAATAAATACTACAATCAACCAATCCAATCCAACAGCAGCCGTCATTCTCAATCTCCAACAACAACAGCAGCAGCAGTAGCAGCAAACTTGAGTCTAGAGTTGTATTTATTTATCATTGGTTGTTGTTGCTGCTGCTGTTGTTGGATTATACGAATGATGAATACATACACACAACAGCAGCAGCAGTAGCAACAACAACAACAACCAATGATGCTACTACTGCTGCTGTTTGTTGGATTGGTTTTGAAAGATAATACGAATACCAGCAGCAGCAGTCAAACGACATAACAATCAACCATCATCACCACCGCCGCCACAACTACAAAGTGAGCCGCAAGGCGAAGTGGAGGGAAGAGTGGAATGATTGTTGCGGTGGTGGTGATGATGTCAATGGTTGATTGTTATCATGATTGTGGCGGTGGAGGAATGAGACGACTAATGATATTCCACCATGATGATAATACAATAACAATTAAAAGAGCGAGTGAGCCGAAGGCGAAGGAGCAGTCATTAGTCATTATATTCCACCACCGCCACCATTATTGTCGGCGGTGATGGAAGGAAGCGAGTGAGCCGAAGGCGAAGGAGCTGAATGAAGATATTCTTGACATTAAGAACTCGAATGATTTATTGAACGGACAATGATATTTTAACAATGAACAATGATGGGGGTGGAATAAAAGCGAGTGAGCCGGAGGCGAAAGAGCTGTTGATTGAAATGTTGTCGTTAATGTTGATAATAATGGTATTGGCGGTGGTGGAAGTCATTTTGTTGAATTTTCAAAAATTCGGAGACTGGACTCGGCGCTGGTGGATGACTTTCTAGGGTTCGATTTAGTTGAGTCGATTGACAAATCATCGATATTTCACTTTGAAACTACAACCAATCGATAGAGCACAGTAAGAGCTTTCGAATCGTGGTCGAGTCGTCTTGATTGGATGGATGGAGAGGAGAAGAGCTATGAATATGAATGGATTACTACATTATTTGGATCACAAACATCCTTCCAACACACAAGAGCAAAGGCATACGATACGTCATCCTATGGGAACTAACGTCGCATTCGCAGATTCGATCAAAGTCAAGTCAATGTAGTTCAAAAGTCTCGCCAAGGGTATTCCGCTCGTGAAATGCAATAATAATAATATATATCATGTTCAAAGATGTATAAATTCAACATGGAATAACAATGCTGTGGGAATGAATAAACAATTACAGTTAGGAATAAATTAGATGTTCTACACAAACTAAATCCCTCTCATCATCATCATCATGATATGAAACACAAATAATGGTCAATAATACATATATTCAATCATCCACACGGCATTATACATCCCTTCAAGAGATGCACTCCATGACCATGAAACACACCCAATGCAATTCAACAACACATGAACCCATCCAATTCAACATGATGTACAAATGCACTAGACCATCTACAATCAACATAACATAACATCGAACTCAATAGTCAATAGCACAAGTAACCCTCCAATCACTCTCACCACCAACATTCAACTTCTCCTCCATCAGTTCTTGTTCCCTACGAGGAGTATTCTTACGTTCATGTCCCGAGACATTGCTGTACTCTCCTCCTCCTCCGTGTGTGATTCCTCCTCCAGCCAAAGACGACGACGACGACTTTTTGGTATTAGTCGACTTCTTCTTTTTGGTGGAAGAAGTGGAGGATGTGGCATACTTTTGAGTAAAGTCCATGATGGAATCGGGACTATCCGATTGTTCCTGCTGCTGTTTCTGCTGCTTCTTCTTGGTGGTCCGTTTGGTGGTGGTGGTGGTGGTGGTAGATGACTGTTTGGGTGCACGGGGTGGTTTCCCACCACGAGTGGCATTGCCTCTAGTACTACTACTACTACTACTGTTATTAGAGGCGGTGGCCTTCGTCGTCTTCTTGGTGGACTGCTGACGACCCTTGCTCTTCTTTTTGGGTACAACTTCCTCTTCGTAATCACTCTCTTCATCATCGTCACTCTCACTGTGTTCGGAGGAGTCACTGCTGCTGCTGGATGGATCTTGATAAATTTTGAGAGGAGGTGCATTTTTTACTCCTCGGCCTCGGCCTCGGGTTGCACGTCCACCACCACCATCACCGGCAGCCGCGTTGTTGTTGGTGGTACTACTGCTGTTGGTGGTACGTGTGCCTCCCTTCTTGACAGCCTTCGTCTCGCTCTCCTCGTCATCCTCACTCTCTTCACTCTCACTCTCCTCACTCTCGTCATTTCTGCTCCTTCGGCCCCCCAAATTCTTCTTTCGCTTATTCTTATCCACCATGACCTCCATTGGCACCTCCTCCTCCTCCTCCTCCAACATATCGACACTGTCATCCTCCTCCTCCTCTTTATTCGAAATGTTCTTTAGTGCACTACGGCTCCCGGTGGCAATGGAGCAGCTGTCATCATCCACCTTCTTGGGTATGACAGAGCGCTTGTTCGTGCCGCTCTTTTTTGGAGCCTGCTTGGCACGACCGCCGCCGCCGACGTTGGAGGAAGAAGTCTTTTTGGTAGTAATAGACTTTTTCGTAGCCTTTTTGGCCACTGCTCCTCGGGACTTTGCTGCTCTTGCCATGATTTGTTGTTGTTGACGATGGTATCGGTGCTTGCTGGATTGATTGGATTGTGTTGTGCTGGGTGCGGTGATTCTTGGATCTTTTCGATGAGAATTTTGATTTTGACGGGCTTACTTTTGGGGGGGCTCCCCTCTTGAATGTGACACCTGCCTACCACGCACGCACCAGTGAAATCAACTTTGGCTTTAGAGAACTTGCTCATGTGCAAGAATCATTTCGATGCACTCAATATTGTTGGACACAAGCACAAGGATTGCGTAGGGCGATTCGTGAGAGATTGATCTTCCACTAACAGAAAATGAAACTATGCACAACAATAAACCTACTATATTATTAGCTACTAGTTCTTTTCCTAAATTCCCAGAATATAAAACCTTCTGTATCGATATTAATCTTCTTCTCGTTCTTCTCAACACCTCCTCACAATTCACAATCTGTAATGCTAAGTACCATCCTCCATTTGCCTGTTTTTTACACTGGCTGGCAATCACTCCACAAGGGACCATTGAATTTGCAATATTTGCACCCCTCTTCGCAGCAACTGGGATTGAAATCAGGTTGGCTGTCACATAAGTTTGAGCGGAGGGATTCATAGTAGCCAATGCAGCCCTCTACTGAACCGAGGCAAGTGCCAGGTTTATCAGTAAATATTTTGTTGAACCCACAACACACGTGCAAAACACATTTTCCACCCCGACAGTGTTTATATTCACCATGAACTATGGGGTCACAATACTGACCTCCAGCTCCACACCATCTCTTGCATTCATTATTGACACATGTCACTGATGTGCCGGGACAATAAGTACCTCCATCTTCGCAATTTTCTTCCTTTGTTGGTGATTGAGTTACGGGTTTTGCTGATGGTGACCGAGTAGGTGCTTTTGATGGTGCTTCCGTTTTCTTACATTCTCCATCGTCATCGACGCAGGATCCGTCCAAACAAAGTTTTTGATCCGCGCAGCATTGTTCCTCTGAAATGCATTCTCCACTATCTGGGCACTTTTTCTCTCCTTCGCAGCATTCCTCTTCGTCCTGGAGATGTCTCCCCAAGAAAGAGTAGCCGTTGTTCCCATTGGCATGTTCCCTATGCCTGTGCACCGGCGACGCTTTCTGTTTTGGTAGCCTAGAGGTCTTGCTTGTTTCAGGGGGCCGTTCGTCATCTCCCGCTTCGCACTGTTGCAAGTAGCGCCGCTTCTCCTCCTCAAACTCTTCCATGGATACGCCCAAACTGCTACTACCATCCTCCAAATAAAAATTCTGAAGCTGAAGAAGCTCCCTTCGCTTCCTCCTACAATTCTTGCAGCACTCGCCGTACCCGCACACATTGCTCCTCATGGCATGACCGCAGCAGTACGCCGTCCGACAACACTCTTCCGTTGTGATTTTTCCATCAGTGTGTTTTAAAGTAAGTTCGGTCCCCAACTTCTGGCAGGCTCGTCTTCCCGTCTCGCCAAACTCGAAATAACACACCCAGGCCTCGATGCTCGTCCGATGCCACCATTTCAGCCCTTTGGCGCAGCGACCGACGCAAGCGGCTTTGCTCCTTCGTTTTTTTTTGTTTTTGCGGCGCATAATGCAAGGCATTTGTCTGGGATGGAGCCTGCTTCCTTGAGGCATTTGTAAAAATCTTCGTAGTCTCGATTGCACTCCTGAGCATCCTCAAACGCGGCGGTCACTACCAAAAGTAAAAGTAGAAGGACCAATAGCAATCGCGAAAGCGGCCAGTTTTCGATAATATGCATGGTGCTGATGCAGCTGGCTGACCATCATTGGCCATGCCCCCATACATAATATGGATAGGCGACAGGCGAGGCAAGCCGGCGGAAAAATACCATCGTGCGTCATCGTGGTCTTTTTGTTCTTCTTTTGTGGTGGTGTGGTGGTCTGGCCTTAGTTTATTAGAGAAGCTTCGAAACGGTCTTGTGAATTTGAATTGACGATAATCTGGCAAAAGACCAAGTGGACTGGGCAGGCTGCGGCAGCTGGACGGACGCCAAAAATGTAATGAGAAGTTGTTGTCTGAGAGTACATAGTTGTAAAGGGCTTATCAGGAGGCAAATAAGCCTGGTCCAAATAAATGTCTTCCCCTACATCCAAAAAGGACATCTGAATTGATATTTTAGTCAGAGTTAAAAACAGATGATGAAGATAACATGCACGATCATGAGAGATCAACGTAGCGATCTCAAGAATATGTAACTTGGTATGATGTCCTCACAATTCATACGTGTGTTAAGGTTTTACGATACTCAGATAGACGCACACATGAGCAATGCTAAAGAGAGGAAGGGTGGCATTCTTCTCGAGATTTGTTCATATCTTCTTTACAAACAAAGATAAGGTAGTTAGACGACATAAATGATAATATATAATATTGGTTTATATGAATATGTAGAAGAATCATTGACTATTGTGCAATGCACGCCCCTGTTTTGGAGCACAGCACATATAGAGCAAGGACAGGATATAGATGATACCTCACCTATGGTACTTGCGCCATACAATGGCAGTAAACGTACAGCCAACATAACAACAAAGAAGCCGAAGCCGAAGAAACTGCCGCACAAGAGGCCCCGATGATGCAGCCACTTGCTAGTCCAATTCATGTGTAGGTATGAGCGCAAATGATTTCTCCCACACCCAACACTAACCTTCGTCTTTGTGGTTCTTTCATGGAAGGGTTCCTAACTTATGATGGGGACGGATGCTACTGGGCTGGTGGGATATTCAAAGAATGATTGTATATTTTACGATATTCAGCTATTCTTATGATTCACGAGAAACGAGAAGTATCTATTCTGTCGTGCTCAATCCCATCCTCATAACATCATCAGTCTTCGGGTTCTTGATTGCATTTGTGGGAGCTCTTTCAACCAAATCGTTCAAGCTGAAGGCAACACACATAAATAATAGTTCACTTAAATAAGATAACATTCAATTACATCGATGAAGCTAACTCAACTTACCGTTAGCACTGTTTAAACAAGCTATATAATAATAACACGGAATACCTCAGCTCTAGACTAGAGACGTTATTACGTTCACATGGGAGCAACTTCATCAGTCTACTCTTACAAAGGTGAACAGCTCCGGAACAGTCCGAAATCATGGCAAGAGAATGGGGAGGAAAGGATTCTCTTCGGGCATTGGGTGTTGAGTGGAGACCAAACAGGAAGTGTATTAGAAAGTGGAGATCCAGGAGGAAGTATCGCTGTTCGATATGTTATTCAAAATAATAAGGAAAAGACTCAAGTCTGGGCTAGTTCGAATTCAGATATTGATTTGAACTCTAAACCCCTCAGCGAGTGGTATGGGAATCCTACCTCCAATGAGGCAGATATCCTATGCAGAAATGGCCATACCATTCAAGTAAGACTTGGCAGTCCAGACAATCCTGGATCTGAAGACCAGTCTTTGCGTGTTTTTTTGAACGGGAGGGATCTCGATAGTGAACCGGATGATCATAACACTAACACGCCGCTTCATTGGGCTTGCGCTAATGGTCGGGTTGATGCGATCAAGCTCTTAATTGATAACGGGGCAAAAGTCGACGACAAGAACAATCATGGAGGCACGCCACTCCATTATGCTTGCTGTAAGGGACTAGTTGATGTGGCCAAGCTTCTCATTGAAAAGGGAGCAGACTTTAATGCCAAGGATAATGATGGGATTACGCCGCTCCATCTTGCCTGCGGTCATGGACAAGTTGATATGGCCAAGCTTCTCATTGAAAAGGGAGCAAACGTTAATGCCGAGAATAATGATGGATTTACGCCGCTCCGTCATGCTTGCCTTGGGGGACATGTTGATGTGGCCAAGCTTCTCATTGAAAAGGGAGCAAATGTCAATGCCAAGGATAATGATGGGATTACGCCGCTTCATATCGCTTGCGGTCGTGGACATGTTGATATGGCCGAGCTTCTCATTGGAATGGGAGCAGATGTCAATGCCAAGGATAATAATGGAGATACGCCGCTCCGTTGGGCTGAATCTGATAGTGACGATGACGACGATGATAATGGTGAAATGGACATTGAGAAGACGTACAACAAAATGAGGATTCGGGATCTTAGAGAAAAGCTGTATGACAAGGGCCTCGAAATCGATTGATCAAGAGAAGCACTGATTGCTAGTTTGACGGAGCATTCTTGATCTTGAACAAGTTGTATCGCCAGTTGAGATCATAATTGCTCATTATTTAGTCTCTGTATTTTCTAGTCATGTTTCTATTTCTACTTGCCATTCAATATCACCTTTCCCTTTTGACCTGGATGGGTACGAAGCCGTTAGTTGGCAGTCCATGATCAATCAAAGACAAAATAGTCTAACAGATTCAACGAGGGCTATATATTTGCCTTGGCAATATACTTTCCACTTAGCTTTCTCGCGAGAAAGTATGACTAGAGAAATAAAGACATAACGCAAGAGGTGTAGGGAGCGATTCAGAAAGCTGACGGGGCGGGGAGGGGAGTAAGGTAAAAAGTAGAAGCACTGAAGGACTTCACTGCTCCACCATGAGAAAGATCCACACGTCCAAATCTCAAATATTAGCATGTGTAATCATTTTTTGTCCAAGCTTCGGTCGAGCTTGAGCTTTTAGTAAAGTTGGTTAGTCGAGCGAAGCAGAGCTTACCCGTCGTTCGAAATTCCTGTCCGTCCGTGTGTCCGTCCGTCGTGGACAGAAATGTTAAGATTCTACGATACTCAGATAGACGCACACATGAGCAATGCTAGAGAGGGAGGAAGGGTGGCATTCTTCTCTCGAGATTTGTTCGTATCTTCTTTTACAAGCAAAGAGAAGGTAGTTAGACGACATGAATGATAATATATAATATTGGTTTATGAATATGTAGAAGAATGATTGACTATTGTGCAATGCACGCCCCTGTTTTGGAGCACAGCACATATAGAGCAAGGACAGGATATAGATGATACCTCACCTATGGTACTTGCGCCGTTGAAAGTGTATGATGCTACTCATACAAAAATAATGTATTCATGTTTCAATAAATTAATATCTACTTAGCGTCTACTGCCTCTTTACAGCCTAATCAGAAGAGGAGCGGAGTCAAACGCGATTTGAATCTCTCTCTCTCAAGAATAACTTGTCAAGAGTCTTGGCAAGTCTAAGCATCGGCATTGAACTCTGCAATCTTTGCAGCATTCTCGTCACAAAACGTTTTGTGTTCCGCCAAGTGGGCTACTTGGCATTCCCTCGAACAATACGTCACACATCGGCATCGACCGCAGTACATTGTTTTGCTGCGCTCCACCTCTTGGTAAAGGGATTCGCACTCTGGGTTTTCACAGAACCCTATCTTTACAATATCCTTCACCAATTGATATTTCTCATCCATGCAGGAGCAGGGGATGCGCATCTTGAAGAATTTGACGAGCGTGTGGACGTCATTGCTGATCCGCATTTCCTCGATTTTGGGCCAGTTTTGTAAAGCCCGCGAATGTTGAAACTCTACTGCAATGTGCTGCTCCAAATATCTGGCACAAATAGCATTCACCCGGGCATCCCGAGCATCATTGTGAAAGCCTCCCAGAAAATGTTCTGTTCCAAGAAACAAATAGTATGATACTGCCATCTTCAACTTGATAGAATCATGCCAAACGTCGGCAAATTCATCCATTGTAGCACGATGAGCTGTAAGGAGGGCATCCCGAAGTGAACCGTCGCCGTCGCCTTCTATAGAAGATTTACGAAATTCGTGATCAAACGCCTTCACGAATTGAAAGAGATTATCTTCTTCTTGAAAAGAGAGATTATCGGCTCCATGCTTGCACATTGTTTTACCGATCCCTATCTCTATCATTGTCTGCTCAACCATGCGCGCCGTCACCGCTTTTTCTAGTTCATTCATTGGTCTATTCTTCTCTTCTGCCGCTTCCCTGGCCTTGGCTGCCTTCCTCGCCTTGCCTTGGTTACGCTTCCTCCCCATTGTTGCTATCCACTTTGCTCTCGCTCGGCTCGTCTTGTCTTGACCTTGACTCGGGGGCTCGAGCTCGAGCGATCGATCGAAAATGAATTTAAATTTTTAGTGGCTATGTAGATAGAGGGATTCCCCAATACATATGATTATACTAATGTCACATCATGAATGAACTTCTTCCTCTCACCCTACAAATTCTTCCTTATAGTCGTAAAGTAGTATCCATAGCGACATGTTGCCAACGAAAAGTAGGAGCTGATCACTTGTAGAGGAAGAGATGCCTGGTCCAGAATCCAGAAGTCTCATCTATCCCTATCACAGAGGTACATCTGAAAGCGCTCTTCGCCTTGGTCTAGGTAATCTACGAACTGGCATGAATTGAGGTGAAGAATAAAGGTAAAGGATGTGTGATGCACACTGACACTGCTTCTTCCTCAAATACAGTATAATTATAGGATGTCTTCGCCTCCTGCACAAACTTCAGCCACTCATACATGCAGAACATAGAGTGTACAATTCTTCTAAAGCATTGAATGCTACTTTGACCTTGCTTGTGTCGACAGTATCTCAAGAAGAAATGATACTCAAAATATACTCATATCGAACAAAGTAACCAAGGAAAAAAGTGGCTCAATCTACGTTATCATTAAGATATTATGGTGTATTTTGAATCTTTCTCTCCTCAAACTTGGCGATTAGAGCAATGCGTTTGTCACAAAGAGGCTTGTGTTTTGTCCAATCGACTTTTTGGCATTCCTTGGAGCAATAGACTGCACTTCGGCATCGACTGCAATACATTGTTTTGCTGCGTTCCACATGACAGTAAGGAAATTTGCACTTTGAATTTTGGCAATAGTCCATCTTTGTGATGTTCTTCACTTCTTCGTACTTCTCATCCAAGCAGGTGCAGGGGATGCGGTGCCGGAAGAATTTGACAAGCGTGTGATTATCTGAAACGGAATTTTTGTGCCAATGGAGGAAAGCTTGAGTTTGTTTAAACCTAACAGCGATGTGTTGTTCGAAATACCTTGCTAACGTAACATTCCCCTGGGCATGTCCATATCTACCTTCGAGTATCTGTTGCGTTCCGACACACAAGAAGCACGACAATATCAGTTTCATCTTGGCAAGATCATTCCACACATCAGTAAATTCAACCACCGTAGCATTTGCAGCTGCTATGAGGCAACTTCTTGGAAGAGCACCGCCGCCTCTTGCATCAGCAGCTTCATTCATTGCTATTTCAAATGCCCGCGCGAAGTCAGCACAAATGTCGTCCATCTTTTCGAACTCGCAGCCGTGATTGCATCTCGTTTTACTGGACTGCAATTGCTGACTTGGCGCTTCTAGTGTTTGCTGTCGCTCAACATCATTCGCATGATTCTTATTTCTGACTTCCGCCTCCTCCTGCTTGGCCTTGGCTTTGGCCGCCTTCCTCGCCCTCCCTTGGTTTCGTTTCCTCCCCATGCTAACGACGCTAACGATCTTCGGGAAAGCTGTTAATTAATGGGATGCACAAGTCCGAGCATTGAAAGTTGCTGCATTCGTGTGTGTCAGCTCATCATTAAAAAATGTGGTGCATGAATGTTCAACAAGAAATAATTTTAAATTGTGTATCGACACCGCGACTCGACCGACAATTTCTCAGTTGTAATATGTATCGATCCACTCGCCCACAAATAGTTGTGTGAGTGTTATGAACTGGGCACATTAGCACCGCTAGACAGTCAGCGTACGTAGAAGCGATGCTACAGTGTCGTAGCTGATATGAGAGGTCCAGGTCAGGCTGGCCGGCAGCATCACAATGAACCAAATCGTATCAATCGTCGTCAATACACACGCATATGAGCCGCTTCTAGTGGCCATTGTAGTCGGTGGCGATTCTTTTATGTGCCCTGGCACTGCCTACATTACATGCAGCAACAAAAAGAGTAGAGTCGATACTTACGAATACTCAACCATGTGTTCAAGTAGAATGAGACGAGCTCTAGTAATAGAATCCAACAGGAGTGATCTCACAATCATCTTGAGAGAATCCACCACCGCGAACCGGGACTGAAATCTCTGTTAGAGAAGTCACTACGGTACCATATTTGCTAAATAATCTGTTCATCGGTTTTGCCATATGGCAACGCTTGATCGATAGGCCGAGTGCCGAGTGACACACAAGGCTCAAGCTACTGAGATCTATCTCTCCAGGATCATCGGTCGGATAGCTCGTTCGGTCCACTAAATGATCCTTATGGGCAAATCCAACTCAGTGTTCCAGCAAACTTCTGTATTAGTATTCGTAAGAATGATATAAGCGTCAGAATATCTCATTAGTATCTACACACTCGTCTACTTTATTGCTTGACCCGAGACAACAAAAACAGGTCGGAGAAAGCGAATATTGTGTATCTCTTTCAATGATGTGGTGTGATGTGTCGTTGTTATTATTCTTGGTATGGCTGACTACTTACGACAGTACATTTCACGTCAGTCGAATTTGTTGCGTCCAGTCAGCACTACTTGGCATCGACTACAGTCTACAGCGAAACAAGAACTGTTAATAGGTAGAAACAAACTATCCGAGTGTATAAAGCGCCCATTTCACTATTTGCAGCATAATATTGGATTAGTTTGCAAATACAAATAATACATTTATCTATGCTGTGTATCATTATGTCTGTGAGGTTATTGGACAGGTAAACTTTGGTGGAAATCATGTGCTCCAAGCGATTCCAATATTCGTCTCGGGTTAGGGACCCTAACCGCATCACGGAATGCAGTTCTTCCTTTCTGAAAGTGGCATGGCATTGAACTCTGCAATCTTTGCAGCATTCTTGTCGCAAAGCGACTTGTGATCTGCCGAGTGGGCTACTTGACACTCCCTCGAACAATAGACTGCATTTCGGCATCGACTGCAATACATTGTTTTGCTGCGTTCCATCACCAAGTCGCACTCTGGGTTGTAACAAAACCCTACCTTTACAATATCCTTCACCTCTTCATATTCCTCATCTAAGCATGAGCAGGGAATGCGGTGCCGGAAGTACTTTGCGAGTGTGTGGATGTCGCTGCAAATTCGAACAGGTCGGGTTCGCTTCAACTCTACTGCGATATGTTGCTCCAAATATCTGGCACAGATACCATACGCCCGGGCATCATTGTAAAAACCTCCCATAAATTGTTCTGTTCCAAGAAACAAAAAGTATGATACCGTCATTTTCGCCTGGGTAGCATCATTCCACACGTTGGCAAATTCATCCATCGTAACACTATGAGCTGTTACGAGGGAATGCCAAATTGAACTGTCAACATCTCTAGTAGCTTTATAACATTCTGTTACAAACGCCTTCACGAATAGAAAGGGAATATCTTCAAAAGAAAGATGATCGGCACCATGCTCGCATGACGTTGTATCGGGCTTACAACGGATACCATTCTGTAACTGCAGAATTTGCCCCGTCAATAGCTCTGGCTCATCGGTCGCCGTCTGATTGTTCTCCCTCTCCTGCCTCTCCTCCGCCTCCTGCTTGGCCTTGGCTTTGGCCGCCTTCCTCGCCCTCCCTTGGTTGCGCTTCCTCCCCATGCTAACGATCTTCGGTCATGGTAGGTCGGTGCATGTCGTCGTCAAAAATGAAAGTCGCAAAAATACAAGAGGATGATTTTCTCAGTCTACTGTCTACGTACCATACGTAAATAAGTCTATACAGGTATGTGTCTACGTATCCAAAGTTACATATTGGTACTGTGTCTACCACAAGAAGTTGTACTCTTGCTCCTGCCTTCTCTTCTGGGGAATTATCTCTTCTGGGGCATTGCTGGCACGATGGATTGTATTGTACTTGTTATTAAACTGAAAAGGGTACTCTGTTTATATGAGCAACGGCGAGAGAGAGAGAGAGAGAGAGAGAGAGAGAGAGAGAGAGAGAGACCCTACCTTAGCCTTTGGCAGGAAGGACTCCTCCTTCGTTGCCGTCACCTAGCCTATGCACTTTCCTCAAGTGCACGTTTCTTATTAGCCGCACGACTTATAACGATATAGGATAGAGAATGAATAGCTAATACATATTGCATTGCTTATACCTACAACAAATTGCTTGCTTCTCGCTGTGTCAACGCTACCTTCTTGTACTTTGGACAGTATATGGACATCTCAGCTCAGTCAATTATGACAAACGGAATGTATGTGAATGAGAAGTGCACGAATCCGAGCATTGAAAAAGGTTGCAGTATTTTGTGCTTTAGCTCATCATAGCTGAATACTTTTCTCAATATTACATCTGAAGCATTGGATTCAAGTGAGATTGAGATAGTGAATGCATCTAATACTAAATGTGTTTATGATATTGTGGGTACTACAACTTCTTTTTGGCCTCAAACATAGCTCTTACGGTAAAAGCCTGGTCACACACAGCCCTGTGGTTTGTCAAATCAGCTATTTGACACTCACGAGAACAATAAGCTATACTTCGGCATCGACTGCAATACATTGTTTTGCTGCGTTCCACTCGTCCGGCAGGGATACTGCAGTCTGATGTTTTTCACTTCTTCATATTTCTTATCCAAGCATAAGCAGGGGATGCGGTGCCTGAAGAATTTTACGAGTGTGTGCATGTCGGCTTCGTACGTTTCATCTAATTTTGGACAATGAATCAGAGCTTGAATTTGCTTCAAACTCACCACGATGTGTTGCTCTATGAACCTAGCAAGAGCAGCATGCTCCCGGGCATTATCATCATCCCCTTCCAAAAGAAACTCCGTTCCTACACACAAGAAGAATGACATCACCGATTCCATCTTGGAAGAGTCGTCCCACATGTCGGCATATTCATCCATTGTAGCATTTTCAGCATGAAGTAGACTATTCAAAACGTGTATGCCCTCATGAATAGCTTCAAGGAATGCTGATCTAAATGTTTCTGCAAAATCAGCTATATTGTGGTCCGAGATTTCAAAGCCGTGATTGCATTGCATTGTTGTGTCATGTCCCGACGTCGGCAAAATATTTTCATCCCCGAGTTGCGTCCGCAATGACTCTACCATCGATTGGTGAGCAGTCGTCGTTTGATCCTTTTTCTCCTCTGCCTCCTGCTTGGCCTTGGCTTTGGCCGCCCTCCTCGCTTTGCCTTGGTTCCGCTTCCTTCCCATGCTAACGATCTTCTGTCATGGTCGATCCGGTCGGTGCATGTCAAAAACTGAAAGTGGCAAAAAATGAGGAGGACGATTTTCTCAGTCGACGTACGTAATTCATACAGGTATGTGCTTAAAGTACTTATTGGTAAGGGAAGCCCGTTATCTACTACTTTAGTACTCCTAACATCATTATCAAGTGGATTGAATGCCATCGACTGAATACAAATATTGTAGAACAATTGGAACAGAGATTGGAAACTTGAAAGAGCTGGCGTTTGCTTGCAAGTACATAGATCATAATAAATATGAGGGGAGTTTTCCTATGAGATTGGAAAGGAGTCATGGGAACGACTTTACTGAAGAAATGTCATCAAGTGCATGTGAGAAAAATGAATGGGTAGGTGTCCTCCTGGAAAGATGACACTTGTGTGACTGTGGATTGCATCGTGAGTAGTCCAGTTGTTTGTTCGTCTTGTGTCAGTATGATTGTGACGAGGCAGGAGGTATTGAAGATAGATAGAGGTAGAGGGTCTGTGGAGAGAGTGAGCGTAAAGCTTGATTTTGCGACAGAAACGAGTAAAGATATGTATTGTCAATGCCGGTAAATGAATTCAATTCAGAATGTTGCTTGGTCGTCACATGCATTATAAATCATAAAATATACATAGTTCTCTAGAATGAACAGCTATCGCATTGTGCTTCTTCCAGTGTCACCGCTACCTTCTTGTACTTGCTTGGAAAGTGGATATCGTAGCTTAGTCCATTGTTATTGTTGAGAAGACGCACTACCAACTAAGCTATCATGTCTAGCTTAGTTGGTAGTGCGTCTTCTCAAACAGTTATGACCAAAGAAGTAAATAGATGTAAAGTGCACGATTCCGAACATTGAAACTTACTTATTTGTGCTACAGCTCATTATCGCTGAACACTTTTATCTACATCTACATGAAAGTCTACTGCAGCATTGAAGTCGAGTGGAGAAGGAAAATGGCATCTAAATCTAAATGTGTTGACGATAACGATATTGTGGGCATTATGACTTCTTTTTGTCCTCGAACTCAGCAAAAGCGGCAACAGCCTGGTCACACCGGGCCCTGTGACGTCTCCAATTAGCTTCCTGACATTTTCTAGAACAATAGGTTATATTTCGGCATCGGCTGCAATACATTGTTTTGCTGCGTTCCGTCAAGTTATTGGGAAGAGTGCACTTTTCGTTGTAGCAGAGGCCCACCTTTATGATACACTTCACTTCTTCGTACTTCTCATCCAAACAGGTGCAAGGGATGCGGTGCCGGAAGAATTTCACGAGTGAGTGCTGATCGGCTCGGCATGTTTCATCTAGTTTTGGAATGTTGTGTAAAGCTTGGGTCTTATGCAAGTGAACTGCTGTCCATTGCTCCATGTACCTAGCAAATATATTAGCCTTTCGTGCATCATAATCATTGCCTTTCAGAATAAAATCCGTTCCTGCACACAAAAAGAATGATATCGCTGATTCCATCTTGGCAGAATCTTTCCACACCTCGGCAAATTTATCCTTCGTAGCATTCTTAGCCTGAAGTAGACTATTCACAATATCGACTTTATGAATAGCTTCATTGAATGACTGGAAAAATACACGCACGAAATCAGCAGTCATGTTGTCTGTATCATTGTGGAAGATGTCAAAGCCGTGGTTGCATTGCATTGTCGTGTCATGTCCTGACGCCGGCAAAAAAATTCCATCCCCGACACGCGCCAGCAATTGCGCTTCCTGCGACCGCCCCTCTATAGCCGCCATTTGATTATTATCCTCCCACTCTTCCGCCTCCTGCTTGGCCTTGGCCGCCCTCCTCGCTTTGCCTTGGTTACGCTTCCTTCCCATGCTATCGGTCTTCGGCATGGTCGGTCGGTAGCTAGTAGGTGCACGTTGAACAAAAAATGAGGAGGTTTCTCCGCCTACGTATGTCCATACAAGTATGTATCCAAGTACATATTGGTACAGTGGCATCGAACACAAGAGGTTGTACTCTTGCTCCTCCTCTTCTGGGGCATTGCTGGCACGATGGCTTGTATTGTACTTGTTATTGAACTGAAGAAGGTGTTCTGTTTATATGAGCAGTGACGAGAGAGGGAGACCCTACTTTAGCCTTTGGCAGGAAAGACTCCTCCTTCGTTGTCTTCACCTAGCCTATGCACTTTCCCCAAGCACTGAAAGGAATTCACTTCTCTGAACGTTTCTTATTAGCCGCATGAGCTATAATGATATACAGGATGAATAGTTAATACACATTGCAATGCTTAGCTATCAAATTGCTTGCTTCTTGCTATGTCACCGCTACCTTCTTGTACTTGCTTGGAAAGTGGACATCTCAGCTCAGTCAATTAATATGACAAAAGGAGGAAATAGATGGGAATTGCACGATGACTAACATTGAAAATCACTTCATTGTTCTTCAGCTCATCATCGCTGAATACTTTCATCTACATGAGATAGTCAACTGAAGCATTGAAGTCGAGCGGAGAAAGTGGATGCATCTAAAT
This sequence comes from Skeletonema tropicum, assembly GCA_037178625.1. Lineage (NCBI taxonomy): Eukaryota > Bacillariophyta > Thalassiosirophyceae > Thalassiosirales > Thalassiosiraceae > Skeletonema > Skeletonema tropicum. The sequence goes on from CM074146.1 coordinate 1,843,750, forward strand.
ATATGTGTGTTTATGATATTGTGAGCACTATGACTTCTTTTTAGCCTCAAACTCAGCTCTTATGGCAGCAGCCTGGTCACAAACAGGCTTGTGCGTTCTCAAATCAGCTTCCTGACATTTTCTAGAACAATAGGTTACACATCGGCATCGACTGCAATACATTGTTTTGCAGCGCTCCACTCGTAGGGAATTGCAATCCGGGTTGTAGCAAACCCCCATCTTTGTTATCGACTTGACTTTTTCATATTTCTCATCCAAGCACGAGCAGGGGATGCGGTGCCGGAAGAATTTCACGAGTGTGTGATGATCAGCCTGGAGTGTTTGATCTATTTTTGGAATGTTGAATAGAGCTACAGTTTGGTTCAAGTAAACTGCGATGTGTTGTTCTAAATACCTGACGAAAATAGCAAACCCTCCGGCGCCAACATAATCACTATCTAGAATATGTTGCGTTCCCACACACAAAAAGTATGATACCGCCGTTTTCAACTTGGTGCAATCGTTCCATACATCGGCATATTCGTCCATCGTAGCATGTCTAACCTCAACTAAACTCTTCATAACGTGTGCGCCCTTATCAATAGCTTCATGAAATGCGTCTATAAATGCTTCCCTGAAATCAATAAATACATCATTGTCAAAGCCATTAAAGCCGTGTCTGCATAGTATTGTGTCATGTATTGACGTCGGCAAAAGATTTCTATCACCGAGCCGCTGAATTTGCGCTGCCGTCAATCGCTCCTCAGTTTTCGTCGTTTGATTATTCCCCCTCTCTTCGGCTGCTTTCCTTGCCTTGGCTTTGGCAGCCCTCCTCGCTTTGCCTTGGTTGCGTTTCCTTCCCATGCTAAGATAATTATTGTCATGGTCGGTGGTCGGTTAGCGTTACATACATCAAAGAAGTCAACAAAATTGAGAAGTCAAAAAATGCGAACTCTGCGGGAGTGTGTGTGTGGCTTTAGGTTATTTCTGTGCTACGGTAAACTACGTATCACTGGTATTGTAAACAAGAAAAGTATCTGTAGATGGCTGAGAAGACTCATGATTGAGTCGACTGAGAAGTAGGGAGTGATTTTAGAGGGCGGTTCTCCCAATCGAGTGGAGTCGAGTGAGGGGAAAGGGGAACAAAAGTTGAGGGTTTGGGGAGCAATATCATGTCTCTGCCGCTTGGATAATGAATGCATAAGGAGACGGCTTCTTCTTTTATCTCTGAGCCCGATCATTTCTGAATCCATATCAACATCGATGTCTGCTCCTGTGATCGTAATCACGACGATATGAACATGTAATCATGAAACAATGGGTCAAAAATACCTTAATCTGAATCTCAATTTCTCTGTAGTTGTCTACTAGACAAGAGTCCGAGGAGGAGTCGAGAAAGTGGATGTATCTATGTACATTATATAGGATGTTGTGGCGCATTATGACTAGTTCATGGCCTCAAACTCGTCTACTTGACAGCTTTCAGAGGATAAGTGGAGAAAGTAAATGAATTTAGTATTAGGTGATGGAATCTCTAACTGTGACTCTTGAACCGATGGATGCGCACAGCTCGACCATTGCCAGGCACAGAGCTTTGTGAGGAGTTCTGCCATCCTACATGCGTCCCCGCTGCAACTCCCTCCCCTTCGTAGCCTCAAACAAATCGATCAGGAAAGCACTTTCTTTACAGAAAGATCTGTGCCTGTGCCAATCAGATTTCTGGCATTCACGACAACAATAAGTTACGCATAGGCATCCATCACAGTACATTGTCTTGCTGTATTCCACTCCTCCATCTGGGAGTTTGCACTGCGGGTTGTAGCAAATTCCCATCTTTGTAATGTGCTTCACTTCTTCGTACTTCTCATCTAAGCAGGAGCAGAGAATGCGCTTCTTGAAGAATTTGACAAGAGTATGCAAGTCGGCTTTTTGAGTTTCGATTATTTTGTTCCAGCGAAATATAGCTTGAGTTTCCTCCAACTCAACAGCGATGTATTCCTCGAAATACCTGGCAAGAGTAGCAGCCACCTTGGCATTATTATAATCTCCATCTTGAATATGTCGCGTTCCAAAACACAAAAATAGTGACGTTGCCACTTCAATCTCAGTAGAATCGTTCCACACGTCGGCAAATTCAGCCATCGTAGCATTTTGAGCTGCTATGAGACATTCTGGGAGTGAAGTACCACTGCCTCTAGCTTCTTCATACGATTCCAAAAATGCGGGCAAGAATTGGGATGAAATCTCTCCCGAGGAAAAAGGATCGAAGCCATGCTTGCATTTTGCATCATCGGTCTGCATCCTCTGAATTTGCACCGCTAGCGATTGCCGTAGTTCATTCGTATTCGCTGGCGACGTCTGACAATTATTATTCTCTCTCTTTTCCGCCTCCTGCTTGGTCTTGGCCGCCCTCCTCGCTTTGCCTTGATTACGCTTCCTCCCCATTATTGCTATCCACTTTGCTCTCCGCTCTCACTCGGCCCGGCTCGTCTCAGTGTGCTGATTCTTGTTAGAATGCCCCACCATCCCCCGAATTCTTAGCAAAGGCAGCCCAAGCAATATTCGCGAAGTAAGTGGGAGGGACCCACGAAGCGCTCAAATCGAAATCTATCTGTCGAATCGCATGTTGTGGGTGAAATGGCGGGAAGTCATTAAGTGTAGAAATCGTAATATAGCACTGCTATCTTCTTGTTTTTTGGAATGTATGGACGGACATCTCAGCTCAATCAATTCGTATGGTCAATGGAGGAAATGGAGGAAAATTTCGAGCATTGGAAGAGGTTGCTGTACTCGTGTGTCAGCACATCATCAATGAATATTTTATTTGCATAATAGTCAACTGCAGCATTGAAGTCGAGTGGAGAAAGTGGATGAATCTAAATATGTGCGTGTTTATGATATTGTGGGTACTACGACTTCTTTTTGGCCTCGAACTCGGCTATTGCGATAGCAGCCCGGTTACAATCAGGTTTGTGCGTTGTGAAGTGGGCAACTTGGCATTCACGGGAGCAGTAGGTTACACATCTGCATCGGCTGCAGTACATTGTTTTGCTGCGCTCCGTCATTCTATTAGGAAGAGTGCACTTTTCGTTGCAGCAAAAACCCATCTTTGTGATGGACTTTACTTCTTCATACTTTTCATCCAAGCAAGAGCAAGGGATGCGGTGCCGGAAGAATTTGACAAGAGTGTGATTGTCAGCGTAAGCTTCTTCTATTTTTGGAGCGTTGTGTACAGCTTGGGTTTTCTGCAACTTCACTGCGATGTACTGCTCGAAGTATCTCGCAATAGTAGCCGCCAAGCGTGCGTGACCATATTTACTATTCAGAATAGCATGCGCCCCGGCATACAAAAAGAATGATATCGCCAATTCCATCTTGTTAGCATCGTTCCACATGTCGGCAAATTTATCCATCGTAGCATTTTTAGTCTCAATAAGACTACTCCCAATATCGCTCATTGCGAAAATCTTCTTCTCAAATGCGTCTCTAAATGTAGCCGTGAAATTAACAGTGATATCATTGTCAAAGATTTTTTCAGAGCCGTGCGTGCATTGCATTGTTGTGTCACGTCCTATTGTCGGCAAAAGATTTCCATCCCCGAGCCGCGTCCGCAATTGCTCCTCCTGCGATCGCTCCTCCATAGCCGCCGTTTGATTATTCCACTCTTCCGCCTCCTCCTTGGCCTTGGCTTTGGCAGCCCTCCTCGCTTTGCCTTGGTTCCGCTTCCTTCCCATGATAACGAGCTTCGGTCATGGGCGGTGCACGTCAACGTCCAAACAAAGCGAAAGTGGCAAAAAAGGAGGATTTCCCCAGTCTACGTACGTAAAAATTCCATACAGGTATGTACTTAATTATCCAACGTGCATATTGGTACAGCTACAGTACCTACCACAAGATAGATTATTTTATTCAAACCTACCACAAGAAGTTGTATTCATTCTTGCGATGCTACTCTAGATGCTTCTTGCTTGCTCCTCCTCTTCTGGGGCATCATCTCTCTTCTGGGGCATTTCTGGCACGATGGCTTGTATTGAACTTGTTATTGAAGTAAAAGGGTACTCTGTTCATATGAGCAACCTCGAGAGAGAGAGAGAGACCCTCGTAGCCTTTGGCAGGAAAGACCCCTCCTTCGTTGTCTTCATCTATGCCTGTGCACTTTCCTCAAGCACTAAATGGGATTCACTCCCGAACGTTTCTAATTAGCCGCATGAGTTATAATGATATAGAGAATGAATAGCTAATACACATTGCGTTCCTTAGCTGTAACAAATTGCTTGCTTCTTGTTCTTGCTCCTTCTTGTACTTTGGACAGTATGGACATCTCAGCTCGTCAATTATATTAGGACCAAAGGAATCTAGGATGAGAAGTGCACTAATCCAAGCATTGTAAGAGGTGGCTGCATGTGTGTGTCAGCACATCATCGTTGAATACTTTTTCTCTACATTACATATGAAGCATTGAAGTCGAGTGGAGAAAGTGGGTGCATCTAAATATATGTGTGTTTATGATATTGTGAGCACTATGACTTCTTTTTAGCCTCAAACTCAGCTCTTATGGCAGCAACCTGGTCACAAACAGGCTTGTGCGTTCTCCAATTAGCTTCCTGACATTTTCTAGAACAATAGGTTATATTTCGGCATCGACTGCAATACATTGTTTTGCTGCGTTCCACTTCTCCATTAGGATTAGCACACTGTGGGTTGAAGCAGAACCCCATCTTTGTGATGTTCTTCACTTCTTCATATTTCTCATCCAAACACGAGCAGGGAATGCGGTGGCGGAAGAATTTTACGATTGTGTGATGATCGGCCTGAAGTGTTTGGTCTATTATTCTATTTTTGGATCGTTGAACAGAGCTTGAGTTTGTTCCAACACAACTGCTACATGCTGCTCCATGAACCTGACGAAAATAGCAAACCCTCCGGCGCTAACATAATCACTATCTAGAATATGTTGCGTTCCCACACACAAAAAGTATGATACCGCCGTTTCCATCTTGGCAGAGTCATTCCACATGTCGGCATATTTATCCATCATAGTCATAGCATTATGAGCCTGAAATAGAGCACCCAAAACGTATGCGCCCTTATCTTCTTGAAATGCACTTATAAATGTTTCCGCGAAATCAATAAATACATCATTCCCAAAGCTATCAAAGCCGTGTCTGCATAGTATTGCGGTGTCATGTCCTGACGTCGGCAAAAGATTCCGTGTCCGGAATTGCTCTACCATCGATTGTCGTTCATTAGTCGTCGTTTGATTATTCCCCCTCTCTTCAGCCGCTTTCCTTGCCTTGGCTTTGGCAGCCCTCCTCGCTTGGCCTTGGTTACGCTTCCTTCCCATGATAATTACTCCTATTGACTTGGTCGGTTACGTCAAAGAAGTCAGCCACAAAAAATGAGAAGTCCGTCAACAAATGCGAATGAAGTCTATCTGCGGGAGTTATTTTAGAGGGCATCCCCCCGACGCCCGGCTAAAAAAGTCCGCCAACTGGAGATTGTGGCGCGGCGCGGCTGAAAATCATCGACTCTTGTGCATAACAATGAACATCTCGTTAGTGAATAGAACGGGAAACTACACCATGATACTATCATGTACACCTTTCCTATTCTAAACAGCAGTAGTGCTATCTTGCTCCTTATTGTCACGGTGGCAGCTTTTTCCAATAATCTGCCTTCATCATCAGCTTTCACACAACATCTTCCATCTTCAACTCCCACTCGTCCACACAACAACAACATCATGTCTACCACCACCACCTCCCTCTGTGCAACACCACCAATCCAATGGGGCATAATAGGCCTAGGCGACGTATGCACCATCAAATCCGGTCCGGCATTCTACAAATCCACCGGTTCGAAATTGATAGCCGTCATGAGACGTACTCCTGGTGCAGCGCAACAGTGGGTTTCTGAGAATCGAGAGGTTGTGCAAAAGTATAACAATCGTGATGATGAAAGTGGTGAGGGAGTCGAGTTGAGAGGGTATGACAACATACAAGATATGATTGCTGAGAATATAGATCAGTTGGATGCGATTTATGTAGCGACTCCACCAGGTGTTCATTTGGAGAATGTACGTCAGATCATTTCTGCCTTGGAGGATGCAGCAACTACATCCACGTCAAGTGTTACCAATAGCGACAACAAACCATCACGATTAAAGGCAATCTACATGGAAAAACCCTGCGGACGAAGTGCATGGGAAACACGCGTCATGATTGACGAATTACATCATCGTCACATCCAATTCTTTCCGGCATATGTCTCTCGTGCTCATGAACGTACCCAAGTATTACGAAACCTCCTTTCCTCCACTGACAGAAGAATAATTGGAGATCAAGTGACCAAAGTGTAGTATACACAACGGGGAAGCAGCTCTGCAAGAGGACGAGATGGTGGTGGTGGAATTCCATGGAGATTGGCGGCAGAATATTCGGGTGGGGGACTTGTTATGGATATGGGGTGTCATGTGTTGGATCGGATGGATTATTTGTTTGGTCCGATTGTGGATATTACGAGTACAGTGTTGCGAAAGGGTAATGGTCGTGGTGGTGATGTAGAAGATGGGAGCTATCCATTGGTGGAGGATTATGTATCAATGCAAGGTAGGATTGGTCCATGTGATTGGGCAGTGATTTCCTCAGAGGGGGCAGGAGTCGAGTGTCTATGGGACTTTGCACCTCCAGATGAGAATGACGAAACGAAAAAAGATGAGGATGAATTGATCATTACAGGAACAAATGGATCATTGAGAATGGCGGGTATGGGGGCAGGACTTCCAATTGAAGTATTAGATGTGGATGGGAATGTGATTGAAACGATTGAGTTTGAGGCACCAATGCATGCAGCTCAGCCGCTGATTCAATCCATTGTAAATGAACTTCGGGGCATTGATAATAATGATGATGATGAACAACAGCAACAACAACATTTCCTTGACAGATCACCGGCTCGAGCAGAAAATGCAGTGCGTACATCTGAAGTGTTGGATACTATATTGAATTCATACTATGGCGGACGACATGATGAATTCTGGACGCGTCCTGAATCATGGCCTGGATTGAAGTAGAAGATGTAGAATTTGACTTTCAGGGACATCTACCAGTAACATTAACTTAACTCTGACTATACAATGAAAATTACGCAGCAACATGATGCTTGAACAGCATATTCACGGTACAATGAAGGACCACATGAGACAATGAATGCACTACATTATGCCAAGTATCCATCTCATTCATAATTGTATAGTGCTCAAGCAGAAACAATACCACCAAAGGCGGCACAGTGGCTGCTACGGAGAAATCTGCCTTTCGCCTTGTAAAAGGTAGCGACATTATCACCACACCAGCCCCGGATAAGAGGAAGCTCTGCCCACGGAAGAATGCTCCAAATACATAAATGACCAAACTGAACACTACTAGAGGATCGCGATCTACTGCTTGGTGTGACTGTTTGTTGAATCTGCCGCCGATACTACTACTTCTCGGCATGTAATTGTTCTTGCGTTCCTTTTCACTCATGCACAAGTCTAGATGTGCAAACCAAAGCGGAAAGTTGATCATGGCTATCAAGACAAGACCCTCGATAGGGAAGAAATGATAAAATCCCGTGATGGTATGAATGAGTTCATGCCAGATGAAACGCTGTTGCTGCTGGTTATGCGACAGCGACATGCCTCCTTTTGTTGTTCCAGGGTAACTTGGACCGCGTTGAAGCTTACTCATCACAACTTGCCACACACGCGAGATAGTCCAAGGGTTGATTCCAGTGAGCCAAAGGACGACGGTCCATGGCACGCTATCGGTTTCAAGAGAGCCTGATAAATCAGTCAATCTCACGATAAATGCAGCGCTTGCAACGAGCGCAATCGCGTCCTTGCTATCGTAATAGGGATAGATCAGGAAGTCGAAGTTGCTACGAGGATTGCTTGGCTGACACATTTGGAGTTTGTTCTCTTTGTTATGATTAGTGCTGTAATAGCAGCTAGCTGTAGGCGAGCAGGTATAGGTGTCGAATCAATCAAAGGGAAGTAATTTCTGGTTCACGGTATGGTATGATCAAACGATGGGGAATGAAGGAGAAGGCTTGATGTCTGTGCTAATACTTATGCCAATGCCAAAGATATTCGATAATGTGCACAATAGTACTTCTTCCTCACTACTTATCTTCTTGTGCCACGATCGGGGCTACTGAGAGGTGCGAATTCCGAGGAATCTGTCTTTCCGTCCAGGTGTTGCCTTCAAACGTGCGAGGGAGTCAAAACTAAAAATTGAGTCACAATATGCATTTTTAGTCCCAGTTAGACATTCTCTTTTGTGATGAATGACCTACAAATGACTTCTTCGCAACTCACACAGATACTTACAGGAAAGTCCAATATAAAAGTAGTATTGGATGTGGATGTGAATGTGATTTTAACGTTTGACTTTAAAAGGCACCAATGCATGCTGCTCAGCCGCTGATTCAATCCATTGTGAATGAACTTCGAGACATTAGTGTTGATGAACAACAGCAACAACATTTCCTTGGCAGATCACCGACTCGAGCAGAAAATGCACTGCGATCCAACACTTCCTATATTGAATTCATACTATGGCGGACGACATGATGAGTTCTGGACGCGTCCTGAATCATGGCCTGGATTGAAGTAGAAGATGTAGAATTTGACTTTCAGGGACATCTACCAGTAACATTAACTTAACTCTGACTATACAATGAAAATTACGCAGCAACATGATGCTTGAACAGCATATTCACGGTACAATGAAGGACCACATGAGACAATGAATGCACTACATTATGCCAAGTATCCATCTCATTCATAATTGTATAGTGCTCAAGCAGAAACAATACCACCAGAGGCGGCACAGTGGCTGCTACCGAGAAATCTGCCTTTCGCCTTGTAAAAGGTAGCGACATTATCACCACACCAGCCCCGGATAAGAGGAAGCTCTGCCCACGGAAGAATGCTCCAAATACATAAATGACCAAACTGAACACTACTAGAGGATCGCGATCTACTGCTTGGTGTGACTGTTTGTTGAATCTGCCGCCGATACTGCTACTTCTCGGCATGTTATTGTTCTTGCGTTCCGTTTCACTCATGCACAAGTCTAGATGTGCAAACCAAAGCGGAAAGTTGATCATGGCTATCCAGACAAGACCCTCGATAGGGAAGAAATGATAAAATCCCGTGATGGTATGAATGAGTTCATGCCAGATGAAACGCTGTTGCTGCTGGTTATGCGACAGCGACATGCCTCCTTTTGTTGTTCCAGTGTAACTTGGACCGCGTTGAAGCTTACTCATCAAAACTTGCCACACACGCGAGATAGTCCAAGGGTTGATACCAGTGAGCCAAAGGACGACGGTCCATGGCACGCTATCGGTTTCAAGAGAGCCTGATAAATCAGTCAATCTCACGATAAATGCAGCGCTTGCAACGAGCGCAATCGCGTCCTTGCTATCGTAATAGGGATAGATCAGGAAGTCGAAGTTGCTACGAGAATGGCTTGGCTGACACATTTGGAGTTTGTTTTATTGTTTCTTTGTTATGATTGTTGCGGTGCTCTAATGCTGTAATCGAAGGTGAGCATTTTCCATTTGGCTCAAGCGTCTTCTGAATGATTCACGAATTAATGTCACAATATAATATTAAATTCGATCGCTGTTGGACATTCTCTTTTTAATAAATGTAGGGGTGAAAATACTTAATCTTATACCGTTATGATGGGACAAGATCTAACTATAAAACTCGAATTCAATGCAATTCGCTGAGAGCTCAAGCTTGTGGGATCGAAGCTTTCGTCCTGTACAGACTCATCAGGAGATCAGCGCTGAAGGCGGGGCTGTGGCGAATTGCCATGTGCGACGTGTAAACGACTTACGCACTAGCATTCGAGCAATCTTACAGTGAAAAGAAGAGAAAAGGTATACCAGTGTCAGACAAAAAGAGCAGGTTCGCATCTAACTAGACATTTAAGTGTCGATAAAATGGTCGTGCCGGCGAGCGAACCTGACCATGACTATGACCTTGTAGATGACCAGCCCCATTGCTTCTCATGCTTCATCTGCCGTTAACGAACCATCATCTCTTGATGCACGCTTGGAGCGGCCAGAGACATCGTCCTGACAGAGAGCTTCTTGTATTCCAACTCGAGTAATAATATCAACACATCATTATGGGCGGAGACATTTGAATTATTCTATCCGAAGCAAGGAATGCATTTTTCTTCGATAGATATGCTTAGATCAGATATGCAAATGACGTCAATCAAGTCGCTTCAGCAGACATTAGCAAGTGATCTGTCTGGTCTTGCAACATCAATAGGCAGCAGCACATACAGTACTAATATTAATTCTAATTGCTCGAGGTCCTCTTCAATGTCTGCCGCGCAATATTTCTTGGAGAGACTGCCGTTAGCTGGACTCGTACTGATTGATCCTTTACTGCCGACGATGGTAGAGTAAAGAGACACAAAAGTACATCTCCTGGAGTAGTAGATAATCGATGGAAATCTTCACTGCAAACTTAAGTCTCTGCTTGATGGAAATGCTCCCAATTATGTATTGGCGCGCGGCAGCGGGGCAAGCTCTTCCCGGCTTTCGTGCTTCTATTCTTCGCTGCACCAAATACTCTAGAGCTGATCAAAAAAGAGCGGTATTTTAATAACTTGTTTTCGGTCATACTCTGCTGAGCAGCTTCTTCATATATTTCTAAGTTAAAGACTACTTTTGTAATCCTTGTTACATTTTACTTGCTTATGGCACTGTGCACTGAGGGGACACGAAATGCTACTAATGGCACAACTTTACCTTTCCATAAGACTTGGACATGACGCTGATGCAGATTGCACCTGTACATCAATGCTCGTAATCATCTCAGGATATGCCTTGAGAAGCCGACACGCTCTCCGTATATTCTACACTTTCCCTATCGGCATTGCTTTCCCATAGAAGATCGATAGGTAGCTTCTTGTCAGCAATTCAAATACGGATATGACACCGAATTCATCCAAGAGAAGCGCAATGGTGCCATGCCTGACGTTGCGGTAAGCATAATGAAGGGCTGCCTTCCCACCCCGATCCAAAACGTCGAGAGTGGATACATCAAAATAACGCTATAGAAGAATCGTGATTTCTCCATCTTGACTTACTAACAATGACCCCATGAGACACATCTGAGCGGTACTTACTCCGTCTGGACTTAATCCGAGACTCAGGGAAGAGTTAGTCCAGAGCGGTACTCAATGCTTGGCTTTTGAATTATGACCTGAATGAGAGAATGGGGTTAGAAGTTAGAACCCGCACATAGGTAGAGGTAGGTAGGGATATAGGAGTAGGAGTAAAAAGTAGGCAGGCACCCTAGTAAACAAGCCAATAGTGGTCTGGTTTTAATGATTCCAACAGCAGTATTAATCACTCTGGTCTGCTCAATATTGTCAACTAACAGTGCTATCTCATGGTGTCGGCACCTACTTCAAACGTGGAATGTACGATATCTTATAGTACGTAGTATGTGTGTAACTTGGCCTTGGGGCATTACATACACGTCTTTCCCAGCTGTTAGAGCTATCTGGCGCGCCAGCCGACCACACGAAAGTGATGCCATCGCCAAACCTTGGCAGCAGAGCTTCACCATGAGCTCATTATTTGCGTAGGTACTTACAGTATTAAGAGATTGCACCTCACATTACACTGATGTTGCATACCTATGCAAAGGTCCACGAGTAACCAAACCTCGTGCAAAGCAAAGGGGTAAACAGGGCGGCCAAAAATACCGGCCGAATGACACATGAGTGCCACGACATAGAATAGACACTCACGTTGATCTCTCTTTTGGTAATAAACGAAGGAAGCCACCACACAACTGGCCGCAGCGCTCGGAAAGATATGAGGACCTCTCACAATAACAACATCACGTTGTGGTTTCTTCTACGTTCTCTTCTTCTAATTCCTTTGAAGATATCGAACCAAATGGGCAAGCTCTGCTACGGTCGACGAAACTCAACTTCTTTACCTCAAGCTCAAGACGAAGCTTGACACGGGGTCAGCCGTGGGGCAAGTCACTCAAGTGATGTGATGGCTTAACTTGCTATTTCGGCAGACCTGGCGCAATCTTAACTTACCTTGATATAGAAGCTCAACATCGTCCCAGAGAGCTAGCTGATTTGATTGTGTTTGGCACAATGATTCTTGCGTGAGCTGTGCCACAATTCTTGAGCATAGCAGAAGATCCATCACTCGATGTATATATGTATTTCTCGTCATCCTCAGCTCAGGAGAGGACTGACTACACAGAGACAGTTTCACTATGATTTGATGTGTGAACGGATTCGAATTCGAATCGAGCTGGAGCCAATCTGGTCTCAGCAGATTAAACTCTTCCTGGGAAGCATTGCACTCAGCACTCGGCACTCAGCACTCGGCTCAGCAGCGCAAATATATAGCTATATATGTAACAGAAGTTTTTTAAAGTACGTCTGGTGGGCCCTCAAGAGGCGACATTATCTACTAAGTGATAACAAGCATGTGTTGCAGTAGCTATATTTTCCAGATCGCACCCAAATAGCTAGTCTAGTGGACCAGTAGACGCGTTTGGGAGGTTTCATCTTCGATCTACGATATATAGCTGATAGGGGGAAACGCTTCTCATGAAGATGGAGCCAAAGCAGGATCAACAAGTTGAACTCTTGACATCTTTCATATACGTTTGGATGACTGAAGATAAAGATAGACGGACGATGAATGAGACACACAATACCAATTCCACGCAGCCGCTTCTACATCGTGACTTCTCTCAAGTGAAGCGAAATTAGCCCACCAGACCTTGATGAGGGAAAGGCCGAGCAAAAGAAAGGGCGGAGGCGGGTACATATTGTAGTATAAGTGCATTGCATTATTTGTATCGTACCTATTGCAGGCAGGTAGGGGCCAAAATGAAAGGCAAAAGTAGCAACAGAACAACACTAGGGATTCCAACATGGTCCCCCACCGTAGTACCATCCTGGCCCGACCCTAAAGGTGAGTCACGGAACTGGTACTCAGGCACTCAAACTTCAACTGACGAAATGTCCGCTCAAAAAGCGAAAGGCAAAAATTTTATGTCCATGACATGCCGCTGGCCGGCCGCGGCCACATGATTGAATCATGGCTCACTGATCGACATTCATTTACACTTGCCGCTGGTAAAGAGCTCATTCATTCTCCAGTTTGTTTGCTCTTTAGTCATAATCAAACACAGCAACTCATACAAAAGACAACATGGGGTCTCAAGCCGAGAACACTCACCCAAACACAACCATCCAAGCTCATTACCATGCCAGTGTCCCTATCAACAATGATCAAAAGCGCCGCAAGGTCGAGGCAAACTCTAATAACATCACCGCCTACCCGTCTGCTGCCATTCATGCCACCAAGGTGAGCAAGAGGACCAAGAGGAGGACAAATAAAAGATCAAATCAACGTAGGGAAGCAAACGTGTTTGCACCTCAAATCTTCAAACATCGTGCGGAGATTCTGCCGACAAGTACAAAGAAGGCATCAAAGAAGAGGCGCCTCGAATCCGACCCGCCTTCTCAAGAGAAGAAGATGAGGCAGGAGCTACCCAACAACTTTACTTCCAACCAATCGGCTGTGCCAGCCCAAAAGAAGAAGAGGGTTCAGAAGAATTCACGCAACAACGACGCCCCAATCTTCCGCTACAAACATCACGGTGAAGTTGCAACACCAACAATTGCTCCACCCACGGCCACTGCTAGCAAGGCGAAGGTCTCGAAGAAGAGGCGCTCAGATGCCCACGAATCCCCCCCGCCTGCTCAAAAGAAGAAGATGACTGCTCCTGCCCAAAAGTTGAACACGATTGATCGCGGTCAAGTTCCACCTGCCTACCAATTTACTACCAATACTACCAACAAAGCCGCTGTTCCAGTGCAAGAGAAGAATGTGCTTCAGAATCAGCCATTCATCAACAACGTTTCATCTATCTCTGTTCTCCATCACCGCGATGAAGTTGCCAACGGAGCCACTTCTGATTTGGAGTTTGCCTATTCCGATTCGGATTCCGATTCCGAGGAAGAACATCTTGTAGGGATGACCTTGCTCCCGGATGCTGATGACGCTGCCACTGTGATCCAGGCCTTCTTCAGAGGTGCCAGCGCTCGCACGATGAAGCCAAGGGCCAGGCCACAAGCGGAGCTTGAGCTTGATACTAATCATGGCCAAGAATGGGATGGTAATCCTGATGATGATGCAGCTCCTGACGACGACTCGGTCGAGGAAGTAGAAGTCTTCCTCGTGGTGGAAGCTGAAGATGAAGAGGGTGATGAAAAAGCGGAGGAAGTTGACTTTGTCGACGCAGCAGAAGCTGTTGACGAGGGTGATGAAATAGAGGAGGAAGCTGTTGTGGACAATGATAAGCCGGCTGCAAAAATTCAGACAGCCTTCAAGCGTTATCTCGCTCGGAAAAGTGCTATCAAAGCAACGGAGCGAAGGCAAAGGGCCCAGCCACAAGCAGAGTTTGATGCTAGAGCAGTGGAAGAGGAGGTGGTGGAAGAGGAAGATATCCACTCTGCCAGAAGGAATCTTCGGAGACGGAGGATGGTGAAGGAGCTACAGTGCACTTTGGACGGCTGGTACTGGACTCAAAGAACACAAAGAAGGAAGATAAGGAGAGATTGAAAAGAGAAGGTGTACGGTACAGCACCTTGTGAGATTGATGATTTGAAGCGAACATCATTTGTACGTGAGAAGGATTGCGTCAGAGACCTTTGTGGAGGAGGCTTTGGTTTGAAGGTAAATGCAGCAAGAGGTCAAATGATCAGTGGAGATGGCTTTATGGGGCTTTAAGTCAGCAATGTCTTGTTTCGTTTCGGCGAGTTGCTACATTTCAGAGGGGGTCGTTGGTGTGTTCGGCAGTTTGTGTGTGTGTGTCTTCTTCAGTTGGGCCTTCAGTTGGTGTTGGTAGTTGGAGGATGTGCTTTGCTGGATCCTTATCCTTTCTTTTTGGACATGGTGGATCTTCGGATCTGTAGCGGAGAGTCAAAAAGTTTACATTCTGATGTTTGGGGTGTGGGTTCTGGTTTCCCATGTCAGCTGTTGGCTGGACATTCTCTTCTTCGGAAGTGGATTGTAGACCGTATCCCTTTGACTCTCTGACTCATTTTTCAGTTGTCCTACCCTTTCCCCCCTGTTGGAGTTGGTCGACCGCGGAGATGATTGATTGGTTGATGTTAGGATGGCGATCTTGTCGGATACACACACACACACACACACACACACACTTTCGAGCAGCTTGTCATTCCCAGTTGGATGAAGTACAGTGTTGGGGGCGAGGAAAGACATTTCAGACTTGAGCCGGTGTTATGGTTCCGGGTATCATGGTGACCTGCTGCTTTACTTGTCAAAGGCCTGAGTTGATATGAGGTCGATGACGCTTGATTTCTTGTGTCGGTTTGATGGGGTCTTCTATCGGATTTCAAACTCGGTTTGTTGAGTTGTACCAGGATACGAACGTCTCTCTCGTGATTGCTTCTAAGTTGCTCATCGGTTCTTCAATCTTGCCATTGCCATGTGTCAAGCTCATTTATTCACATCCACCCATCTACATCCAAGTCGAAGCCCATGGGAACGTGCTGTCTCAGCTGCTCAGCATCCAATTGAAATAAGAAAAGAAGAAAAGAATATCAAATAAATCAATCTAATCAAATAAAGAAAAATCAACAATTATCCTTAGTCCTCAGTGACAATGCTAAACTCCACCATTACTTTCGGCTGCGAGGAGATGAAGTGCGTGAATGAACAATGCAATGCCATCGTCATCATTATCAGAAAGATAGTATTTCCACTCCAACGCGAAAAAGAAGGCAGCGCAGCCGTCTTCTGAATGATTCACGAATTAATGTCACAATATAATATTAAATTCGATCGCTGTTGGACATTCTCTTTTAAATAGATAATGTGTCACATTCATGGAAAAAATCAAATAGTTCCCTCTTACTTCCGTCCGAGCTCGGGTCGGGGGAAAAGAGAGGAAAAAAGCGGGGGAAAAAGAGGGGAAGAAAGGCGAGCGAAGCGAGCCTCAGAATCTACGATACTCCTACGAAAAGAGAGGAAGATGATGCAATTGCTCCTTCTTCGCTTATTATGCACTATTTGCCTGCCTTTGACTCTTCGTACCTTCGCTTTATATAATCACTTTTACTTTCATCTCGTTTTTTACCGTAATTGTGGTATAATTCGTGGTCGATAACCATTCAAATTTGAGCCTTTTATACACTCCCCACGTTTTGATACTGAAACTCCAGCAGCGTGAAGCAGACTTGGCATCGTATCCTATTTTCAATGATTTGTTCTTGTGTAACTCCCTTCTCACGCATTGTTAGGTGCAGCAGCCTCTCTTCTACTTTCCAATACCGGATCAATAACTTTTGGTACATTAGTTCTTCTTTTCTTCTTGGGTGACGGCTTTGTTGCCAATTCGTCTCTTACTTCGTTTGTTACTTGTCCCAATGTCGGAGCTTCAACCACTTGTCTACCCATCGCAGCAGCAGGAACATACACACAGATAGAGAGAGGTAGCACCGATGGCGGCCCCCATTCCACCGCGTTGAAAGTCAAGACATTCTTTCTTTATGGGTAGTGCTATCTAACAGAGATTGCACTTGGGTAGCAAATTGTTGGCTCATTTCATCGCTGGTTCCACATCTCAAAGGCGCGTTCCCTACAGCTTTCATGATGTTATTTGCCAATGCTTTTGCACTTTCAAAACCCACACGGTGAAGTGGAGGCACAGTCGTTCCGGCAATATATGCATCCTGGATCCTGTATCAACCCCAGACGCCAAGCTTCGTACTCTTTACCAGCTGCTTCTTGAAGCAGTCTCTCATAGATATACCTTCTTGAACTCGTATCAATTCCAGCACGGCCTGCCAATTCATTTTAGAGCTGTAGCGACTCATCAAACGACACACTCTTGAATGCAGCAGATGTTCGTGCAGAGTGTGATTATAGCCACAAGTACATGGCAGTAGTTTGACAAATACGAGTGTAGATCCACCAGCGCTGAGCTGTTTCTCTACTCTGATTGGGCATTCAAGAATCTTTTTGTAGATTGTGTATGGTACCTATTGTGTACCATGTTGTGTCTCCTTTGCAAGGAGCTCCTCCTCACCCTAAATAGTGCGAATTCTTTCATTGTTTTAGCCATGCTGCGTCGGATTTCTTTTTGTGAGAGTTTTGCGCCATGGTATCGATGTGGAGGTGGTATTATTGACATCGAAATACTAGCGGAAACGTAGGGGAAACAGCGGCCATCATGATTGTTTTCTGCAAAATCGTTCTCCAGCATTCGGCTACAGCCGGAATTATACATAGGAATTAGTATGTGCTTAGCTTAGTTTTTAGACTCAGCTTAGATCCTCTGATTGGAATTTGGTCGAGCTCACCGTGGCTGTGAGAGGAGGATTGAGATACATAGGAGTAATCACGAAGACTGCGGAAGGAATCGCGGTTGTCGCGTCACTAAACAGTCTTGAGGACAAAAGGTACAACTTGAACCTGAAAAGTCGTAGGAATTCAGTACATGTTGTCAAACGTCATCCACTCATTCAATATGTTGTAATCATCCGACTCGATGGTTATCTCTCGAGCGGGTCGGTTCCCTTTCGGGATAGGCCCTCCGATCCGACATGCTACATAAATTCTTAAAATGTCTTACGTTCCTGATAGATAGGATAGACGGCGCGAGTGGAATACATCACCCTATCGAAGGTTTTTCGGCTACCGACTGATCGGTAAGATACTGGATCCTTCCTCTTCTCCAGCGCACAAGTTTACCCTTGCGCACTTACATGCTTTTTACCTCGAGTCTCCATTTTTTTCGATTTTTAAAAATGTTCGTTTCTTGTAAAGTTTAACACGGTAGCCCCCATACTAAATGGGACCCCTCTGCCATCAAGGCCGAGTTGGAGAAGGGTGAAGGGTCGGATCTGACGCCGCAACTCGATGCCACTATGCCATACGAGGTTGGGAGACCCTTCAGGACCGGGCTGTGCGACCTTGGTCACCGAGATATCGTCATTTGAATTTATGAATTTCCCCCATTTCGTGTCGGCTGGACATCTCTTGTGTATTGTGTTCGTAGGTGTCCTTTGGCCCAGATAGAGACGTGGGGGGTTTCGTCCTCTGTTGTCAACATACGGAAGGGGGCGTCCGTGCCGTATCCGCCCTCATAATCTATTATTTTCAAAGCAGTCGGCATTATTTATTTTATGTCTCTACCAAGGGGCGGTGTGGGGTGTGTATTATGAGTGGCATTCAATTCAACAATAGCAGTCATTCCGCTCTACGTAAAGCGATCGCTCACTTCGTAAAAGATGATAGTCTTCTCGGTAAATATTGTAGTTATGAGCAATTGCATGTACCAATAAGCACAATCATGTGCCGCTGGAGAGGTCAAGATGATATGAAGAAGGTAGATGAAAAAATGATAACAGCTGCTTTTACTGTTCAAGGGGGTGAAAAGGAGTACACCCTTCCATTTTGGCAGGTGGTTGGAGGAGGAGAGACCGACCCCGAGTTTGAGAGTATATGCTATGCACAGGGATCTCGAGCAGTTGGAGGAGGAAGGCGGTTGGAAAAACGATCCAGCATTTGCAGAGTACCAGGAGGTAGTCAATAAGTTTCCAGATGCGTGTGACGGCTTCAGAGACGAAATCAAAGATGGCGGAAAAGCGTTCTTTCGTAGAGCCGAAGAAGTCTTCTTTGAGAACTACCGCCCCCAATTCAACAAGCATATTGCAAGCTGTGTGAGAATATCAGATACAGCAGCAACAAATAAAGGTGCACCAAATACTGCTCGTTTGCTCCCGTGTATGATGGGTGGACACCCCGAACTCGCCCGTGAGTACGCAGCGTGGCTTTTAGCCGCAGAAGATCGTGGGGAAGTAGATGTTGGAGATGATGATGAATGGTTCCGTCATCATTTTAGTACGAAGGAAATAGTACTTGACCACAATGAAGGAGACTTGCCACCAATCAAGATCAAGATTGATGATTGTATGGAATATCTCACAGGAGAGGTCAATCCATTCGAAATGTTGAAGATCCCGTTGGTTCAAGACAACATGGAATTCTTGCGGAGGATGGCAGCAATACCGCGCGATCTCGCAGCAGTCGATATAGCCTGTCGGACAGGACGGCTCGAAGCATGATTTCAATCCTCTTCTTGATTATGTCCACAAAAGGATTGCTCCACATTGTTGTCACGGACAAGGGGTGGAGAATCATGTTCAAAATGCTGGATTTGTCCGCAAAACAGGCGTCGGAGAAGGGAGAGGATCCGACCGTGCAACGGCACATTCTTATCTTATACGCGACTTCAATATGCAATCAAAATTAGAGTTTCGTGCGACGAAAAAGACAAAGGTGGAGAAGGATAAAATCCAGAGAGTTTGGGGCAGTAGAAGAATCAATATGTATTCCCCTTACACGGACTCATATAAAGACTCTCGAGAAGGCTTTTGTGGAACTCGGCAGAGAACAGAGAAACGAGCTCTACACATTCCTTCAAAGTGATGAGTCTAGGCAAAGTACCAAAGACAAGAAAAAGTTAGTCAATAAGGTCAAAGATGCAACGAAAAAGAAGAGGAGTATTACCAAGTCAGAAGCACCCAGCAGTGTACAACTTACTCCAGACATGGATGGTGGCATTCTATTTTCGATTTTGACAAAAAAAGCCGGACACGAGCCACATGTCAACGCAGAGATTGTTGAACGTAAGATCGAATACAAATTGAGTCTACCAGTTACTGAAGCAAAGATAGGAGAGAAAACCAAATTGCTCAGGAATGAAGCATTGCTGGACATGGTCGAAGCTGGAGAAGCTGCTGCAGGAGACAAGCCTCCGAATTACATCAAACCAAAATCTGAAATGATGAAGCAACTCTACGTGAAGCAGCGAGAGATTCGAGCTGACAAAAGAGCCACTAAGTCATAGCTAATAACACTAATGCATTACTACTCATATTTTGGCTTCGTAGGCCACACAAAGGACACCTACGAACACAATACACAAGAGATGTCCAGCCGACACGAAATGGGGGAAATTCATAAATTCAAATGACGATATCTCGGTGACCAAGGTCGCACAGCCCGGTCCTGAAGGGTCTCCCAACCTCGTATGGCATAGTGGCATCGAGTTGCGGCGTCAGATCCGACCCTTCTCCAACTCGGCCTTGATGGCAGAGGGGTCCCATTTAGTATGGGGGCTACCGTGTTAAACTTTACAAGAAACGAACATTTTTAAAAATCGAAAAAAATGGAGACTCGAGGTAAAAAGCATGCAAGTGCGCAAGGGTAAAGTTGGACACTGTCAGGCCTGTCAGGTGTCAGGATTCCACCAAACCCAAGAGAGCGAGCGAGCGAGCAATTACAATTACATCGGGTTGATCCACGCACGCTTTACCTTAAACTTTACGGTGCAGGTGAAATGTCACCTTCTGATCAGTTTCCAAAGGACACCAATCCCTCCATCATTCATTCAAATGAAGTTCTTTGTGTATCTGTACCAAAGGATTGTAGCTTCCTACGTAATTTGTGGCATTATTGTTATTGAGTGTACCACTATGTGAACGAGGGCGATTTTACCAGAAGAGTCCAGGAGCGTTGGCATCGGTCTTACATCCGTCCGTGGCCCATTGAGTATATATGTGCTTCCCAATCCCAATGTGGTGCCCATTTGAGATTAAATACTTCTCCTCAACACTCTAGATTGAGACCGTCGGCTTTCTTTTGGAGGCGTATTTGGTTAACTTGGCACCACAACTCAGGATTAGCATCATCCATATGTAACAATCCCCACAGACGACGCAGAATCATATTCCCGATTCTTCAAAATGGTCAATCCCTCAATCACAAATGATCACGTGCATCGCCTTGGCAATGCCACATCAGTTCATTATTCTTGTAATTTAAGTTGATATCTGATACATATAATAAATAAATAAATGGTAAGGCAGAGTATAGACAAGAAGAGTGTCTGTGTCTCTCTCTCCTACTACTAGCGCGCGAGAGAGAGTAGAATGTTGCTTTTGTGATGTATGTTTGCGTTTAATAATTAAAGTTTTAAATTATGAGCTTGCTGAGCTGTGCAGCACAAGCTCAGTGGAGCTCTTGCTGTTGAAACGGGCTGAATAAGTACTACATAGCTTGTTCAAAACCTAATAAGTATGTATACTTATTGTACTCGGAAAAGGCTATATCAGATCCTTTCGTCGAATTGAGACACCCGCGTTTCGATTCAAAGATTTCGAGAGCGACAGATCCCGTGTCACATCAACCATTCAAATTCAAAAATCAAAAGATCCAATCTGTCAACTGCAATCTGCAATGCATGTCCATCATTGATAGTTGTCAACAACTAAAATAAATGAACCACCCATCAAGATAGAACCAGCACGTTTCCTTCCACCAACCTCGGTTCTTTCAAACGTGTCTCATCCTTTCAGAACTCGAGGTTAATCAAAAATTATAGGTGAGCGCTGATTGAGTGCTTCATGATGATGTGGTGTGTATCTATCGGCACGGCGGATTGATGCCTTTTGATGTTGATGGTTATGTGAGAACTGCCATTGGAGAGGCCTTTCTATCCAGGTTGCCGCTGCGCTGAACCGAGCTCTGTCATTATCATTAATGATTGTCAAGGCCGCTAATTATAATTATGATATCACTTCTTTTGCTCCAATCGTTCCGCCAATCAATCAAATGTCTCTCACAACATCATGTCTCATAATATCTTTTGCCGAAATCTTTGACATCAATATACAGATCAACGAATAATAACCAGCCACACACCTCTCTCTAGGCTCTTGAAGCTCATCAACATAACATAATATAAATCATGTCTCGATACTCAATCGCCCTAACCGCCCTCCTATCCACCACCATCCCACATCTCACCACCGCCGATCCATGGTCGTACCTCTCCGTCGATATTCCCGTAGCTTTGTCGGATATGGCCGTATCTGTCCTCACCTACACCACTGCTGCTGCTGATGGCGGGAATGCTACCGCAGCGGATAATAATAATGGAGAGGTAACATCCAAGATTATTTTGACCGGAGGGTGTGTTAGTGAGAAGGGAAATGAGTTTTTGGGGGAATATTTTGCTTGTTTGGAGTTGACGGATAAGGTAAGTAGGTGATCTTATACTCCAGAGTATGCATATATATGTGGTGCGATGTTGCGTCTTTTACTGTGACTGCGGATTGTATGTGATTGATGTGATATCTTTTGTCATGTTGCAATGATCGTTGCTTACTTGAACATTTTATATCAAGTATTGTCCACTGATTCATTGTGCCTTCATGTTCATCTCACTCACTCACTCTATTCTCTCTCAAACACAAACAGGTATTCTCATTCGAACCAATCGCACCCAAAACACAATTCCAAGCATGGACCGGCACTTTCTCCACCCTCGCACCCATGCCCCGACAACGTTGTCGTCACGGGCAGTTCCAAATCGATAACAATCTCTGCGTCATTGGTGGACGTGATGAATCTGATACGCTCATTGCTCAAATTGATTGTTATGACCCTACCACGGATGCTTGGACGGAGGTGGGGACCTTACCGGAGGAATATTTGACAAGTGACTTTGCAACATTCATTGATGGGAGTACTGTCCATTTGATTGGTGGGTTTCAGCAGGATTATGAGGCGCTAAGTCAAGTCACCTTGGTGGATGTATCCGATCTTGACGCCATCACGTTCGAAGAGGGTGTGCCAATTAATACCCCCAGAGGAGATATCTTTGCAGTTGCCATGGATGATGATACAATCATGATTTCGGGAGGGTTTACCCACTTGAATGATTTTAGCGAACCCCTCAACTCGGTGGAACAGTTTACTTTTGGATCTCAAGAGTGGGGGGCTGTGGATTCATTGAATGAAGAACGGGGAGATAAGCAATTGATTAGTTTGGATGGTAAGGTCTATGCGATGGGGGGAGAGGGTCGAGTCGATGCATCTGGACCAGCCACGGAGGAGGATGTGGATGCTCTTGCTGCCATTACTTTGGGGAGTGTTGTGTTGGATACTGTGGAGGTGTTGGATCTTACCGCGGATGGTGAGGTGGAGTGGGTGACGGAGGGTGATATGCCTTCGTCACTCTTTCGCTTTGGTGCGAGTGCGTGGACAGCTGCGGCTGATGATGGTGGTGGTGGGGTCATCTTTGTGTTTGGTGGTCAGGTTGGATTTGAGGCGGAGTGTGAGTGTTTCCGTACTACTGAAAAGGTGTTGGTATTTGATCCGAGCAAGAGTAAGACGCTTGGCACACTTGGTCAGGAGGCTCCATCGGCTGGTGTGGCGATGAGTGTTTTTGTTGGACATGTCATTGCTGCTACGGCTGCATTTGTTGTGATGATGTTGGCGTAGACGTAGAGTTGTTTACTCTTTGATTATGTGATTGTTATAGATTGTGATGAGAAATGAGTGTTGAGAGTGTTAGAATGCCACAGATTGAATGACGCTCTTTCCTGATCCTGATATGATAAGATGTAATGCAAGGAAAGAGATGATATCGAGAAGAAACACACAATAGAAATATCTTTACTTACTTAGGCAGAATTAGGCCCAAACGTTTGATTTAGTTAAATTTCCAAGTTAATTCGTTATACTACATCGACAACAATACATTGTTTTACTCCTTATATTAGAATCAGATATTATACACACTACCTAAACCTAAGAAACACAAAATGTTGCAATAAAGATGCTAAGTTGGGTCGTTTCCCTTCAAATGAAGATATCCTAGAAGCCTAATCTAAGCAAAAATCTCATCAAGACTTGCTTTGCCTGTGAGAACCGGCGACAAAGCCACTGTCAGAAGAAACGCTGAAAGAATCCTGGCGAAACATATTTTGCATTGCCATGTCCAAAGAAAATGAGTCTCGTAGGTCTTCAGCTTCTGTACTTGTTAGAGTAGTAAGTCGCGGGAGAAGAGTCTGGAGTGACTGCAAGAGCAGCAGGGACAGGCTTGTCGTCAAAGTCCATACCAGGTTTCTTGATCACATTAATGTCTTCTTCAATTGACTCGTGCTGAAGTGAAGTCTTATCCAAAGGTTCACTCCACGCTACCAGGATCTTACGTCCGAGGTCGTATGTCGGCTGACGTCCATGGCTGATAGAGAAATTGTCAATGCACATAATATCACCTTTCTGCCAAGTGCTGCAAGGAGAAATGGGGTTATCAAGCAAAAGTTAGGTGAAGTTGCGTGTGAAGTGCATTAGTACAGAAGAGCACATTGCATAATCATAATATAATCATACCTGAAGACCATATTCTTGTGAATGACACTTCGAACCTGATTGGCTTCAGCAAGGCTGATGTCAGTACCATCTGCAAATCTCATATCCAAAGCCATGCGGTGACCCAACAAAACATATTTAATGATCGCAATAATCCAAAAGAAGATACAACGGAGGAGGAATCTGATGTCATGCAGCCGGCAGAATGCATACCAGAGCTCACAGGGGAAGGAACTCCAGTGAAAGACCTGCAGATGATTAAACCATACAGTTTCCTTCGTTACAGGATGTCGAACGAACGGGTCATCCATCCACTCCTGATAGAATGTATCATTGTTTTGTCCGATCCATTGAGGTTGAGGCGCACCTTCTTCTCTGCAGAGTTCTTCCACTTTACTCTTGTCAGGAGTACCGAACATTTGACGCCAGGAAAGCATAGATCCGACATCAGTTGTCCACTTCTCTCCTTCATTGTAGTGGCGACGTTGGTACTGAAGCTTCTTCGTAGCAAATTTATCACGCAGCGATCCATCGAACTGTTGAACCACAGCCCGAAAATCACATAGAGCGGTTTCACCGCCTCTTGACTTCGAATCTTGAAGGCATCCAAAGTACAGCTGCTGTGGAGGTGACCGAAGGAACGCCATCTCGCAATGTTGAGCGATAGGGTAGTTCACCGGAGCATCTGCTGCTGGAAAGCAGAATTGGGTGCCAGGAAACACCGAGCGAGGGGATGTGCCACGGTAGGAATCACTCAAGTTTGGTTGAAGAGATTTGATCGCCCTTTCAAACTCTGGCGCATCGTTCACTTGAAAGCCTCTGATGAGGACAGCTCCATAGTTGAGAATTTGCTTTTCCACCCACGATCGGTTTGATTCGAGCTGGATGGATGATGTAGTAAAGCAACACATATGATGTGAGCGAAATGTAGTTCAAGATATAACATTCCTATAGCATATGTGCGACCCGGGAAATAATAGAGCTGGTGCAGCAATGATAATGTCTCTCTGAGAGGGCCCACCAGACGTACTTCAAAATTTCTGTCACACTACCCTACCACAACAAAGAACTTACCCAGTGGCAAAGAAACTCGAGCGAGTCATCAAGTCGGGGCGAGATGATGAGAGGAACCTTGCTCTCGTCATCCAAGAAGGATGTAGTAATGTTGTCAACATCAAGGGAGCTAATGAATGGCTGAGGAGGAGAAGAAGACATGTTTTTGTAGATAGAGCGTGGTTGGTTGTTGTTGTTGTTTGTTGCTTCCTGATGTCTATTTGTGTTCGGTGTTTGTGTTCGTGTTTGTGAAAGCAGCACAAGCAGTATAAACTGCACTTGGAATAAACTGCACTTGGAGTAGGTACATGGAACATCGGTGATCGAAAAAGATTGCACGGAGTATCAGAATAGAATCAGGAATCTTCAAGTTTATTTGCACAACCGGGTTGGCTTGAGAAGTTGATACTTGATACTTGATACATGCCATGGGGCATTGATTGTGTTGGCTTCGTTTGCGTTGTGCGTGTGAGTGCAATTTTTTGATGTATTATGCCGACCACAAAAGCGTGCCACCCCATCCGTTGAGCGAGAAAGGAATCGACGGATCGAGCTCCAACTTTTTTTAGATTTTTTTTTTCAATCTTTGACACAACACATCAGATCGACATGACGCCGGCAATACCCACACCAAATCATGTAGTAATAGCATCCAATCAACACCACAACATAGTTCCTAGACCAATTTTCAACGCTGAATCTAATGGTGCAGTCGGCGGTTTGAGATATTCTGAGTCTACGGACGTATCCGTCGTTACATTACTGGCATAATTCCACAATGAAAATACATTACTGCTACAAGAAGTACGACGACTATAAACCAGCAATCATGCGTCTACCAACCCCAAATATCTTCTCGACACCCAAATTAATATACAATCGATTGGTACACTACTCGGCTAGAGTGTTCATAATCCGCATGTGGCGACTTATTGGTCACTAAATGAAAATTCGTCATAATATGAGCGAGCGTCAGAGGACCTATGAGTGCCAATCAATCCATGTCAACACCGATGTCATGGAGTTTCACCCTTTCAGATCCTTCATATAATTATCCTACGCGAGTGCTGGTGGTAATTCGTGCGAAATTACTCGTATTCACTCCAATTAATGTGCTTCTGATCACTACCACCTCAGCTATCAAGATGTTGCAAGGACTTAGTTCATCTCATTTAATTGATATCAAGGCTCAAACGACAACATTATTTGGTTCTCAAATCCTTCAAATTATTATAAATGGAAGGGAGGCGCTGGTCATGCATATTTGATATGACATTTGACAACAATATATTATCATATCACGTAGGAGGGTAATTACAGTACGGGTGACTAGGTTGATAGCATGTCTATGTTGTTATGTTCGAAGTATTTGGGGCGTCAGCACATTGACGACTCATTATATATCAGAGAGCAGTGTATACTATCAAAATAGTTACTATGAAGATTGCCATAATGATGAAAAAATTCGACTGATTGTGCATGTTGTTTGGACTTATTCTTCTATTGAGCACCATAGACTTCAATAATAATGATCTGACATTCTTAGTGTAGTGATCAAAGACACTAAACTATTGATCTCCTCCCTCTTGTAACATATATAAACATGAGTGTTTGCCCAATAAGTCGTCTCATCCATTTTAATGCGGTTACCCATTGTTAAATGAAGGCGCTCCACAATTGCATTGCTTTGTGGATTACGAGCTGTAGAGGGTGCCGATGCGATTCCTGCGTCATGAAGAAGAGATTGAAACTCAGGGCCGATAAATTCACCTCCTTGGTCATGGGCACAGACTTCGGGTCTTGGGTATCTTGAAAGCCAGACTTCATTGAACTTGCGAGCAACATTTTCGCTTGTCTTGCGCTTGATGATGATTCCATCTGGAAATCCAGTAGCTCGATCAATAGCCGTAAGGGCATAAAACTCGTAGGACTTGCCGCTGCGACCGGAGGTACTTACGTACCAAGGACCAATAAGGTCAACATCACATTGTTTCCAAGGATACAAATCCTCGACAGATCGTGGGGGCAGATGGCCATATCCTCTCTCACCTCTCTTGGTTCGCTGACAAATGTCGCATGCAAAAGCTGCTATTCGGGCGGCTAGCTGAGGATGGTAGAACTTGGCAAGGGCATGGGAGAGAGACTTTGATCCAGGGTGATTGAGCAGGAGATGAAAGTACTCAACTGCCGCATCAACCGTCTCATCAGTAAGGACTATTTTGAGGCTCGATTCCTCTTCAGGAGTGGGGCTGTAGCAGATAAGCTCGATGTTGTTGCGGCCAAAAGGCTTGCGGTGATACCGAGTGGGATCTTGAGTAAGGCGCTGTTGTAATGCTTCACAGCTGGCTTGCGTTTCCGCTAGCCATTCATACCTGAGGGGGTTCTGAACGGTAGAAGGGAGATTCATTAGGACTTGGACATGATTGATCGGGAATTCATCTTCACTGGCAAGTTCCGACAGTTGTTCTTCAAAGACTGACGGGGCTTCAGGATCTGGATTGAACGGAGTTGGAGTTGAGGGCAGATCATCCTTCCTCTCCTCACGGCCAGAATAATCAAACTTGGGTAGACGGCTAAAAGCATCCGCGAGGACATTCAGTTTTCCTGGGTGATAATGCCATTCAGCATTAAAGGTCTCGAGGAAGCAGCGCCAGCGAAGGACGCGCTGATTGGTTAGGTTGGCAAAGGTGAGATTGCGATGGTCAGTAAAGAGCTTGATTTTGGCACCAAATAACATAGTGCGGTACTCCTGCAGTGTGGCAACTAAAGCTAACATCTCCTTTTCCATCGTAGAATAACGAGTTTGGGGGCCCGTCAGGCGCTTGGAATAGTAGGCAACAGGCCGACCACCTTGCAAGATAGCAGCACCCAACTGATAGTCACTGCTGTCCGTGTAGATTTCAAAAGGTTGGTTGTGATCAGGGTAGGCACAAAGAGCATCCGCGGCAATAACATTCTTCACTTCATTAAAGCACTTCTCAAGATGATCGTTCCATTCAATAGGGGCTTTCTTCTCTTTCAGACCACGGATCAATTGAGTGAAGGGAGATAATAAATGACTTCGTCTCGGCCAAAAGTCACGGTACCAATTGATGAGTCCAACAAAGGTTCTCACTTCACTTGCATTCGTAGGTCGTTGAAGGTCGAGGACGGCTTGAACTTTCTTTTGCCAGGGCTTGATACCATCTTGTGTGAGGTAATGACCCAAGAAATCCCCTTCCGAAATACCAAATTCGCACTTGAGGGGGTTGACACTAAAACCAGCCTCCTCCAGACGAGAGAAAACTTGTTCAAGAGTTTTCAAATGATCCTCCCAAGAATCAGACCAGATCGCGATGTCATCGATATAGGCACACACATCAGGAATACCCTCAAGACACTGTTCGATCGCCGCTTGAGCGAAGGCAGGGGAATTACGAAGACCCATTGGAGCACGTGTATAGCGGAACAGACCGAACGGTGTTGAAATAACGGCAAGGTTCTTCGCACGTTCAGTGAGTTCAAAGGCATAGAACATCATACTCAGATCGATTTTCGTCATAAACTTAAACCCTGAGCGTTGGCGAATGAGGTCATGAATGATTGGTAGAGTATAGTCGCGAGGCTTGATCACTTTATTGAGTTCACGAAGATCCGAGACGACCCGAATTGTTCCATCTTTCTTGGCAACAGGGAAGGTAGGGAGTGCCCAAGCTGTTGGGCCAGTAACTTTCTCCAAAACATTGATCTCCACCATCCGAAACAGTTCCTTCTTGAAGGTTTCCAAATGTATTCTAGGCGTCGGATAAGGCCGTCGATGGACTGGTCTAGCACCTTCCTCCAATTCGATATCCATCTTCCCTCCTTTGTAGGTACGCAGCGTGCCATCGAAAAGCTTGTAATGCTTGAAGAGCAGGGCACGAAGATCATTTTGCTGGGACGTCGTCAAGTGACCACAATTGTCTTTGATGGCTTGTTGGACATTCATTTCTTGGTAGGTAGCATCAGCAATCGCAGTGGCAAAGGTGTCGAGATAGTTGTTAAGATCTCTCTCTTCCTCCTCAAGCAAGCAGCTGTTCACAGCTGCTGTGATTCGATCCTTGGTGAAGTTGGAATTCATAGGTACTTTCTTTCCCAGCCATTCGAGTTCCAAGGAGTCGAGATGAATCTTGAGACCAATCTTGTGGAGGAAATCATTACCAAGGATCAGATCGAAACTGCATTTAGAATCAAAGACCAAGAAATCATGGGAGGTCACCGACAAATTTGCATCGAATTCAGGAAAACGCATCTCTTCAAGAGTTAGTAGACCGACAGGTTGGTAGTTACCAGCGATGGTGTTGCACAAGGTAGATATTGGCGCAGGCTTGATAGGTGCTTGCAGAGGCAGTACACTTCGATGAGCCATCGAAGTGGACGCACCTGTATCGAATAGGCATTTCACAAAGCGATTGCTTCTAACACCATTGACGGATTTGACCAAGCAATAAGCAGTGGCCATCGGAACTGAGACACCACGATGGTCAGTTTTATATACGACCTTCACGGTGCTGTAGTCAAACTCGACACTGAACTGTGGATCGACTTGAATTTCATTGCAGGTATTTGGTACTGAAGGAAGATCGAGTTCATTTCCCAATGGAGCCAGCTCAACTTGGCTGACTTCAATGCCAGTGCTTGGAAAAATTGAATAATCCCAAGGCCGCGGTTCCGGATTGACAGGGTTTTGCCAGAAGACATTGTATTCAGGGGAGTCAATCATCGCCAGTTCTAAGTTGACGAAATCATTCGTCGCTGTCACGCCATCAATTAGGCGATCGGTTGCATTATCATCGAAAATTTGGGTAAATATTTGTGCGAGATCGCAATTAGCATTCTCATTGGCACTGTTGTTGGTGACGGCAAGGCACGTCTGCGAGAATTCGTATCCCGGGGCCATAGAATAGTCGCAATGACATTTGTCGCAATGACGGCCACTGTTCGTTGGGTAAAGATTATCCCTGACGATGGACTCTGCCGTAATGGCTGTCCTGTGTACTCTTACGCAGTCTGGTTTTACTGCGGAGTTCGCACTCGCCGCGTTCATGTTCTCTTGGAACTGCAACGCCTTAGGACCATTTGCATAGCCAGTAATAGATTCAGAAGTAGTAGTTGATATTGAATAAGTTCCCAAAGGGTCGGCGTTTCACAGCTGAGCCTGAACAAAATAATTGTTTCCATTCGCATCCGTTTGCATAGTATAGAGGCGTTGGCCTCCTTGAGCAGGGGCAGGATTTGCCGTGCTTGTAGTGAAGGTAGGAGCTATCTGACTTGGTGGAGGCGGAAGTTGAAGTTGTTGTTGCGATTGGGAGGCAGAAGCAGCTGTTGGCATTGCCATGTAGACGCCTTGTTGTTGTTGAAGTTGAGGTTGAACGAAGTATTGCTGCTGTTGAGGTGGACCATTGCTATTAAGGACCTTCTTCTCGTAGGTTTTCTTGTACCAATCTGGGGCCCTTCCACTATCGTAGAACTTCTTAGCCTTGTCTGCATCAAACTTAGGCCCAGTAGGACAAAAGATGCAATCCTTGTACTGGTGTTTGTGGTTGTCGTGAAACTTGCACTGACTGTAGAAGGGATTTTTCCCTGTTCCACGGTCATCACCTTTGTCGCCACCTTTACTTCCTCCATTGCGCTGATTACCATTGCGCTTGTCACCGTTGCGATATTTATTCTTTCGGCGTCTATTCTTCCTTCCATCATCATTCGCATCATCATCGTTCTCATCATCATCCTCTCTCTTTCTTTTCTTCTCTTGATAGTTATCTGAGATTTTCTTGAATTCTCGATTCCAATAGGGCTGGAGGAGGTCAAAGACATCCGTCCAGTCCATCTCGTTTGCTCCTCCATTAGCGGCATCAAACGGATCCTCTCTTTGTTCGTCTTTGATGTAGAGCTGGGCATCGTCAGTGAGGCCGTTCCAAACCGCTTTGAGCTTAGCATTATCAGTAGTTGCCGGACCGGTATGAGGGAGCATGTCGCAGAGCAACCAAAGAGCAGAGAGGCGGCGCTTGAAATCCTGAGGATCATAGAAAGTACCGCGGTAGTGATGGTTCTTCCATTCGAGACTCATAATTCTCGTAGCCAAAGAGTCACCAGGAGAGTCATGCTTACTCCACTGAATAAACACAGACCCGAGAAGACGGATGAAGCCATCCATAGTCTCGGCGTCTGGGTGGTTTGGATCATACCAGAAGT
Organism: Skeletonema tropicum; assembly: GCA_037178625.1. Classification (NCBI taxonomy): domain Eukaryota; phylum Bacillariophyta; class Thalassiosirophyceae; order Thalassiosirales; family Thalassiosiraceae; genus Skeletonema; species Skeletonema tropicum. The sequence goes on from CM074146.1 coordinate 1,875,310, forward strand.
GTCCATTTGCTCGAGTAGTGTCCCAGATGGTCTTGAGGGTTCCCACGAGAATATCACTTTCGTAGGTTTCGAATACGGTCTCGGGCGCCCATTGGACTTGGGTACAGAACTTAACGTAGGTCTCGTTTTGTAAGATGAATAGTTCCGCTTGATCGCCTAGAGCCGATTTTGAGCCGATTTTGATGAACTTCGACTTCTTCGTGCTGCCATCAGCACGTCGACCCTCAAGTTCTTGTTCTGCGTAGTTGTGTTTGTTGATGAGTTGCTCATGAGAAGAGGCGGTGATTTGATTCTGTTGGATTTTGATGGCTAGAAGCCAAGCGTTTCTCGAAGTTGACATGGTAATGGTTAAGACAGTTATATGGGTGTAAATTTACAGTGTCCCTTCCAACTAAGTATACAGTTGGATTGGATAAGATTGATATATCAATTGATGTAGATAACAAAGATATTATTATGATTAGTTTGACTGAAAGTAGATGTACGTTCAAGCTGCAACAGAGCAGCCCTTGTTGATAAGCCCTTTGAGAAAGGGCGCCAACTTTTAAATCCGATAAAACAAGAAACGAGAAACATAGAGTATGAAATAAGATTCGTGTCCAGGTGACTGTGACATTAACCACCCAACAGAAGTTGTGGATAACATATTCACCTTTTCTCCAAAATAGAAAGATAGCAAGAGGAGGGGTGGCCTCGTACGTAGAACCATACTAATTCCGCTAAGTAACCAAGTTGTCAGCCACGAGACATCGGACAGTTACTCCTGTAACCATTTTTGCTAATAGTGTGGCAGCCACGAGACATCTGAGAGTTACACATGTAACGATTTGGCTGACAAGTTTCCCGAGCCACCACCACCGACCATCAAATAAAAATAATAGTGTCCATGAGAGAGAGATTCACCATGGAACATTAAATAGACAACATAGATCATCAACAATATGTCGTCAAACAAAATGAAGTATGATGAATGGGCTGACAAGCAGCGTAAAGAGAGAGGGGACACAGTAGAAGTAGGCTCGAAACGATTGAGGAAGGTAAATCCAAAATATGTCGACAACCAAAAAAGTCACAGCAACACCTCCATTGCCCAAAACAACATCAATAATGAAATTGAGTCGAATGCTGTTTCGTCCAAAGAGGTACAGGCGGAGCGACATGGGGAGAATGGGTCGTCCCCTGCAACGCAGCGTCTTGTCAAAACATCTACTATGAATAATATTAATGACACAACTTCCGTCAATAATGCACCCTCCGAATTGCAAGTGCAAGCCTTGCTTGCACAGAACATGTTATGGGTTCTACAAGCAAAGAAAGGAAAGTGAAATCATTGGTGCAGCGTTGGATAGCTTCTCCGCCCGAACGTATTAAATCAAATGAAGATGGTGAAGTAGTTGCTGAGGATATTCTCATCGAGAGGGATGTTGTTATTATTGCAAACGTGAAGATTGGAAATGGAGCAAACGCTACTACGGTGCAACGACCATTTCGTGTCATGGTGATTCATGATAAACATTACAACAAGTGGATGATAAGTCAATCGTCTAGTAAGAAGTGGGGGAAAGAAGCAAAGCCATACAAGGTAGACATTCGAATGCTCCGGAAGAATGAAGTTGGTGAGTATGAAGATGTCGAATTATATGATGCAGATTACAACAAGGAAGAGGTTGCAAAGCGTATTGGAGAGAATTTGATTCTCGATGTAGTTGGAAAGTTGCATGTAATTGGTTGAGTTCATTAATAATGGGGTTATTTCATGTTAGACTTTTCGTAGAGGTTCAGCCTCCCTACCCATGTAACCCGATGTTACAGATCCTAGTACAAGTTTACGTAGGAATTAAATTCCTACGTCATCAGCGAGGAAGCCAGCAGTTACACATGTAACGATTTCGCGGACAGGTTGAGGCCACCCCTCCTATAGCAAGGATAGCTTCGAAACGGCAGTACATCGAAGCCCACCCCGGCGGCAAATCCAGGTGAATAATAGTGATGATCATTGGTTATGGTATTATCAGCAACAGAGCGTCGAAAAAGCCTTCAAATACAACGACGACATTGCCGGAAGCGTGGTACATGTAATGGTAAAATTATGCCAGTAATGTAACGACGGATACGTCCGTAGACTCAGAATATCTCAAACCGCCGACTGCACCATCAGATTCAGCGTTGAAAATTGGTCCAGGAATTATGTTGTGGAGTTGATTGGATGCTATTACTACATGATTTGGTGTGGGTATTGCCGGCGTCATGTCGATCTGATGTGTTGTGTCAAAAATTGAAAAAAAAAATCTAAAAAAAGTTGGAGCTCGATCCGTCGATTCCTTTCTCGCTCAACGGATGGGGTGGCACGCTTTTGTGGTCGGCATAATATTGGGATGCCCGTCTCAAAAAGTGCGACCATAACAAAAAACTCACCCAGTGGCAAAGAAACTCGAGCGAGTCATCAAGTCGGGGCGAGATGATGAGAGGAACCTTGCTCTCGTCATCCAAGAAGGATGTAGTAATGTTGTCAACATCAAGGGAGCAAAGGAATGGCTGAGGAGGAGAAGAAGACATGTTTTTGTAGATAGACCGTGGTTGGTTGTTGTTTGTTGCTTCCTGATGTTTGTTCGTGTGGTCGGTGTTTGTAATTGTGTTTGTGTTTGTGAAAGCAGCACCAATAGAGTAGAAACTGCACTTAGAGTAGAAACTGCACTTGTAGTACATAGAACCTCGTTGATCGAAAATAATTGCACGGAGTGTCAGAATTAGGAATCCTCAAGTTTGCACAACCGGGTTCTCTTGAGAAGTACAAGGGTCATTGTGTTGGCTTTGTCGAAGTCCGGTCATAACCTACATAGGATTTCTATGGATTCCTAAGTTCTGGATTCAGAGTACGTCGTAGTTTTGAGAAATAATCCAGAGGCGTAGAGCTGGAGACTCGATGTCCATGTAGAATTCTCCATAGCGATCGGTATTCCGTTCTGTCTCTGATATACCCCTCCAGTCACAGCCATGTCATTAGACAAAGCTACGGGACTATCGAGGGAGAGGCACGGCCAGTGCGCTGTTGAGATGTGGTATGGTTGCGTCACACACATCCTAGTTGTATTGGTATAGCTATCTAAAAGTTGACATAAAATTATCCCAATATATCTCTGCTGCATTATGTCTCCGCAATTTTGTTACCCTCACATCAAGGGACGCTGTTAGAATCGGATGTATCTGCATCACCATCTTCAAATACTTCTCCTCTTGGCTCCTCCAATTCATTCTGCATCACAGGGTACTCTAATCGCCTCGTCCCGATGACTTGTTCCCTCATCTCAAACGCAGTCTCATCCATCGGTAATTGATTAAAGTCTTCCCCTTCATCCGCTGAATCGTCCTTTCCTGCACCCCTCTCCGAACTATCATCTTCCAATCCGCTTGTTTGCGTAGTCACGCTTTCACTGGGCGGACTTTGACTTTGAGGGACAGATTGCGCAAGAGAATCTTGCATTTGTTGCACTATCCCGCGGAGCATTGCAATCTCGTCGTTTTGTCTTGCCACCTGTTCTCTCTGAAGCATGAGCTCCTCCTGTTGAGAGCGTAGAATACCAAGCTCCTCCTGTTGAGACGCAATCTGAGTCTTTTGAAGTGCAATTTCCTCCTTCATTTCCTCTATTGCGCCTTCCTTTTCCGCTTCTGCTGCTTCTGAATCAGAACTAGAAGATTCCGAATCAGATGCATGTTTAGTCCACTTCGCATTCCATGCTTTCAATGAAGCAAAGATGTATTCGTCCAAATCCATCACAAACAGTACGATGACTGAATTAGCAATGATGTCAGTATTGCTTGTCGCGATTGCCTTGTTGTACACGGTACTAACCTGAACGAGGCGAGTGACAGAGTGAAGTTTAGCAAGTTTTTGCTCTCAAGCAGCATCAAGAGCAGCAAGGATCATATGACAGACGTCATTGCGACAACAACTTACATATAAGGCGAATAGCGTAATAGAACACAAGCCTATCCCACCAATGAAATATCGAATCCTTGCTCCGAGAGAGTGTCTTCGTTTCGATGAATGGTATATCAACTTGGATCCATTAATCATGTCCTTCCTGAGATGGGCAATCATTAACATGCAGAAAATAAACCAGCCAAGACCATTCAAATCGGCTGTATCTCTGCACTCATCCGAGTCACGAGGGCATTTGTAGGTGAATTCTATGTCGATTGAGTCATTTTGCAAGTCGGCCTCCGAAGCCATGACAAAGAAGATGAGAATTGCAACCTGTATGCCAAGTGTAGTAAAAGCTACCACCCAACCAAAAGCTTTGTCTGTTACAAAGTAAGAATACACGGAATCATTGCCGATTCTACTCATGGCATACTTGTCATCTTCTTCAGGCCTCTCTTCAATTGATCTTGTAATAGGGTTTTCCCGATTCCTATGTTTGCTGATTAGATTTAGAAAGAGGCGGACCACGCAGCTAAATGTAACGAACCCAGCAAAGAGAACAGTGGCAAATGTGACGTAGTTAAGGCCCATTTTATTAACTTGCGTTTTCACTTGGGGATAGCAATCCTCGTTTGCGTTACCTGCAGTACAAGACGTCAATGTTGATGGAAGTGGAAGTTGCTTGGTGAGAGGTATCGTGAAGAGAGATATGAGAATCGATCAATCAAATTAGTACTCACAACACATGGTGCAATGTTCACACTCCATTGGATCTGTAAAGGCAGATGGTACGCCACAGTCTGTGACAAATGTGGATTCGTTGAACATGCTCTCGTCTAGTCGTGGTATTGCAGGCATTTCAGTAATCCTGTTGCTCTGAAGCTGAAGCAGTTGGAGCTTTGTCAACTCTCCCAAGCCTTCAGGTGCCGTTCCGGTGAAGGCATTGTAACTAAGACGCAGATAAGTGAGTTTGGAAAGTAGGCCAATCTGTGTTGGAATCGATCCCTGTGAGTGAATTGCAAGAAGAGCAATGTTGTTCGATGAGAGTTAGCAATGTCAATGCTTAAAAGTCAACAATGTGATGCACTCGTCACATATCCATATCATCACCTTGATGTCATTGTCACTCAAATCCAACTCTTCGATGGAAGGAAGGTTTCCAATGCTCGAACTCAATCTCCCCGACAAGCCATTGTTGCTAAGTTTTAGCTTTGTCACATGAGTTGCGTCCTCATTGCAAGCCACTCCGTACCAGTCGCAGCAGCTCGTATATTCATCCATCCAATTGGTGCTATCTGTCCACTCTCCACCCTTGGCCGATTCATAAACATCACTCAAGGCATTTCGTTCGATTGGACATAACGTGGTGTCATTCGCTAGATCAAAAACTTTGACAGTACGCAAAGTACAAAGACTGAGCGGGGCAGCTTCAGATGAGTTGTAATAGAGATTACCTCCCAAGAGGATTGAAGCACCCTGAAGCTGACCAATCTGAGAAGGAATAACTCCATTCAAGTTATTATTAGACAAATCAAGGCGTTTCAAGACGCCTGCGAATAAATGACAGCAAAGGTAATAAGAAGTATTAGCACAACTGACTCGTCTACATTGTACAGCTAGACATAACTGATACTATACTCACCGTCGCGCAGTCCAAGCTCGGGAGGAATTGTGCTGCTTAGACGGTTGCTGGACAAATCACACATTTCCAGCACTGCCATGTTTCCAATGGAGGGTGAAATAGTGCCTGTCAGCTTGTTACCGGCTAGCTTCAATACCTTGAGGGATTGTAATCTTACTAGTTCTTCTGGAATTGATCCCGTATAGCCGATTGTTTGGTTGGACAAGTCAAGCTCCTGGAGACTCAAAAAGGATCCTGCGAAATCCTGTAGCTGCCCGGAGAGGGCGTTGGATATATCGAATTGTTGTAGCTGTGGAAGATTGTTCAATGACTCTGGAAGACTTCCGGTGAGAGAGTTGGATGATATGTTGAAGTAACGCAACTGTGGAAGATCAATTATTGAGTCTGGAAAACTGCCGTAGATTTGATTGTTTTGTGCAAAGAATTTCTCAATGTTGGGCGGGATGTTATCGAGGAGGTCAGTTGTATTTATTTGGATGGCATTGTTGCTCACGTCACAAAAACGCAGTGTCTGGTAGGATCCCTTGTACTTTTCGAATCGACGCATAGAAGTGAAGTTGTTGTTGCTAAAGTCGGAGTGCACTATTGATGGAGTGACAAGTGCATTTATCTCTCCACTGAGCTGGTTTCCCGATACATCAAAATGTGTAAGAAAAGCAAGATTGTAGAGTGGACGATAGTCAATTGTACCTTTGAGCCTGTTACCGGCCAGGTCAACAGTCTCGAGCTTGAAAAGATTTGCCAAACCGTACCTGGGGTACTTCCCATAATTTTCTACGGTAGGAATGCCACCTAGTGTATCTGTGTTGCGCGTGTATACAGGAAACTGGCCTGCTAGGTTGTTGTCCCTCAAGTCAATACGAGAGATACGTCCGTCATCGTTGCAAGATATCCCATACCACTGGCAATGATCTACTGTCTCATTCATCCAACCATCATCCTTTTTCCATTTCTTCCCATCTGTTTCATTGTATATCGCCTCCAGGCTTGTCTTCTCATCATCGACGCTGGCCTTGTCAACCAAATCCTCTTCCAATCGATCACAACGATTTGTGAACTCTATGCTAGTATTCATTGCCTTCGGCTTCAACATATAATCAAATTCACGCAGAGCATAGTTGAAGAAACTGCAGTAACACGTCGGACTGTTCGGAGAGACGAATCCTCTTGTGAGATACAAGTAATCTCCACACTCCACAGCAATATTCAGCTGCATAATCACAAGCTTCTCCCACTCCTGTATCTTCGCAAAGACGCACCCAAAAGTCGCATTTGCACTCATTATACAACCCAACAGTGTAAAGGTCTCCCCTATTATAAGAACCAGTTTCAACATGATGCTCTCCACAAGAACAAGACTCTGCTTCTTCACACAATGGTGACATGACACCATCTTTGATCCCCACAATGTCAAAGTGGTCTTGACACGTCGACTTGTAATGCTCACACTGAAGTTGATTCAGTGAATGACAAAAATTGAATTAGTCACACAATGATCAAAATTCAAACTAAAGAATGTATCTGACTTACAGTGCGAGACCCTCCCAGTCGCAGGAGGCAAATGCAGCAGTGGGTAGTTGCTGGACCCATATCTCCTGCATTCCAGGCAGCGGAAGAACAGGCGTCATATTCTTCATACCAATCACACCCATCACCATCTTTATCCTTCCAGTTGGACGTGTCCAAACAGAACTCCGTCGGATTAGATGAAATAGATGGAGAATTTGATGGAGAACTTGTCGGAGAGGTAGAAGGAGTAGCTGACTTCGTTGGAAAGTTTGTGATTGTCGGAGAGTTGGTGGGAGGAAGGGAAACACTGCCCCCATCACAATAGCAGCAATTCTCTGTTGCTGGTCCCATATCTCCTGCATAATTGTCGGCAAAGGAACAGGCGTCATTTTCTTCATAATAATCACACCCATCGCCATCCCTATCCACCCAGTTGGGCGTGTCCAAACATGTCGTCACTGACCTCAATTCGTCGAAATTCATACGATGATTGTTACTAGCAGAAACCGACGAGGTGCCGGGAGGCGACACAACAATCGACGCTGGCAATGGACTCATGATATAACTTCGGCTTCAGGCGATGCCGCATTATCATCATCCGATAGATGTTCCCTTTGCCTTTCACGAACACGAAGAGATCTTGATGCAGACGGCGCGAATGCTGGAGGAGCTTCTCCCTCCCCCGACCCACCAATTTGATGAATTAAGGAGAGGGATAAAATCATGATTCCAAATGCGACCATCATAATCGTAATTGTCGAAATAAATCCACCGCCCGACCGTTTGGTCTTCTTACTCTTTCGCTTGGCGGCATCCTCGTCATTGTCCTGCTCGTGAGGTAGTTTATTATTATTATTATTCGCCGCCGATTCTTCCTTCTCCTTTGCAGCGGCGGCGACTGCATACTTCGGCTGCTGATCGGATGCCGCATCATCGTCTCGCCCCGCCACTCTCTCATTGACTGAACGAACAAATAGCTCTGTCATAAGATCCTCCTTCGAAAAAGCGGCCAACTGATTATTATTTTTGACCGCCGTGACTTCCTTCAACATCTCTTCGATGATTTGATGACGACGCCGCTCGGTCTCCGTCATTTCGGCGGCGGGGGAAGGGAGATTAGTGATGTCCATGATGATATTAATAAAGCGATTGAGGCTACTACTTCTCATGTTTCATGTGGAGGGCAGTTGAAAGTACTCCTACATGAACATAAGTATCAATAGATACTCCTATTGATTATATCAGTAGGTACACGTCATAGCGGTATTCATTTCTGTCTCTGGCATCAAAACGAATCTTTGTTCCAGCTTTGTTCCCTTCGTCTCGCCACTCGCCACAATCGCCTCTCTCAGACAATACGTAACAATGTATATGTATGTAGTGATAATCATCTATTCACGAGCACCAACATCAAAGGAGGTGGGAGGCCATTCTAAGCAAAGAATGCCAGTTCTCGCTCATTGAGATCTATTAATGCATTCTCCATTCTCCCTCCACCTCCACCGCCCACATCCACATGCTATAAGTACAAGTGCATTCCGTGATGCTGCTTGGATAAGAAACATGATGAAGTAAAGGGCATCAATCAGATGGGCATTTGCTTCCATCCGCAGTGTCCCATCTGACCTATGTAAGACGTCAAGGTCAAGACATACTCCAGTCGATAATAATGATTTGTAGCTGTGTAGCCTATGCCTATGTATTGTTCACCTGACTACCAAAACCCTGACTGGGAACAGTATCAAAGCCTCGTTGGACATTCATATTGTACGCTGCAAGAAAATCCAAGTTTGAAGCCAATCAGCAGAATGGCGTCAGTAGCATCAGGGATAATCTCATGTGAAATCTCCTACCCAAATACTTCTTACTCCACCCCAGGCCCAGGATGAAAGAGTTAAATCAGTTTTGTCCCTATGTATTTTCCACTGGAATTGGATGCAGCATTGCTGGGAACAGCATTAAAGCCAGAAGAAAGTCCAAGTTTGAAGCCAAGCAGCAAAGGGGCGTAGCATCGAGGGTAATTCATGGTGTAAGATCTCCGCTCAAGTACTTATTTCATGTGCCTGATCCCCAGGATGAAGAGTTAGTTTAGTTATTTTCCCTTGGTCTATCCATTGTTCCCATTTCCCCTGTCGTTCAGTAATCAGTTCTGTCTCTGGTACTTCCTTGAGAAGCAGATGGTATATCGTAGTTTTGAGAAATGATCCAGAAGCGTGCGTTGAGTTGGAGACTGACTCGATGTCCATGTAGATATTCTCCATAGCGATCGGTATTCCATTCTGTCTCTGATTACCCTACCCTCCCTCCCGCAAAAATGATGTGTCCATCCCGCAAAATTTTGCCTCATTTTTCGGCATCGAGGTGGTGCTGGTGGATGAGTTTTAAGGAAAAGGAGGGAGAAGAGGGGAAAAGAGAAGAGAAAAAGAAAGATCTCGCTCGACCATGTCAAAAAGTCAAAAGATCCGTAGTAGCAGTCTAGTAGTAGTCATTACTGTAGTATGCTGTTGTCGATGTAAGGTTCGCCGCCAGAGAACTTATCCCATGGACCGTCGATGATAATATTTTTGTCGAAGAAGATAATGTACGTCTGCGTGTAGAATAATAATACATCAAGAGGCATGATTCATTTAGAAAAAGTACCGTGATGGCCTCACATGATGTGATGTAAATAACTCTATCCACATCAAGTGTGGAATGTCTCCTTCAATTATTCAATTAATAAATAGACACAGCAGAATAATAATTATTCCCGTGAGAATGTAGCGCATTACAAATGTGGCAGGCAGTATATGGAATGAGAGTCACGTAAGAGTCGACGCAGAATGCTCACTGTGTAGTATGTCTCCGTTTGGCCAACAATAACACGGCCGGCATGGTTGTCACGGAAGCAGTGGGGACCAACTCTAGCGTTTGTTTTACAGTTCGGGCAATGTGGCATATACCTCTTATCAGTAGTTTCCCATCTTACATCAGGTAGCCAAACGTGCACATCCCTGTAGTAAGCTCTATACTCTTCATCAAGTTTGTCTTCTTTTTTCTCTACACTTGCATTGTACTTTTTAATAAACCACGTGTACCATTCCTTTCGAAGCCACCAATCGTTCTGCTGCAGATGACGTAATAACCATTTGTTGTTGATATTTTTGTTATCTTTGCTCACCTCAATTTGCACTCGTTTTTGGACGGCTGCCACGTACCGTTGCTGGATGCCTGGAATAGTATCATCTTCAAAGTCGTCTGAATGCTTCTTTGTTGCTTCTTCTTCGCTGTAGTCCAGCTCTGCAATTGCGTTGGCAGGATCAATGACATTGTTTATTTCCGGATTATTGATAGTAACAACGTCGTAGTCAGGAGTGGCGGAATTGTTGTCGACAGCTGTGACCGCTGTTGTGGTTGAATTCTCTTCAGCGGCAGCATCAGCTCTGTCATCGGCCGACGTGTTCACGGCAGCAGCGGCAGCAGTTGTTGTCGTATCATTATTGATGGGAGCAGCAGTAGAATCACCAGATGATCGATTCGTTCGCGGGGCAAAGAAATTCATCCGTGCAGCTCTCTCGACAGCTGCCTTTTGCTGTTCCTTCTTCTTTTTATTCTTTTGTTTCGTCTCTGCGCAGCGTTCTGCTTGTTTTTTCTTTTGAGACGAAGTCTGCTTGCGTTTGGCTTTGTAGCCGTTCTTGACACCCACGGGTCTTCCTCCCCCTCTTGCCATGGTGATGATTTAATATGTAGAGGTACCGAATCTCAAATGGTATTATGTATGCAATTATTGCAAGTGAAAGGGCCGGTGCCGACGTGAAGTACCATAGTAGGTTCTCTTGAAATTTGAAATTTGAAATGAAACCAGCGCAGTAAGTGCGCAGTGGAGCCGTGGCTTCTCTGACTGGTGGATGAGTTTTAAGGAACTCTCAATTTTAAAACTCCTTTCAGGACTTTCTCGTAACCCCTAGACATAAGATACTTATTCCATCGTACGTATGTAGACCCCTAGACATAAGCCTACTGAAGGAATAGGTACCTTATGTCCTAGGGGTCTCCACCAGCACAAACTAGCTGCCCATTTTTCACCCTCACCGCTCATTCACTTCACACTTCACTTCATTCCACGCACGAAGTTGTGTTCCTCTGCCTACAATAAGTACCTACCTTGACTTGCCTTGCCTTGTGCTGCACTACAATCGCTCCAGAATCACAGAAAGAGATTAAAGAAGCGTAGGCTATCAAGTTTGGTTGCATGCTGCTCTCCGTGTCGGCCGCTTAGTTTAAAAAGAATCGAGCCAACATAATCAAACATCAATCAACAACAACATGACGCCTCTATCTTCCATCAGCCCACTGATGCTGCTCACAGCTGCATGCATTACATCCTCGTCATGGGCCTTTCATTCGCCCATCAACAACAACTTTCATCGACCACTCAAATCATCCTCCAACATTCATCAACACAAATCATATCAACCATCGTCAGCCGCCCTTTTTCAATATCCAATCGACACATCCGAAAATGCCCCCCGAGACACAATCACACTCACCGACTGGGCCATCAACTACGGCATCCAACTAGGCGAAACATTCCAACTCATCGCCACACCACAAGATGATGCCGCTCCACACGATGATGTCTATTCCATCACCAATCAAAACATTGCCGCATCAACTCCTGTACTATCCATCCCATCGAATGTTATACTTACAGGCTCACTTGCCCGCCAAGAACTTGGCCCTCAAACGTATGGAGCCGAATCATCTTTACTACTTTCGGACCATCAACCATTCTACCTCTTTTTAAAACTACTCGTCGAATATGAACTAGGAGATCAATCACCGTGGTATTACTGGTTGAATTCACTGCCACGATATTACTCGAATGGAGCGAGTATGACGGATTTTTGCTTTGGGTGTTTGCCTCCCTATGCGGCTGGATTGGCACTGGCAGAGAAGAAGCGATATAAACAGTATGTAGAGGCGTTGAGTAACATACAGTTCTTGAGTGAGGAGTGTAAGCAAAGTGAAGAGGTGACCAAATGGGCATTTAATGTAGTGTTTACACGATATATGGAACTGCCCGGCGGGGATTTGGCTCTAGTTCCAATGGCTGATTATTTGAATCATGGTGCCGAGCCCAATGTGGACATTTCCTATGATGACGAGGGCAATTGTTATGTGTATTCGACGAGAGAGGTGGGCGCAGGAGAACCATTGGTGTTTTCGTACGGAGATTCCACCAATCCATCGAATTTATTGGCACGGTATGGATTTTTGGATGAGAGTAGTGCTGCCACATTTTGCAAGTATGTGGTTGAAAATCCCACGATGGAAATGTTCAATTTGGGATATCCCAACTCCATGTACTTTTACAATGATGGGAGTATCAGTAATGAGGTGTGGGACGTTCTTCTGTATGAGTTGTTGAAGGTAAGTCCCGAGGAACAACAATACTTTTATCAGGCTCACATGTCGGGTGATGAGGGGACCAAGGCATCGTATCATGATCAATACTTTGCGCAAACGTACAAATCGATATCGAGTCATGTGGATTATATTCTGAATGAGTTGGAAGAGTTGGGGATTGGGTTGGAGATGCAGATTCGTCAGGGGCAGGATAAGAGGCGTCATCCGAGGTTACCACTCATCATGAGGCATAATGAGTTTGTCAAGGGTACTTTTGACAATGTTCGACAGAATCTTGATAACATGTATGCCTGATCCTCTTTGCATCATGACAAATAATTCAGGGAACGAGTCCAGAGGAGCAACAAGCTTTTTATCAGGCTCACATGAGTGGTGATGAGGCATCAAAGCAATACTATCATGAACAATACTTTGCACAGACTCTGGCAGTTTTACGGAAACATGTGGACTATTTGATGAATGAACTTGATGACTTATCAGAGAGTAGTTGGAGGAAAACATTTCGGAAAGACAGCCATCGTCATCCTCGATTACCTCTCATTTTGAGGCACAATAATTTTGTTAGGGAGATCTTTGAGCTTGTGCAGCGTAATCTTGATGTCATGGCGTCTTAATTGATTACTAGGATTGATTTCGACAGCTAACGTTGATTGCTCTTCATCTCTATGATTCACATTTTCCCCAGAGCCCGGAGGATCAACAAGCGTTTTATCATGCACACATGACTGGCGATGAAGCAACAAAACAAAATTATCACGATGAATACTTTCTAGAAACACTGACAGTACTGCAAAACCATGTCGACTATTTGGTGAATGAGTTGGATCAAGCCTATTTACGGATGGAGGACCACTCAATTGTCGCTTCCATGGATGAGGGAGATGACGAAACTAGCCACCCTCGGCTGCCTCTCATTTCGAGGCACAATAACACTGTGAGAGGAATCTTGGAGCTTGTCAAGCGGTATCTCGATGGTATGGCATCTTATTAGTTGAATTCTTCATGATTAAAGATCAAATGATATTGCGAATCACCTAATTTCCACCGTAGACCGATCTCACGATCAGCTGATCGATTTTGACCTTCTTCCTTGCATCAGAATTTTCGAGACATTCGTTCCAAGCGTCTTGGCGCCAGTCGATTCGAATAAAATTTTAATTCGATTCGCTCTCCATCCACGAGCTCTCCACTCACGGACAGAACTCCACTACTTAACATGACGAACAAGGTAGGCATAAGTTCAAGTATACGAACAGGATGGTCAATATCAATAATTAGTAGTAATTAGGAATTGTATTACTATCTTACAGTTTCAACATTCGTACATTCGTCCATCTTGCCTTTCGACGATATCTTGTCAATTTACACTAAGATGGTCCAGATTACGTTAGCACTCATGTAAGGATCATTCATTTTGCACAAGGCTAAGGCGAGATTGAAATTGAAGGCACGACCCGATACGTAGCGCATTACTACACAAAAGAGACCCAGCTTCGGCGTTTGGTGCAAGATTCGCTGCTTGTTTCCTTGAGCATATATATTCGATCTACCACGTCCAATTTGTGTAACCGGCTTTCGTAGAGAAAAAGCATCTGATCTCGAGCAATCCTGATTAAGAAGAGGTGCCCATCACCGCCTCATTGCTTCAATTAGCTCTGGATAAGTCCCTGCAGTATTTGATCAAAGATTTACACCATTTGAGACCATGTGTGAATGAAAATGCGATCAATCTTCCACAAGTGAATAAATTCAATCCATTCGATACATGCCTCCGAAAATAATGCGAATGACGAATATTATCTGATTGCAGCATATTAGATTGAAGAAAGGGTGGAAACGCTCGACGAGATCATCCAATTCGAATTATTTCCACAGCAGCACTCCTCTGCGCTGAGTTCGACAGGAACGTATCAAATTCGAATTGGTAAAACTCTGAATGCAGGCTGAATATTCGAGGGGCATATGCAATGACTTTATCCGCGAAGTTCCTATGGTGTAACAGCACCGTTTTCGACTAGTATTGTCCACCCCCCCTCGATAGATTTCGATGGAATGATCTTTTGTGGCATCTGAAGAATCCTTTTAAGATTAAAAATCCTTCTGTTGTGGTCAGCTTGGGTGGATACGAATACAAATAACGTGCCGTATTTCTTCTGGGAGATCCATCGAAAGAGACCGAAAGGGCGGCGAGATGAATGATGTCGTGGGAGACGGTAGAACCTGCACGGAAGCTGAATGGCCTACACAGGACCGATCGGGCGATAATTGAAGCACTGAATACGCACTGAAAAATTATGGGGCACATGCATTGACGATATCAGGGAAGTTCCTATGGACTAGTAGCACCATCTTTGGTAGGTGGATGCATGTGCCCCTCATGAGATTTCAATGGACGGGGAGTGGTCGTTTAGTTAGGGGGCTTACTAGCTTTAATTTAAAATAAAGGTCTCGGGTTCAAGGTCTCGGGAATCCCAATTCAAGCGCGCCCATCAGCTGATCGTGAGATCGGTCCGTAATTTTTGGTAAGTAGAGATTGAGAGTGCTAAATACATTGAGTAGGATGTGGTCCCATACAGGTGTGTAGCCTAGGCCGTCTCCCATCATCTTCTCTGTATCTGAGGGTTACATATCCGAGCCTTAGCGGGAGTTACGTAAGGATGTATTCCATCCTGACCAAATACAAGTGAAGATAAGGGTGGTTTGGGAGAGAGAGGGACTATCTTCGGTGGCTTGCTAGCTAGGGCTAAGCTGCCTCTCTTACTCTTGTACCTTCTTGTACTGTTGCTTGCTGTTTTGGCCAATCTTCTCTATCTCTACAATATACAGGGACATTCACATGATTAGAGGATTGTCGAGCGCTAATGACGGAATCGTCATTTGCCACAAAGCAGCTTTGGTAATTGAAACCTACTACTCAATTATCGAGTCTTGCCCTCTTCATCTTCATCATTAGTTGTTCGATGCTCATGATTTCTGCGGCTTCGCTTCAAACTTGGCAATTATGGCAGCACATTTATCACATTCTTTTCTGTGCCTTTTCCAATCAATTTGTTGGCACCGACGGGAACAATATGTGACCATCCGACATCGACTGCAATACTTTGTTTTGCGGCGTTCCACTCGTTCTCCTGACGTTTGGTCTCCGAATTTGCATTGCATGTAGCAGCAAATTCCCAACTTTGAGATGTTCTTCACTTCTTCGTATTTCTCATCCAAGCAGGAGCAGGGAGTACGTCTCCGGAAGAATTTGACAAGAGTATGTTGATCGGCGTAGAGCGTTTCGATTGTTTTTTGCCAATTGAATAGAGCACGCTTTTGATCCAACTTCACTGCGATATGTTGCTCAAAATACCTGGCAAACGTAGCAAAATCACGAGCATCATCATAATTGCCTTCAAGAATATGTTGTGTTCCATGACACAAACAGTACGATATCGCCATTTCCATCTTGGTAGAATCATTCCACACATCGGAAAATTCGCCCAGCGTCGCAATATGAGCTTTTTTCAGGCTAATCGCAAAGTAGATACCACTACCAACACCCAAATAGTATATTGACTCGAGTGTCGATTTACTAGCTATTTATTGGTCGAGAAAGGAAGGAGAAGATTGTCCCAAAAGGAAACATCTGTCAGAACTCGAAAGACGGATACCGCCATTTTCCGAATTCTGAGACAAATTGGTCTGGACAAGAAAGGACTCTTGTCCCTGAAAGGACACCCATCTTTCCACGCATCGCAGCTAGAGCTAAGCCAGTACACTTTTCGACGTGGACATGGACTACAATACACTGTTGTATTTTGTTCCACCTCTCCGTCAGTAAATTCGCACGTAGGTGTAGCTGCAGCAGAGGCCCATCTTCGGGATACACTTCACTTCTTCGTATTTCTCATCCAGACAAGAGAAGAGAATACGTCTCCGGAAGAATCTAACAATAACAAGAACAAGTGTGTGGAAGTCAGCTCGATACGCATCCAATATTTTTGTTCAATAGACTCTAGAGCCTGAGATACATCGTAACAGCGACGTATTGCTCCAAATATCTAAGCAGTTTTACCTAGCAGAATGTGTTCTGCTCCGTAAGAGACAAAAATTACGATACAAACGATTTCAACTTGGCAGCGGCAAATTTATTCATCTTCGCATTTTGAGCTTCTCTGAGGCAACTGGAAAGATTATTAAGCTTGCCAGCTTCTCCATTGAATTCTCCAGTGAATTTGCTTAGGAGAATTTGTTCACAAGTCGACGTATGAGAAGGGTAGTTCGAAGCCGTGGTGACAATGTTGGTTGAAAAATGGGCTCTTACATTCTTACGGTTACGGCCGAATGTACTTGCACTTGCGCTGTCATCGACCGCTGCTGGCCATTGGTAACAACCAGAACTGCTTTCCTGTTCCTCCCGTCTTGTTCTTTCACCTCATCTTCCTTTGCCCTGTTTTGCCCCCCTCCTTGCCTTCGCTCTTGTCCATGCTTCGCTGGTGCTGGTGCCTTTTCCTTTTCCCTCGATATCATCTTTCAATATCAATATGTTTATGCATGAATGAGGCAAAAAACGGATGAGCTATGCAAGTGAGCATCCGGGGTGATTTGTTGGCTCCTTCAATCACCCCTGCCTGCCGCCTCTTGCCACACTCGCTTTCTCCTTACGATATCCACATGTGATGAGATTTTAAAACTGTCGAGCGTCCCATTTTGGGACAGTCGATTTTGGGAGTCCCAAAATGGGACAGTCAAGCAATAAGGTAGATAATAAAGCTAAAGCGCTTCTGTTGCCTTCATCAAGGTCCGATGGGATGGTTCCTACTCCTAGCTTTTTTTGCTGTGAAAAGCATTTCTTGGCTCTCTAATTTTTTCGACGTCTGCACGTCACCCGCCTTACTTTTGAGCCGAGGGGAGAAGGTGTCATCCACAAAAGATGTCGGCACCCAACGCCTCCGAGACCCAAGCCTTGCCAAGGACACCCTCAGCGGCAGCTAGTGGCTTGGTTTATTGCCCTGGCGAAGTCGTATAGACGCCGTGTTAATACTGTAATCACGTGTAGTGTGTGTGTGTGTGTCGGCAGTGTGACATGCCGATGAGAGAAAGCGGTAAAGGGAGCTTGTAGGGGCGGCAGATACAACGAGGAAAGATGGACGACGATGTCTTTGATTCGGACCTGTACGATGATGAAGATGACATCATTGCCGCTCACGGTCAAGACTTCTCATTGGGTGGGAAGCTCGCAGACGAGGAGGAGAAGGATCCGGAGGACTCTCTCAATGATGATTTTACAAATTTTAGTTTTGGCAATTGGCCGCCTAATCTCCAAAAATGGAAAGAACAGCGTGCAGACATCACCCACCCTGAGATAACATTCAACGAGTCAAGTGATGTTAGCTATGAGCAGGCTAAGAAGGAGGTGAAATATCTTGTCGACCGTCTGGGACATGGTGAAGAAGGTGTGAAGAACTTGTTTCAACAATGTTTTGGGAGTAAGAGCGAATTGTTTTTGAAGTTCCACGAGCACATCGATATGGAATATAATGACTTCTGTTGCTTCTTAGCTACATTCTTCATCGAGTGCAAGTTTAGCAAGACGTATAGTAGGCTTTGCAAAGACAAATACGTGGACACGTCCAAATTTGCCACTGAGGAGCAATACAAGAAGCGGTGGAAGAGTATTGACGACCATAACAAAAATGAACGTTTCTTGTCTCGATTTTGGGAGGTCACCCAACTTGCCTTTAACAACACAATGCAGAAGGCCTTCCAACCTACCAATTGTGAGTATAAGCTCTACATGACGATTGATGATGACAAGCAACACTACAACTTTCATGTGAGTCCTCGGAACGTCCCGCTCAATGATAACAATAAGATCAAGAGAGTCCGTTTCTTTCGTGACAACGCTACAGGGCAAGCTCTTGATGACAGGTATGCTGACTATTATAAGATGTTGAAAATTCTAGGTCTGTCGAATCTTCTACCTGTAGAGGAAGACCCAGATGATAACTTGGAAGACCCAGATGATAACGAGGAAGAAGTGGTGGAGGACGATACCAATGATTCCGAGGAAGAGATATCAATTGATGATGAATCAATTGGTGCACTACTTGCTGGAAAGGAGAGAGAACAGGCAACAGAAGAAGATTGGGTAGAAGCAGGTTTTACCTTTGAAGAGGATGCATCTGCTGATAATGATGATGATGTCGGTGAGAGAGATGAATGCGATAATTGTGAGAGTAGTGATGTCGATGAGAGAGATGAGTGCAATGATAGCAGTGATAGCAGTGATAGTAGTGAGTGCGATGATAGCAGTATAGTAGTGAGAGCAACCTACGAAGTGAAGACGAAGATATTGATGACATTGAGCACATTGAAAAGATTGATAACTTTGCGGATCTATTTGTTGACACATTTTGTGGGCCCGACCAAAGTGACGCCTTTGAAAATTTGCGGAGGAGCGAGGGTTTGGATTACATACAAAATTCAGCTACTGACGATGAAATGATTGCAATCATCGGCAAGATAGAGGGAGCCAAGCTTGGGAGTAGTGCGGAATATCGTAGACAAATACTCAGCAGTTGGGTAGACTGTACCCGGGTGCAGCGAGTCTCAAGTTTATGACTCTAAAGGAGATGAAGGAGTTTCATCAGAGCCATGGTGGCTTACCAAACATCTCCTGGAGCGGAAGGGTTGACACTGTGCGTCAGAGATTGGCTGGTGCTTTGCACGAAGCGAAGAATGTGGATGGTGTACATGCCCATGCTCAAGATGAAGATGTTTTTTTTTACTGAGAATACGCAGCAATCACTGAACTTGCAAGAAGCTCTTTTATGAAACCACTGCGGAAAGGGAATGATGAGGGGCAAGCCAAATACGCCGCACCGCGCCGAGAAGCCATTCATGGAGCAAGCTTTCGATATTTGTCAGAGGATTTATGGTCAAAATAGTCTAGAAGCTATCTACTCTCCAGGACTCGTTCGACGTGGCTCTGTCGAAACTGACACTAATAATGATGAAGAGCAACATAATTTCTTTTTGAGGGACACGGCAGATGGAATTACCATAATGGATTTAGGTGATGATAAAAGGATAGCCGTCCCAATCGAGTGTAAGTGCCGTGCGTCGCCACGAACATTTGCAAAGGAACGAAGTCGTATTGAGACTCTTCATAGAGAGAATGCGTCTGGAAGAGGGATGGGCGTTTCAACTGAGGTTGATATGGATACATACACAGCGTACGTGGTAGAGATGATAGTGGAGTATTCAGATACGCATTTGGAACTTTTCCATAGATGTGTGCCAGACGTTGACGAGAGGGTGCAAATATTTCATCTACCTACCAAAGTGATCGGTGCATTTTTCTCATTGGCAATAACACATCGCTCATGGCCATGTACATCTTCATATTTCCAGCTAAGTTCATCGTTGACGTGAAAACAATGTGACGGTGGCTCGGATGTTGATGTACTTTGGTGTCGCTTTCCATCGAGGTAATCAGTGGTGCAATGTAAAAATGGACTTTCCGTATCCAACGTTGGCTCATTGTAGGAATGCCAACAACAAGCGCGCCGCCTTTGAGGATTCTATCGACTTGGCGATCGATATGCTGTTGGATGTCGTCCTGGCCCATATGGACCAGACACTCCTTGACGCTGCAGCTTGTACCACTGGAGTAGAGAGTACGGAAACACCGCTTCCAATGGAGCCATTTACACTTTTGCCGCAGCAGACTGTGGCACCTGTTCATGACCTGGAGAGAAGGCCTCGCAGTCGCAGTACAGCAAAGCAGAGGACACCCCAGCTCCTGGGTTGCCTGCGCCTGCAGTTGTGTCTGGACAAACACCAAGGACAAGTAAGCAGAAACCAGTGCAAACTCATGTAGAACGATGCAAGCAATGTTTAGGAATCTACTTGGCCAAGGTAGAGTCTATTGGTGTAGTGGTCGACGGGCAGAAGAAGAGGAGGAAAAAGAAGCAGAAGAAGACAGATGAACGCACTCGACGTACATGTGAGCACTGCGGCAAGAGGACTGACTACATGTGTCTTGGATGCCGCCGGTATTGCTGCTTCTCTGCACCATCTGCGAAGAAGAATAACAAGAAACATCCAAAGAACTTTTCAGTCAAAACACCAATCCTAAATCGGAAGACTGGTGCTTTGCGTCGGGTAAGAAGGAGTTCAGACTTGGTCCACGAGACTGCCGTTTGCCAGTGGACTTGCTATCATGCTTTACATCGTGAAGCATGGGAAACCTATACCGAAAGCAACAAACATCAGATGCTTGCGATGGCTAGAGGGAATAGATCGGAAGCAAACACAAAGAAGAAGGGAATGAAGAAGAAGAAGAAGAAGAAGAAGAAGAAGAAGAAGAAGAAGAAGGGCAAGTTGAAGACAATCAGGAAGAAGGGCAAGTTGAAGACAATCAAAGAAGGAAAGGACGAAGACAATAGTGTAGGTGAAAGCGAAGAAGAAGATGTCCTGTCGGATAGCGAGTCGGATGAGGAGTCGGATAGCGAGTCGGATGAGGAGTCAGATAGCGATGACGAAAATGATCAACACAATGGCCGCAAGAGAAGCCATCGTTACGTGAGCAAATGATACAATAACAATATATACGATAATGGGAAGTGAAGCAGCATGAGAAGTTCACGGGTGGGACCGGGACAAGAGATACACGAGAATAGATACATATCACATGAACATAAATATTCATTACATAGAGCATAGTATCCAGCCAGTACACAGTGACAAACTCGTCATCCATACCCCCCACTCATTGTAGCGAAGGTGTAGACGTGCAATGGAAGCATTTTCGGACTGTCGAGCTCCATAGAATGCCCATTTTATATGTATTCAAAATTCTCATTTTTCCTCTAAAAATCCACGAAAATTGTATCTACTAATAACGGTGCCTAGAAACTACCAATGACAAAATTGAACAACCTAAGCACATGGTATTGATCACAAGAGTGTATAGAAGGCGTCTGTAAACTTTTTTGGGTCATTACAGCAATTATTCACTGAGCGTCCCATTTTGGGACACTCGAGAACTTCTAAAATTTTTTCGCGGTTTAAAATCTCATCATGGATAGGCTACAAGGCCCAGCCACGTCCCACCATCACCACAAGAGACGCGGCGCGGAGACAGGCCCACCCTACTAGACATAGAATCTTCAGACACCTGTCTGAGTCACTTGGAGGACTCAGCACATGTGACATGTGAGATCCGCCCCATGTCCGAAAGCTGGCCGGCAAGAGATAGACGGACAGAGCCCCTGCCGCGCCGGCCGGGGTAGGTAAAACGTTGGATGTCCGATTCGCCATTCGTGAATGGTTTAGACACATTCTCTGTCTTTTTCACCACTCACAAGTTTACCGAGACTCGGAAATGACTCATAGGGTGTAGAGCCTGCGTACAAATCACAAGTCCAACGCTCCTTGATACGAATGAAACAACATTCTCATTACATATATTAAGCGAAGCATCCTAAGCACTGACAAGCGTTGAGATGAACACAATAAACTAAGAGCCCAGTCTCTCAGTAAGACATAACAAGTATGCAGCT
This sequence comes from Skeletonema tropicum, assembly GCA_037178625.1. Taxonomy (NCBI): domain Eukaryota; phylum Bacillariophyta; class Thalassiosirophyceae; order Thalassiosirales; family Thalassiosiraceae; genus Skeletonema; species Skeletonema tropicum. The sequence continues at coordinate 1,897,343 of CM074146.1, forward strand.
CCTAGATTGTCACTCCAACCGTGACAAACCTATGAATGTTGGTTGGGCTTACCCCAGCCACAATTTCTATCTTGTCCTATCTAGGTTCAAGAAAATACTCCTGCAAATACGGGACACAAGTCCCGAACCTCGGCACTCCAGTTCCTCTGTCCGAGCAAGCGTTTCTACCCGAGTGAAGTGGCCTCAAAGAGCTTAGCTATCAGTGAGGACCACGACACACGTTGATAGTAGCAACCTTGGACCTCCAAAGGGCAGCGAGAGCCGGAAATCTCATATCATTTCCGGATGCTTGACTGCCTTGTCGAGTTAAACAGAACCATCTTATCAAACAAAGTGAATAAGAAACCCCCACCAACTTCCCGGAGACGGATGGCGCCTCCAGCCGACAACGCTGGGTTGCCGGTTTGTCATACTCCCATGCGATGGAATGCCCTATTCTCTCCCCGATCAGCGCTCGGCATGTCGCTGCCTCTTCTAAAGGGCAAGGAAGTATGACGAATTATGTGTGATTTGTGTTGTATTATGAAGAATATCTCTGAAGTAAATGATGTTTACGAAGACGTTTGAATTGAGCAACACTCTACTGCTCGTTATGACATGCACAAAAGAAGGAGATCAAGCTAATCTTTAGGGCGTTAGCGGTACCCGTGGATGATAGGTCGATGATGATGATGAAGACCTCGTTCCTCGTGCATGGTGAAAGTAGGACTTTTGCATGATGTAGGTAATAAATGTTGCGGCGATGTTGTGTAAATAATATGACTTGTTCATATGTTGTGTTGTAGTTCGTCGGATCGGCTCAGTGCTCTATCTTTCTGAAAAGGGGGAGTTTCACCCCACCGATGATGGGCATAATGCATGCCCATATTCTACAACTCGATGTATTGTCTTGCCCCGGGTTGACCCTACTCCATGTGCTTCCAGCTGACTGTGACGCAGGTGACTATTCTGGAAACGTCAGACTTATGGACAGATATCTGTAGCACGCGCTCGAAGATGTCAAATACGCACCTCCGATGACTAGTGTTCTCATCATCAGAGTATGGGGAAGGCACAAAAACCATAGAATGCGTAGAAATCCCAGTATAAACAAGAAGAATCCCTTCTTTTATCCACTTCGATCGAGACAGAGCAATCTGTCATTATCGACTCCAAACCAACAACATGGCGAGAATACCACGCTGATGGGCCTTTAAATACCCACCTCAGCCACCCCACCCCCACAGAAGAACCTGACGTGATGACATGAGGAAGAAGGCCCATAACACTTAAGAGTGACAAAATTAAACGACTAGTTTGCGCTAAACTGCACTCGTCGACAGTGATCAGTAATTGCCCCCGATATGCCCAAAGCGTAAACCAGCCGATTTAAAGTTGTGCGCACTGAATACTCCAGTCGAAAGATGTTCTATCAGGTCGAACGATGACACTCGTTGTGTGTGGAAAGGGGGTGTCAATGGTTGATGTTTTGTCAATCGTCTGACCCTCGGCTTTCAATTCCGACAATGTCTCAATGCAGTCATCCGTTTCTTCGTCAGTGTGTCCTTGTTCTTTATCCCTCGGTATACACCGTCTTGACTGTGGCGTACGAGGTGCTTTTCGATACCCGGGACGACGGGAAGCGGTATTGGTAACACAGGGTCTACAGTTGATAATAATTCTTCAAGAGTGCAAATTCATACCCTATTTATTAGTGTCAACACGGGAACCGTGGTGTCACTTTTCCGATGAATGAATCCATCCGTTCACGAATGTGGACTTTATCTACCTGTCAGCCAGCTGCCAGACGTGTTCTCCATCGTACATCCTCTCTACATCTACACGTTCTCAGAGGTAAAATGAACACACTCTCAGAGGTAAAATGAACATCCTCTCAAAGGTAAAATAATGAACATCCTCGCTACACACTCATCAACGAGTGCAACGCAAATGAGAAGAAGCTCTCATTAATTGCAATATAGCAATAAATGAGTATCAACGATAGATATACTCAAGCTACTCAACAACGTCATGCGTCTCTTCAGCGGCGGCGCCGTTCTTCTCACCGTCCTCGCCACGACGACGACGACGGCAAATGCTCACCAAGATCTTGATGAGCCTTCTCCATCGTCGTCTCTCCTCCGAGGCACAGCAAACCTACAACAAGCGCGAGCTCAACTCACCTTCCCAATCTACGAACCCTTGCAAGACGACTTTGCACGTACTAATCCAGGCAATGAGGAAGACCTCCGTCGTCTCATGGATACGGAAGGACACAGTAATCACACTGGCATGTTCCATCCCCTTTCGTGCAATGCAGATGTCACTGTCGACACCTGCCTCGGCCCCGATGCTGTTCCTTTCTCTACTATTGTTGCCGCAGCAGATCATCCCTCTACGGCCGTGGCAACTCAGTCCTCCACCTGCTATGATAGTCCGGCCTCTAATGCAATCAACGGTGATCATTTTGATTTCTCTCACACCTGCTCTGGAGACACTCCAGCATGGTGGATGGTTGATTTTGGTGATGACATTGCCGTAGAAGAAGGTATGTTCATTAAATACTTGTGGCATTTCTGAGTCATGATCATGATATTCGTGTCTAACAAATATCTTTTGATTGTTCGCTGCATTTCAACAGTGGGAATTGTTAACCGCAAACGATGGGGAAGAACTAGGATAATCGGGGCTGAGGTTGAGGTGCTTGATGCTGACATGAGCGTAGTCGCAAGCAAGGTTGTAGAGAACGAGCAAGGTGAGTCTCCGTTTTGAGAAGAAACACTTTATGCTGATACACCCCACCATTGTCTTATTCTCAAATGAAATTCATTATCCGTGTTCTGTTAACAGACATTTACTATTTCATTTTTGATGGTGCTATTGGGCGTCGTCTACGTATCATCCAGCGCTCGAATAATGAGCCTCTCAACATTGTTGAAGTCAAAGTGGAAAGGGGCCATGCTCTAGCCACTGGACAAACTCCCTACGAGCACAAGTACATCAAGCCCGGCAGTGACCCCACAAGCGAGTATGTGACTGGTGAGGCACATATTCCATGTGGCGTCTGTGCCATTGTCGATTATACGGATGGCGAAACGGTGGAAATTCCTCGTGGCATCAACGTTGAGGGTATGCTCTACTTCCCCTCCACCGCAAACGTTGAAGTTCGTACCCCCCACCTCTACGTGCAGGGGAATCTCAAAATTGATGCCCCAAACGACGGCAACAGGATCAAGGTGCACATGATTGATACTGAAAAGGAGCAGTTCATGATCCCACACGTTGAGAATGCTAACCAGTGTTCGGCATTGGGTTGCAGCTTAGGCAAAAAAGCCGTAGGCATTGCTGGCGGTACGTTCTTATACTATACGTGCCATTGATCATGAATTAACATATGCATATGCTTTTTTGCAAATTCAAAAGAATTTTGTTGACTTATGTTTTCCTTCACGTTGCTGCTACTTAGGTACACTTGACATCCAAGCTTTACCTGATCCTTCCTGTCCCACCTGGACATTCCTGGAGGCGGTCCTCGATGAAGAAGAGGGCACTAATCAAGTTCTACAGGTTGGGGCCAAGGCTGCTGAGTGTTGGGGACGTCGTCTTGGTGATGAGATTCTCATCACTGACACTATTGGGTGGAAGTCTTACGCGAGTCTCATTGGCACGATCGCAAGTGTCAATGTTGAAGCTGGGACAGTGACGCTCTCCTCTCCGCCCACGACACACACTGATTCCAACGAATTTGAGGACGCTAATGGACAAGAGCCCGCCGGATGGATCTCAACGTTGGCGAATGATCCAGACTTTCCAGCCGAGGTGGCATGGTTGAGCCGTTCTGTCACATTCGATGCCGATACGACGCAAGGCTTAGCGGGTGGTGGTACATGGTGGAAATGCAATTCCGAACAGCGTCGTATTGGTGGGCATATGATGATTAGCCATACTTCGGTGGCACAGAAGATCGAGGGGGTGGAATTCAAAAACTTTGGCCAATCGGGCACGCTTGGACGTTACGTAAGTGCAACTTTTGTGTGGTTGTGCTGCAATGTTATGGCTGTTTTGTTCCCTAACTCTCTTTTTGTCCCCATAAATATCACCAGCCCATTCACTTTCACCTTTGTGACGATGTCTCGGGTTCCACTGTTCGCAAGAATCTTGTGCGATCTTCCCACCAACGTTGTGTTGTAATTCACCGAAGTAATAATGTAAATGTCGAAGAAAATGTCGCCTTTGGTCACAAGGGGCACTGCTTCATGACCGAGGACGGAGTTGAGACTGGCAATATGTTCAAGGGAAATCTCGGTGCAGACGGACAAAGACTTTCGTGCGTAGAAGATATTATGGGCAACAAGGATGATAAGCAGGCAAGCACCTACTGGATCAGCAATCAAAACAACCAATTGTAAGTATATGTTCTTCAATTTTGTTGCGATCCCTCAGCCTCAGTCTCAGGATGTTTATTCTAATTCTAATTTCAACTCTGCCACTGACCTGCATACTTATTGCAGTGTTGATAATGTTGCAGCCGGTTCCATCAATGGCTTTTGGATCGATGGTGGAAATGATCCAATTGGAAAGTTCTCGGGCAATATTGTGAGTATGCTTGTTCACTCATTTCTCTTTCACATTCCCCTTAAAATCTCTAACAAGTCACCAAAATATCCCATTTCCTTCTTAAATTAGGCCCACAGCAATCTTAATGAGGGTATCAAGCTATACCAAGGGCAGTACAGACCCAATGCTCCTTCTCTGTTTGAGAACTCTAAGTCATACCGCAATTACCGGCAGGGTGTCCGCCTCCATCTCAACAAAAACATTATCTTCAAGGGGCTTTTGCTAGCCGACAATGGTATTGCTATCTCAAGCTTTGATAACAATAATGAGAGCGTGTTTGAGGATACGACTGTGATAGGACTTACTGCCAAGGCAAGAGAGTTTTCTGTGTCACTGAATCCCCAAATTTCCAGTGGTATCAAACATGAAACAGGCATTTGCACAGACTGCCACCATATCATTAGTGGTGTTCAGTTTGCAAGTGATCCAAGTCATACACAACTGAGCCTTCGAACTATCTCATTCCGTGGGTTTGAGCCACACTTTGATGGAGCAATTGATTACGACATTCTTGCATTGAGGCTGTGGTTTGCGTTTCCAGGCTTTCATGGGTCGGGTGGTAAGTCAATCATATCTTCGTCAGTATTTCATGCAGGTTGCTCTACATCATTATCTCACGATCACGATGATTTTTGTTTGCACTTGCACAGGCACAATTCTCCATGGTGGTGATACACGCTTCTGGAACATGCCTTCTCTTGAGGGAGTGACTATTAGTTCCCCCGATAACGGCTTTGACTTTGAAGGTCAACTTCTCATTGATCAACCAGGTGAGTAAAAATAACAAGATGCATCTTCGTATGACTTTGGTTTCAATTCATCTTCCAGCTTCTAACAAGAGCTCTTTCCTTCGACGGGCACACGTGCACAATATAGCAAAAATGCACGGGTATTTTCAGGACGTCAATGGTACATTTCACGTGGACGGACCAGGCGTATTCATCCCGCAAGACTCGTCTGGGATGGTGCCTAATGCCCCCGAGTTCTCGTTTCTGGCAGATCATCGCTGTAACAAAGCAAATTCTAGACCCAACTCGTTTGCACTTTTTTGTGCTGGATCTTGTATTCGCAAAGGTAAGTCACATGTGCACCTACCTCATGATCACACTACATGCATCTTGCCATGATTGACACCACTATTTTTCTTCTTTCATGTGAAAGTGTTTGTTCATAGCAATTGTCCTGGGGACCTATTCGTAACAAGTACCTCAACCAATGAACAGTCATCCTTCCCTCCAACTCGATTTCGAACCCTGACAGCAGGTTGGGGAATGGACTACGACGAAACAGTATGGTCAACCAAACTGCATGTAGCTTTCCTCTCCAATGATGACTACCAGCTTAGCTGCAAAACTGAAAGTGGAGACATTTTCAGCCCCAAGTTTATGAGGGTGACCTTTGACGGCCGAACTTACCAAATCAGGAACAATAATAATTGCTGTAAACCTGGCTGGTATGATATGAATTTTGCCAGGCCCCCTCCATCGTGTACCCCTTACGTAGATCAAGGATCATTTCAACTGCCAGCAGTGCCTCTGTACCAACATTTTGAGGCAAATGAATTTGTACATTACTGGAATCAAGCTGATGTAGATGGTATCAGGCTTAAGGATCATCAATTTGGTGGCGCACGTTATGGTCCTGTAAATTTTGGTGCATCAGGCGAATCTCGTGCTGTACTCGTAAATTGGAAAAGCCTTACCTCTTGGGTTAGTGTAGAAATGAAACTTGACGATGGGACATTGATTGGTAAGGTCAGTCAGGCTGATGCGGGTATCGAGAGTGCTATGGAAATAGATATTCCTCCAGAAGTCAGCGGCATTCATGAAGTGATCTTTACAGCCCACAGATTCGCTGGAACTCATCATTTTGCCAAGATTTTTTCATTTGAAATTCTTCCTCCACTTCCAACCACATCACCAACAATGAGTTCTGCCCCTACAATGTCGCTGGTGCCCACCAAGCCGGCGATAGACATTGTCTTCACGCCCAATGACAATAATCAATGGTTCCCATTTGGCCCTCATACGCTCAAGGACACTGGTGAGCTTACGTTTTCTGTCAAAGCAACAAATGATGCTCATGTTGCCTTAGGTTCAGCTACGGATCAACCTACCGGTCGTGATGTACCCAGTCATGTGGAAATTTTCATTGGAGGATGGGGCAATTCACGTTCTGGCATTCGTCCTGCCACAGGCGATGTGAATAACCAAGTTGAAGTAGGTGGAGCCTATCTTAGTGGCAGTGACTACAATACCTTTCGCATTACCTGGTCACCAACTGAAATCAAGCTCGAACACTTGTCGCTTTGCGGTACATGGGTCGCTATGGTGAGCATGGATCGAAGCTCGTTGGACATCATCATTGATCGTGCGATTGTAATGACTGGCTGGGATAGCACTGGAGAGTTTCAGCTTGTCAAGGACCCACCAACACCGTCCTGTGAGGCTGGTACTGTCCTCACACCCAATGACAATAATCAATGGTTCCCATTTGGCTCTACACTTGAGGACACTGGTGAGCTTGCGTTTTCTGTCAAAGCAACAAATGATGCTCATGTTGCCTTAGGTTCAGCTACGGATCAACCTACCGGTCGTGATGTACCCAGTCATGTGGAAATTTTCATTGGAGGATGGGGCAATTCACGTTCTGGCATTCGTCCTGCCACAGTTGAAGTAGGTGGAGCCTATCTTAGTGGCAGTGACTACAATACCTTTCGCATTACCTGGTCACCAACTGAAATCAAGCTCGAACACTTGTCGCTTTGCGGTACATGGGTCGCTATGGTGAGCATGGATCGAAGCTCGTTGGACATCATCATTGAGCGTGCTCTTGTAATGACTGGCTGGGATAGCACTGGAGAGTTTCAGCTTGTCAAGGACCCACCAACACCGTCCTGTGAGGCTGGTACTGTCCTCACACCCAATGACAATAATCAATGGTTCCCATTTGGCTCTACACTTGAGGACACTGGTGAGCTTGCGTTTTCTGTCAAAGCAACAAATGATGCTCATGTTGCCTTAGGTTCAGCTACGGATCAACCTACCGGTCGTGATGTACCCAGTCATGTGGAAATTTTCATTGGAGGATGGGGCAATTCACGTTCTGGCATTCGTCCTGCCACAGGCGATGTGAATAACCAAGTTGAAGTAGGTGGAGCCTATCTTAGTGGCAGTGACTACAATACCTTTCGCATTACCTGGTCACCAACTGAAATCAAGCTCGAACACTTGTCGCTTTGCGGTACATGGGTCGCTATGGTGAGCATGGATCGAAGCTCGTTGGACATCATCATTGATCGTGCTCTTGTAATGACTGGCTGGGATAGCACTGGAGAGTTTCAGCTTGTCAAGGACCCACCAACACCGTCCTGTGAGGCTGGTACTGTCCTCACACCCAATGACAATAATCAATGGTTCCCATTTGGCTCTACACTTGAGGACACTGGTGAGCTTGCGTTTTCTGTCAAAGCAACAAATGATGCTCATGTTGCCTTAGGTTCAGCTACGGATCAACCTACCGGTCGTGATGTACCCAGTCATGTGGAAATTTTCATTGGAGGATGGGGCAATTCACGTTCTGGCATTCGTCCTGCCACAGGCGATGTGAATAACCAAGTTGAAGTAGGTGGAGCCTATCTTAGTGGCAGTGACTACAATACCTTTCGCATTACCTGGTCACCAACTGAAATCAAGCTCGAACACTTGTCGCTTTGCGGTACATGGGTCGCTATGGTGAGCATGGATCGAAGCTCGTTGGACATCATCATTGATCGTGCTCTTGTAATGACTGGCTGGGATAGCACTGGAGAGTTTCAGCTTGTCAAGGACCCACCAACACCGTCCTGTGAGGCTGGTACTGTCCTCACACCCAATGACAATAATCAATGGTTCCCATTTGGCTCTACACTTGAGGACACTGGTGAGCTTGCGTTTTCTGTCAAAGCAACAAATGATGCTCATGTTGCCTTAGGTTCAGCTACGGATCAACCTACCGGTCGTGATGTACCCAGTCATGTGGAAATTTTCATTGGAGGATGGGGCAATTCACGTTCTGGCATTCGTCCTGCCACAGGCGATGTGAATAACCAAGTTGAAGTAGGTGGAGCCTATCTTAGTGGCAGTGACTACAATACCTTTCGCATTACCTGGTCACCAACTGAAATCAAGCTCGAACACTTGTCGCTTTGCGGTACATGGGTCGCTATGGTGAGCATGGATCGAAGCTCGTTGGACATCATCATTGATCGTGCGATTGTAATGACTGGCTGGGATAGCACTGGAGAGTTTCAGCTTGTCAAGGACCCACCAACACCGTCCTGTGAGGCTGGTACTGTCCTCACACCCAATGACAATAATCAATGGTTCCCATTTGGCTCTACACTTGAGGACACTGGTGAGCTTGCGTTTTCTGTCAAAGCAACAAATGATGCTCATGTTGCCTTAGGTTCAGCTACGGATCAACCTACCGGTCGTGATGTACCCAGTCATGTGGAAATTTTCATTGGAGGATGGGGCAATTCACGTTCTGGCATTCGTCCTGCCACAGGCGATGTGAATAACCAAGTTGAAGTAGGTGGAGCCTATCTTAGTGGCAGTGACTACAATACCTTTCGCATTACCTGGTCACCAACTGGAATTGCGTTAGAACACTTGGCAGGATGCGAATGGGTCCATATGGCTTGGATGGGTCTAAGCTCGTTGAACGTCAGCATTGATCGTGCTCTTGTAATGACTGGCTGGGGAAGTACTGGGGAGTTCATTCTTATTCAGAGTGGCCTACCATCGTCCTGTGATGCCTCTTCCTAGGTTGATTTTACTCGCCAAAAGTTCTATAAAATTAGAATTACAAAGTCAGAGTAGTATTAGTTTTTCCATCGTAGATAGATGAATCCTTTCAATATCTTCATTGCCCTGTGCTCTAGCTAAAGTGGTGCAAGAATCAGGGAGGCATGATACTCACAGAAATAGAACCATGTGGTGCAAGAGGCGTGGATGAGATAGAGAGACGAATCGGAAACAAGAAAACATGTTACGTGTTGTACCCTTACAAGACCACTTCGATTTGAATCTGACTGATACGCACCTCGACCTCGATCCATATATCCATATCATAATATCACTCAGGAAATTAGGTAAATGTTGCATTATCGCTACCTAGACATCATTGAACCAACAATTGGAGTGTTCATACGCCGAGGGCAGAACCAAACAGCGTCGCAGTTGGAACCACGGGAGAGGGTTGTCTCTGTTACCACTACCACAGCTCGTTTTATAGAGCCCGGGATATGATATTGATACAGATTTCAATAAGCCTGAATACAGGCGAGATATAAAAAGTGTTTGCATGAGAGTATAAGCATATACCTATCTTTATCCTTGGTTGTTTTGACCGCGTCGAAGTGCGCTTGCGCCCGCTGGTGGAGTATCAATATCAAGAAGGCATCACATGCTGCTCTCACTGATACAGCAGCCAATAAGCCTGATGCTCACCAGAAGTTGTTTCGAGATTATCAAGATTGATTTCCATCAAATATTTATCCTCCTCCCCTAGCCCTTCTAAGCCCATCTCTTGCTGCTCCTCAATAGCTATTTGTAACTCCTCCTTCCTCTCTAACAACTAACGCAAGCATACCCGGAATTTTATCATGAATCAAGAAATTCCTCACCATGACCAGCCATTGTCCATGTCCATGTGTCCATGTGTCATCTCCATCAGCTTGATAGAGAAGCTTTGTGCCCATTTTGCGCCAGAAAGATAGCTGCCCCCCCAGATGACAATGTAACTCTTGAATCGCAAAAAACTCCTTGGATATCATTCCTTCCATAAACCACCGCCATCCGATCTGTCTTCTGAAAGTGCTAACTTCTGCAATGTGGGGTCTCATGATTGCCAGAAATGCAGGGCTTGCCCGAGCAATGGTCGGTATTTTTATAGTAATGATGGTACCGATCGATGCAACTTGAAGAGAGCTTTCCAACAGTGGTCATATTGTATTTTGGTCAATATTGGACCTTGGCACCAGCACCGGTGGATTTTCAAGCTGTCGGTGTCGGTGTCGGTGTCGGCGGCTTTCTTGCCCGATCACTTTCTAACCCTGTTTTTGACCAATTCGATTGAACAAAGGTGCTCCAGTCAAGCTCATCATATGTCTAATCGATAGTGCTCACTCTCAGCTTTCCAAAACGACACTCATCGCCCTCATTGGACTGCTAGGAGAGAAGATAGGCTTCATGGTGCATCTGATCTGCTTGATGGGTTGATTTTTGATAAATGAAAATAAGATGATGTGTTAGACCCAAAAGACCAAATCTGCCATTTAGCCAAATGGCAGAACTGACAGTGCCAATAGACCAATCCACTAAAATGGATACGAAACGGATACATTTGGCCTAATTGCGATGCCTATCACTACCAATAGACCGATTGCCCCCTACTCGGAACATTTCGCCTTAACGCGATGACAAGCCCCAAGATCGGGCATCATCTATCTCCGTCAGCGTCATTCATAGGTTTTCCTCAATCCTATCACTTTTATGGAGACGTGCATCATGCATCCGCGCAGCGTTGTCAAAAAATCAATATCTATCACACGATGGTAAATACTGCACTACTTTGATTATCACCACAGCGACTACGGTGGATAAACTTCGCCGATAATTTAGTGAATGGTACTTTTGATACTGCGCTATGGAGCAGTGTTTTCAGCGTTATCATTGATTGAGCACGCACTGACGAATTGTGTACAACTGATTACCAACAATGTCGTGACTGCTTCGGCAAAACATTCATGAGAATTACAATATTGGAATGAATATGCACATGCAGCAATGAACTCAATCATTTCCGCCGTATATGAGCAATTGGCAGCGGGTGTTAGGCTTGGCGGTTGTAATGAAGTGGGATGATAAGAATCTATTATCATGTAAGAATGTGAAACATACAATCAGCACAGATACACTACAGATACAGCATCATCATGGCACATTACGGATGCCAAGAATTTCATTATGCAACAAACAAACATATAGTGGATGCATCGCTCGATGGTATTAGTCAATAAGGATGATCGCCTTTATTGGTATTGGATCTACATGAGGATAATCGTCCCATTACATGTTATAGCTATAACGCTAAATGGAATACAACAAATTACCCAGAATTCGTGCTCATATGGTTCGTGGCATCACTTTTATCGTTGCATTTCATCTGAGCAGTACTGAGATACTTCTATACTATCATCATGATGTATAATGGGCCACTAAATGCGGCTCCTTGCCATACTGACAGCGTTAGACACAGAATGGCGACCAATGTAGTGCTTGAAGCAAGCCCAAACTCGACCACACCGGGGCCAACAAGGTTGCAACATCACTTCTATCAATAAAATGCGCATGAGCAGTAGCATTATGCTTCTATACAATCACCACCAAGTGCAATGGGGCACTAAACACGTTTTATTGCCATACCAACAGCGTTAGATACGAAATGGTGGTTGTATGCTGCTGATGCTTGCCAGTCCAAATTGAACCGCACTGGTGCGGCTAAAAGCTTCGTGGCACCCAGTTCCATCAACACAGTTCGTCGGAGCAGTGGCAATGTGCTTACATACTATCAATACCAAGTAGAATGGTCCACCCAACACGGCTAACTAAAATGCATGATTAATAACCATCTCTATTTCTCCTCCTCCTAAGCATCATTTGGAGGCCGGAATTGACCACCCACCACCTCAACTTTATCAAGACCTCCATGAGACTTCCAAAGTCTTGCTTGCAACATGCTATGATGGTGACTCTATATCCGTCAATGACGTATGAATATGTTGTGCAGTAATTGTAACCACTCCTCCAATCATTCTTGGTATCAAGATGCATAGCAAGTCGATCATTATCTGTCACTCGTCTTGCTATGAATCCGACATACTCCCAGTTCAGCGTGATATTATTATCATTCCCCAGATAATCTCTAACAAAGTAATCACGAATCAAGTCACGCCGCCTTACATCTGGAAATGCATCTGGGTACACCTGCTCCGTTAAACGATCCATACCTGTCAAGACAGAGGTCAATTCCTCCTTGACCTCGTCGGTCATAAATCGAAGTATCTCCGTTGTTTTCTTCAAAAAGGGGACACGCAATGGATTCCTGCTACCATCCAAAACAACATTACCATCAGCATCTGAATATTGGTCACAGCTACCTTGAGCTTGATTGAACAACAAGTCATAACGATAGACGTTACTGCCAACATCACGGCCAGCATCGGCGCTCAAGTATCCCTTACATCGTTCGTCACACACCAAAAAGTGAAGGAATGCTTGCTTTACGGCATCGCTCGTCATTGAGACCATACCAGCCTCGGTTGTACCACTTCTAAAGACAAAGACTCCATCATCCCTTCTACCCATGCCAAATCTTGCCATGTCCTCTGAGACATCAATCACATCAACACCATTCATACGAATCGTAGTATCAGAATCTGCCTTGGTCGATACAAATCCAGAACCGTGGGAAAGTCGATCCAATCCCTTATGGACTATGATCAAATCGTTGTCATGCGGTGTGACAGAAATTGCCACATTTATCACTGCAACTGCAAAGTATAGCCCATCCGTCACGCCTCGGTTGGCATCCTTTACTGATGCTGGCTGATGATTTCTCAAGGGATGACCAGCCTTTTGACCTACACCTAAATCAGAATTTGGATCCCTACCGTTGCAGAATCTACTGCAATCGCGTAAATGATAGACGAGATACTGTCCGTTCGCACTGTTGGAGAATGAATTGGAATAACTGAGGGCAAGGTACAAGTTCATCGCAAGTTCAAGCTCGCCAATATCCATTTCTTCGCAGTCACCATCATCGTATCTGACAGACCACCATTCCTCGTGCTCATCGTATGAGATTACGTAACCACAGAAAATTTTATCTGATAATACGAAGTACTTTGCAACTTTGCGACCAATATAACTTTCTGGCAAGGGAAGAAGCGGCTTTACTCGGTTGTAGTATTGGTTGTCTGCCTGTCTTCGCTTCAACTTGAAATCTTTCTTCAACTTTTGAATCTTGAATGATTTGTCCTTGAACATCGTTTCTTTTACGAATGCATGTAAGTCATCATCAGGAATGAGCACCCGATGATTTGGTTTGGCTTCTCCATTGGTTGGAAGCGGCCTCCTTTTACTGTCTCGACGGCAATAAGGATAAAGAGTACCATGTGGAATGCCATTATTCTTGCAATATTGACGTAAACTTATTCCAGTCTGAAGATCCCATTCTTCCACAAGACGTATCAGTTTTTGTTGTTCCACCTTGGAACTCCGATCGGTTCGCCTTCTTCTCTTTGAAGCTTTGCCCATTGCTTTTGTTTATTCTATCTAGTAAGAACATTTCACAACAGCTCAACAGAGCACTCAGCTCTCTTAGTCTTGTTTCTTTCCCGAAAAAAAAGAAGCCATTTAAAATTTAATTTTTTTGGCAGAGCAAGTTGTCAGACTACTAATCATGTAACACCCACAGTACTACGCCCTGCAAACACTCTCTTTCAGTCTTGTTTCTCGGTGCACGGCAAACCCACTAGTATGCGCTGCAAACATTATTACTGTAGCATCCCACACAAACTCACAGTACTATGCGTTGCAACTTGACTACTTCTGATTACCCAATGAGATGGTGGTCAATAGCACAATTATCCATGATTGAAAGTGCAATTCGCTCCCTGCACTTGTTAATTGAGGCCTCATCATAATCGAAAATTGGAGCACAATCCATTGCAATGAAGTCAGCAAATAAGCAAACAAACACCCCACAGTCCCATACATTTTTGTTATTGTACGCCTGTTGATGCGGTGTGTCTTCTGTGCAAAGCACAAGACGCCATTCCGATATGTCCATGTCTGATCTGAATTGTCTTCTGTAATCATCCTGCAAGTACTCAAGAATTCCCTCCAAGTATTTCGTTCCGTTCCACTTCAAAGAATCATAATACTGGATTCTTTTCTCGTCCATAAATGCTACAACGAGCGCCCAATGCGAGTTATTGATATTGATTGGAAAGAAGATACGTTCGAGTTTAAAGATATTCTTCCCCGGCGCATGCTTGTGCCATCTCTTGACATTTGAGTACTTGTACTTGCCTTTCTCATTGGCATTGCCATTCTTCCCATCGAACAAATTTTGCACGAAGAACGAATTGAAGAAGTGGGATCTCCTGTGGTTGGTATTGCCATCATGCATGTTTTTGTCCCTACTTGCAAGACAAACTTTGAGGAAATAATTCACAATCTCATCATTAATCCACACCTTTGGCTCCAGTGTCTGCATTGATTCTCTGTGCACTTTATCACGGTCACTGCTTGCAAGTACATCATATAGATGTCCTGGCCCATAGATTGCGGTATCAACCAAATTTTGCTGTAAAGGAGTCAAGTCATTCTTTAGCATGTTGGCAGCCATCACAGATGCTCTTCTAAGCCTACGCATTGCCACTTCGTTCGAAAATGCCTCCTCCTTGTCTTTGTCCTTGTCTTCATCCATATTCAATTCCTTTGCAGTGTCCGTCAGTGCACAACCATCAACTGCACCATCCTCTGCTCGAGGATTCAAAATATCCACGGGCATACCCTCTGGCGCATTCCTATTCACATTTGCATTCAATATCGTACGAAATGAAGAAGCGCTCTTCTGGATCACGTCGCGAATAGACCCAATCCTTGATTGAATAATTTCATAATCGTTGATCTCTCTAAATCCACTCTGCTCGCAATCAACCAATTCTCCATTGACAACATGTTTGACGATTTGAGCTGGATGGGAAGACTCCAGGATATCCATATTATCCATGACCAAGGTGAACTCTTCAGCATCATAACTAGATGGTTTGAGTTCAATTACTGTTGCCACCCTAAGTGCACTTGGAGTGCCAGCCACAGCGATGGGGTGATAATATTTCAGGACGCAACCTGCCCGGAGTTCTTGGTAGGGGTATGGCTCGCCCTAGCTGTCACACTTGGCTGCAGTGTGTTGTGTCTCTTTCACTGCTTCTTTCTCTTTACTGCTTTGCTTCGCTGCTAGATTCACCACTTCGCCGACTGCTGACTTGTTGTCCAGAACCTGCTTAGCAGCAGGCTTCTTCTCATTGTCTGGAGTCGGTGCGTGAGTGTCAGCAAAAACTTTGTCTTCGTATTCGCCAGGATTACCGCCACGCACTTCAATCATCGTCTCCTCCTCCAAAGTGCACTTCTTTCGTCTGCGCTTTGCAGATTGTATCTTCTCCTTTGTATTTGATGATGCGCAACTATAGTTGCCATCGCTACAGCTGTAGATGTCAACATCAACCGTCGTAGTCTCCTCTTGACTGCGCTTCTTTTGACCAGCACACGGTCCCTGCCGTGAGTCAGATGTAGGCTGACATAACTCCACATCCAGAGCGTTAACGAACGAAGCAGAAGAATGTGGGTTGTTGGGCACATCTGCGGCCGCAGGCTTGCAATTTGTACATTTCTCATTTCTGCCTCTTCCACCATGGCATTTTGAGGTGCAATAGTTTCCAACCTGCTTGCACTTACATCGACTACTTTTGGCACAATCACTTTTACACTTACAAGTTGTAGCTCCTCCACTTTTGTTATACAGTGCACTTACCGTGGCAATAGTTAGAGCACTCCTGAATCTTTCCTGTCGATATCAATTCCAGCAATATCCGCATTCCAATTTGGCATAAAGTCAAGATTCTCTCTTGGATACCAGCCCTTCAAATGTCCGTCTCGAGAAGCAACTTGGTAACTCCTTATACCGCTGTTGCTCTTTGGTTGCTTGCACTTTGTTATCATTACAGGGAGATTTGGGTGATCTGTGGCAGCCCTCGTGTTGCCTTCCACTTGGATTGTGCACACATCTCCTACTCGGAGTTCCTCAACATATGTACTACATCTGCGTTTCTTGTTGACAGCAATAGCTTGCTTTCTTTGTGCTGCAGCAACTGCTGCCCTGATTACACCTCTCTCGGGCGTGTCACTTTCGTGATGGATTGAAGCTTTTGTTGGAGTTGAGGTGATGTGCTTATCCTCTGAACTTTTGACATTGGTGGATTCCTCTTTTGTAGCTGGTAGAAGGTCAAGGATAACCGGCTCTTCATCTCCTTCATTGCTCGTTCTGACAGCAACAGTCTCCAGTACTTCTCCTGCCATTGCAACAGCATCCACAGCTTTGGCTTCCAACTTCATCGGGCCCTCTGCTTCTGTGCCTCCTACTGCCATCATTGCACATGCTTCCACAGCGGCAGGCTTCATTGACTCCTCCTCCCCCGCATATCCTTCTCTTGCCATCGCAGAGGCATCTGCTTCCTGGATTACTGCTAGAATTCTGTCATTAAAGTTAGGAGATAACTTATCTTCCATTGCGTGTTCCTCGTTCACAAAATCGAGAGCAGCCTGAAGACCATCTTCAGTAAGGCACTGCTCCAACACATCCTTGCCCAAAATATCTGCTGGACAGTTGCCCTTCTTCTTTCCATAGAACACTTCATATGGAGAGTAACCGCCTTTAGACCGGGAGCAGCGTTTGTTGATGCGGCGCTGTACGATGTATATTCCTGTTTCGGCCCAACATGTACTTCCAGTCTCCTGCATCCAACTTTGCAGTGATGTCTTGAATGGAGCATTACCACGCTCGATTTTACCTTGCGACTGCGGATGCCTGCTCCTACCTCTCACGATGTGCGTCTCTTGAAAATGTCTGCAAAGAGGAAAGACTAAATGAGTTGATGAAGTCAAGGCGAAACAAATATAATTTCATTGTAGCAAGTGACTTACTCGTTTACATACTTCACCGTCTCTCCAAGAAACTCTCCGCCGTTGTCAGATTGGAGAATGTCAAAGTCTGGGAAGAAGGAGAGGATCTCAATAATAGCAATCGCACATTCCTTTGATGTCTTTGATTTCAAAGGCTTCGTTGCTCCAAACCCGCTATGGTGGTCAACTAGGCGAAGGATCCAACAGTAGCCGCCTGGGTCCTGCTGTGATGTCATGTCGATCAAATCCATCTGCGCTCGCTTCCCTACAGTTACTGATAATATCATTTTTAGGGGCTTTTGTTTGGCGGTAATCTTCCTAGTTTGAGATGCAATGCAAATGGGACATAAACCCACGGCCAATTCAACATCTTCTCTTGTGATGCCATACCAAGTCTTTGAAATGAGTTGATGGATCCTTCGTGAATCTATCCCATGACCTGACTCAATATGAGTATTCATAATGATTGCAAATATTTGTTCCTTTGTTGCAACTCTTAGGTTTTTGTTATTTTTCGTCCATCGGAGTGCTGTCGAGCGTGTCGTGTTGTCCGATAGGGTGTAGTTTTGATTCCATTTAGTGTGCAATGGTGAATGCCGCACTCCAACCACCCATCCCTGCAACACTGTACAAATATCATCATATTCTTGTTCTGTAACCATTTCCGTCCGCCTCTTCTTTTCACTTAACCCGACTTCGAGTAGCTCATAGAATTTCTTTTTCGCTGCCATCATAGCTGGTTCGGACAAAACATTACTTTTCGAGCTGTTGGAACGTACTGTTCCATCTCCTGTCAAAACGGTATCAGACGATGCTGTGGCGGGCAGTGCAGGCAAATGAGGCAGTGCAGGCAAAAGAGGGTCAGGAGCTGCCGCTGTCTCCGCTGCAGCCAACTTGGTGTCTGACGGGATCTTCTCCATCATGTAAGAGGATTTATGAAGAGTTGTGTTGTGCGTGATACGGAATAAAGAGCACAAACATTGTATTCTAAATTAGTGGCTGTGAGAGGGCTTCTCTATCTTTTTCAGATGTGCCCACGGAGGAGGCAGATAAAATACCCAAGGCCCGAGCTACGGGGCATTTGGTCTATTGGTGGTGGTGGCATAGCATTTAAGCCAAATGTATCCGATTTGATGGATTTTGTCCGATTTGGTCTTTTGGTTGTGTCATTTCTGCCATTTGGCTAAATGGCGCACTTGGTTACCGCCATTTGGCTAAATGGCAGATTTGTTCTTTTGGGTCTAACAGATGCACAGCAATTTATTCAGATGCCCGTCTCGAAAAGTCCGCCAGAACCAGAACTGCCGCTCGAACAATGACAGCAAGATGATGGACATCATACTCTACACAACACATCTTGTGGTCAGCCCGTACATATCTCAATGATGATGATCCAATATCATCAGCCAGCGATCCTAGTGATAGCTCTCTCTAGTAGCTGAAGAGACGTACACGAAAACGTCATTTCTCTCCAGAGATTCAAAATATAAAAAAAAATGGGCAAAAAGAACAAAAAGAAGAATCGAAGCGGCAGCATTGACCAACAACCTTCTCAACCACCACCACCACCACACAAAGCTGCAATCGAAGCAGAAGATCTATCACTGCAACGTCGCGACGAAGAAACTGTCCTCGCCGCAATCTACGGAGATGACTTTTCATTAGAATCTGGCGCGTGGAATTGTCCCGTTTACAAGTTGCGCATCCGTCCTGCCTCGGATGTTACTGATCCCAATACTACTGCCACTACTACTAATCATGATAATCACGACAATGCACGGCAGCAATGCGAACTAACCCTCTCGATCCAACTAACCCAAAAATATCCCTACTCCATCCCGCTCCTTCAAGTACTCACCAATAATAATAATTCCGCCAACAATAACGATAGCGATCATCACTCGTTTTTCACTCCATCTCACCTCTCTGACCTTCTATCACGACTATCCACCAAAGCTACCGAATGTGCTCAAAAGGGGGAGGTCATGGGATGGGAACTTGGTCAAGTTTGTGAATTGTTTTTAATGGAGTGTTTGGAACGACGGGAGCAGTGTGAGAGGAGGAGGGTGGAGATGTTACGGGGGTTGGAGGAGGATGGTAAGAAGGGTAGGAGTAATAATCAGAATAATATTAGAAGGAATGATGATGATGATGGTGGTAGTGAGGTGGAGGAGGATAATGATGACGAGGCAGAGTATTCAGAACAGCAGCTGCAGCAACAGAAGAATGAGCAACAACTTCAACAGTCCCAGTCATCAATGGACAGTGATACCAAGAAAGAAATTGCAAGACAAATGGAAGCATTGAATATAGCTGCAAGACAAAGACAACGTCGAAGGAAACGGCAGGGTGTTGTAGGCTTGGGAGGGTTGACATCCATTGCTGATGATGACAATGACGATGACGATGACGAGGAGGATGACGCTAATGAGGAGGTGGAAGATTCCGAAGCCATGTTTGACTTGGATCAATTTGATTTATTAGAAGATATTGATGCAGGAATTGGAGGTGACTTACAACAACAACAGAGTGGAACGACATCACGATATCAATCCGACTTTGTGGAACTTCAACACCTCGGCAAAGGTGGCGGTGGTGAGGTTGTAAAAGCAATCAACCGATTGGATCGACGTGAATATGCCATTAAAAAGATCTTTTTGGAGTCGGAGGAAGTGGGGAATGATACAGTCAAGAGTAAATTGGCAATGATTCAGAATGAAAAGTTGAGAAGGGAGGTTGTTACGATTAGTCGGATGACGCATAAGAATATTGTGAGGTATTATCAGGCTTGGGTGGAGGATCCTCCCCGGATAGAGGAGGACGAGGAGGAAGAGGCGGAGGACGATGATGTGGAGAAGAAGCGACGTGAAAGTAGTATCGAGAGCAAGAGCCAGACTGCTGAAGAAAAAGGGAAGGATGATTTTACCACATCTTGGGACGATGAGTCGTATTCTTCAGAATCATTTACTTCGTCCAGCGACAGTGAGAGTGATAGTTATGACGACAAAGTCAGTCAACAAAAGCCAATGACGACACGAACAAAACCGTTGAATGATTACTCCCGCTCACACTCACTAGATAACTTTTTGGAACACGAGGCCGTTGCATTAGACTTTGCCAATCCACTCTTCTTTGCGGGGAGTAATGAATTGCTTCCGTCTCCCTTACCTCAACATAAGAAGTACTCCAGCTCGAATTGGACTGATAATATTACGGAAAAGAGTCGCCGTGATGAGAGGAAGATCTTGTATATTCAGATGGAGTATTGTAAGACAACTTTGCGAGATATGATTGATGAATCGAAGCTGTCGTTAGATGCTGTGTGGAAGTCATTGCGGCAGATATTAGAGGGGCTGGTGTATATTCATGGACAGAATTTGATCCATCGTGATCTCAAGCCGGCCAATATCTTTGTCGACTCCGAAGGTGAGATTAGGTTAGGTGATTTTGGACTGGCTACCCAAACATCGGGTAAGACGACGGACGATAGAGAAGCTAGTGAGGCAGATGTACTATACGATGCGATTGACAGTATTGGTGGATTACTGCAGCGGAACTCTTCATCATCCACTGACCCGGACACGATCACTGGTGGCGTCGGCACGGCATTGTACATGGCCCCTGAGCAGTTTTTGAAATCGAAGCATAGTGGTTCGTATGATAGCAAGGTAGACATTTTCTCTCTGGGGATATCGGCATTTGAGATGTTTCATTTGAAGCCTTTTGGTACCTACATGGAACGTGCAGAGAACATTACACGTCTTAGAGGAGATTCTTCACGCGATGTGGTTCGAAGTCTGTCGAAGGAAGCGAGTGCTCCGCTGTTTACAAAGGATGGGGCAATCATCGGTGATTGGGAGGAGGTCGCTGATCGTAGACTGCCTCCTGAATTACGTGCCTCTATGCCAGAAAATGCTCAAAAGCTAATATTGTGGTGTACGGAGCGGTCTCCCGAGAATAGGCCGTCGGCGGAGCAGATTCTGAACAGCCGTCTAATGCCACGAAAGATGGAGCTTGAACAAAAATATCTTGATGAAGTGCTACAAACGCTGAGCAACCCACAATCAGATACAAGTTATCAGCAAATACTGAGCAAAATTTTCAAGCGGCAAACGCCGGCACATGTTCTGACGACATATGACAATGATGTGGCCCTAAAAGCAAACAATGCTCGTGAAATTGCAGCTCATGTTCTCAAAACGACTTTGGATCACATCAAAGGGTCTCATTGGGGAAGCCACAGCATGAATTATACATCACCAATGAGCTCGTGTGCTGTTTCTGGGGCAATAACTTCGTTGAGACGGGCTGAACATGTAGGTGTAGTTACGGGTGGTGGGAAGGAGGGCGAATCGATGCGTGGTGCTCCTCAACAAGTGGCCACAATAGCAGCCATGACTTCGGCAACAGCTGCAGCGGTATTAGGTGCCGACGTAATAGTTGGTCCCGATCCTCGAGTGGTTGACTACGTCTGCTCAAAGTTGAGTACAATCTTCCAATCTCACGGTGCTGTGCATCTTCCATCTCCATTATTGAAGCCACGCGATGCGTTGGATCTAATTGCAACTTTGAATGAACCAGCTCAGGTTCTCAACAAAAGGGGATCCGCACTTGTCTTGAAATCCGATCTTACTGTGAACTTTGCCAGAGCAATATCGCGGGGAGGTGCTGCTACGAACAACATCAAACGCTATGAAGTAGGGAAGTGTTTCCTTGAATCTGATGCTGGGGGGCATCCTAAAGGTGAGTTTTCGAGTGCTTGTTCACTTTGCATCGACCAATCACGTGTACTGCTCACTACTGTATATCTTTTATCGTTTCAGAGTTGCTTGAGGCATCATTTGATATTGTGCAAGACGCATCATCGGTCAATCAACCATTCTTAGAAGCAGAGGCAGTATTGGTGCTCTGCCGAGTTATCAAAGTATTGGCTCCGATGGAAGTAAAAAGTTTCAATCTCCCTCCCATTTCATTGAGATCTCCACTTTGGTTCTTAGTAAGTGCAAGCACTCATTGTCTTGCTTGTGTTAAACCTCTTACCTTATCCATGTGCACTAACTAACGATTGGATCAAATGTTGTAGCGTTTGTCCCACTCGAGACTCTCCGATGCAATTCTTGATTTACTTTTTGTGCCCAACTCTGACACGATTCGGGAAAGTATTCTGAACATCTTTACAACTTGCACGGCGTGTCCGCCAATAGAATTGAACAATCAACAGCGCCATTCGGGCAAATATAAGCGGAAGGCTCGTGAAATCAAGGCCAATCTTCTGGAATTTCTTGATAGACAACTCTCTATTCATGATGATCTTCCCAAGAATGTCGCCGAGCGCATAAGGCTTTTTGTTTCTCACGGAAGTCTGCCGTATCCAATGAATGCAAGCAAAGCACTTGACGTAATACTCAAATCTGCTTCCAAAGTGATGAGTTTGGGCGGAGACCAGGCGAAAGAGCTTTCAAAGAATTGTTTCCAAGAGGTCAAAAGAACTATCAATCAGCTGAAACAACTTTTGAAAGCGATGGAGTCTTTGGGGGTTGTACCTGCTATTCAGAAACAGAATGAGAAGTTTGACGGGGACGAACACATATCTTCTCCAGCATATATTTCTATTGATCTAGGATTGCGTCAAAAGAGACGGCACAGTTAAGTATTTTTGTCATGGAATATTTTTTTCAAGCCGTAGTTCTTATTCTAAAAGATCCAATTCTACAGTGTCGGGAGGCATTTTCTTTCAGGCCATCCTATTGCAGGACGACTTCTTTGAGGGGAAGGAGAAAGCTGAAGCGACGAAGGGCAAGCATGCATACGGAGGAAAAGGCAGTAGAATCGCCGAAGGGGGGAGGTATGATGATCTTGTACGACAATTTAGACCGCCTGGGAACTTTGGAAGTGTCCAGTTGGAGGAATACACAGGAGCTAGTGTGCCTTTCTGCATGGGCGTCCGCTTCTTTGTGGGTAGAATGGTCGAGCGAATATACAAAGATGCTTACATCGATGCATCGCAACAACTATCTAAACGACAGGGCCGCTCCTTCCTAGAAGGTGTGCGACGCAGCATTGGCCATCCTTTCCTTGAGACTCCTATTCAGTGCATTGTTACCGGTGAAAACGGTTTTGATCTTGCCACATGTGGTGAGCGGGCATCTATTGCGTCCCTCTTGTGGTCGGCTGGGATACCTTGTGAATACTTGCGCAATAGCCTCTGCTACACAATGAGCTTGCTGGAAAATTTTATGAGCGATTCCAAAGTGAAATCTCCTCATGAATGGAGCGTTGACATGATCTGCGGTATAGCTGCAATATTGAACATTCCATTCGTTGTTATCGTTCAGCCTCACCTCCTCAGCAGAAAGTCATCCGTCAAGCTACGACAAACAACTATTGCACACGGGACGGGACCTCTTTTCAACTACAATGGAAATGAAGAAATTGTTGCTCTCAATACTTTATCTTCATTGATCATGGAGCGCTTAACTGTGAACGACATTAGTGATGAAAATATTGCAACACGTCAACAAACGAACGCTATTGACTCATCTATACAACCAACACAATCGCACAGTGGCAATTTTGATATAGAATGCATCTATGTTGACAACGACCAATACTTTGACGACTCAAACCGAATCAATTCCTCCCAGTGGAAACGGGTGAAGAAAGTGATGAAGTCAACCTCTCAAAAGATGATGGATCACTTAGGCAATGCATTGTTCGATTTTACAACTCCTGTGATTGCAGTCGATTTGCCTTTCCGGATAGTTCGGGAGCTAGGATCGTGCTTGATCTTTGATGGCCTTGAATCTTTGATAAGCAATGATATCGCGACGAAATTTCCAGGCCACAAAAAGACCCTTCGAACTCTGATGTATGCAATTGACAGTATATCTAGAAGGACTCAGGGAAGATTGACATTCTTTTTGTATAGTACAATAGATGATGCTATGGATTTTATAAGGATGTCTTGAAGGTGAAGGCGCAGCTGTATGTTACACGTTTCTCTTAGCGAGGTAGGAATCAGTCATTGGATCAATCAGCTTATGGCGTGATCATCTAAAAAGATACTATTCTGTCGACATAGCGCTTGTCAATCTCATGGATTAATCTAGCTGTATCATTGTGCACCGAACTAGAAAGTAAATGCAGAACGCAGATTCAAAGCAGAACCAGAATGATGCTGAACGATAGTACTTCATTCAATTCAAACAAAACTCTCGGCAAAGTGCATTCGACGGAGAGCATTCACGCAGTAGGACAAGTTACACTGAGGCAAATGATCGCTCGGGCAGTATTGTGCCTACAGTGACGTCCAACTTTAACAAGTGAAAATTCCAGGGACCAGGGTCTAATGCTCCTTATCATGATGAGAACAGTTGGTAGCAGTAATGTATTGACGGATGGTGGTGTAGGTTGAGGTTGTCAGTTGCCTTCGACTTAAAGCGTTTGATTTCTGGTATGAATCTACGGATCCTTCCTTCTTCGTTTTGACAATTCCACAATAGAAATGCGCTGTTGCTGGTGGTTGGTTAGCGGCTGATCATTGCGGACTTTTACATAAGAGTATGAACTTGTCTTTGTGATTGGTGCGAGACAGAACTGAATACGTACCGAAAAAGGTGAACCGCTTCCGACATCAAACTTTCTCCTTGAAGTTGGTACATATTGTTATGTTGTGATTGTGATTGGTGCCAAAGACAGGATGGAGTACCTCGTAAGCTTTCCACGACCACCATACTCGAATGGACGACCCTGCACCCGGGTCAGTGAAAGCGGCAAGTGAAGTCTTCTTGATATACGTCGCCAGCAGGCTCAAGCGCACTTCGACGCGGTCAAAACAACC
Organism: Skeletonema tropicum; assembly: GCA_037178625.1. Lineage (NCBI taxonomy): Eukaryota > Bacillariophyta > Thalassiosirophyceae > Thalassiosirales > Thalassiosiraceae > Skeletonema > Skeletonema tropicum. The sequence goes on from CM074146.1 coordinate 1,922,573, forward strand.
ACGGATAGAGATGGGTATATGCTTATACTCTCGTGCAAATACTTGTATTTGTGTATACACATCTCGCCTGTATACAGGCTTATTGACATCCATGTCAATATATCCCGGGCTTTAAACGAGCTGTGGTAGGAGAGACAACCCTCTCCCGTGGTCCCGACTGCGACGCTGTTTGGTTCTCTGCCCTCGGCGTATGAAGACTCCAATTTTTGGTTCAATGATGTCTAGGTAGCGATAATGCAACATTTACCTAATTTCCTAAGTGATATGATATGCTATGGAGGCTGAATCAAAGAGATATGAGGAAGTTTCACCTCCGCCGTGCGCTGCCGCTGGCAACGCATAGTGTTGAAGGCGTTGTATTCTTCGCCATCCGAATGTCGTGGCTCGAAGAAGACTACTTATGACTACTTTTGACTTCGATTCAAGGAACAGAGTACCGCCAAAGACAGAATCGAGTACCGCATAACCACATTCCAAGACCATTTCAATCAAATAATATGTACTTATCGTAAGTACAGCTTCTTCACGAGATTTGAGAATTGAGAACTCCCAAATTAATTGCGAATTGGCTATGCTGCATGCCATGGCTATGCTGCATGGCTGCGCTGCATGGCTAGAGCTACAGCTGTCTTCACGAGATTGAGAACTCCCATTCAAATTGAAATTGCGAATTGGAATTGGCTATGCTGCATTCAGAACATGCGAATGGCTAATGGATCCCAGATAATACAACATCAAATACATCATCGTCTACTTAATACCTCAATCGCTCGAATTATTATCATGGACATCACTACGCTCCCTTCCCCCGTCGCCGTCAAAGAGTGGCGTCGTCTCCAAATCATCGAAGAAACTTTGCAGGAAGTCATGACGCTCAAAAATAATAATCAGTTGGAGTTGGCCGCAGCTTTGGCTTTGAAGGAGGATCTTATGAAAGAACTGCTATCTCGCTTCCTCGACGAGAGAGCAGCGGCAGCGACAGCCGGGCATCATGCAGTTGAATCATCTGATGATGCGGCGTCTGATCAGCAGTTGAAAGATACGGTCGCCGCAACGAAGACGAAGGAGGAAAAATTGGCGGCGAAGAGCAAGAAGAAGAAACCTCGCAAACAGAAAAAGGCTGGCGGCTTTATTTCACTAAAGTTGATCGCATTTCGCTCCATCGTCACGTTGATTTTCTCGCTCTCGTTCATTCATCAAATTGGTGGGTCGGAGGGGCAGAGGTTAGCTCCTCCAGCATTCCCGCCGTCTGCATCAAGATACCTTCGTGAAAGGCAAAGGGAACATCTATCGCTATTGGATGATGATAATGCAGCATCGCCTGAAGCCGAAGTTATTATGAGTCCATTGCCAGCGTCAAGTGTTGCGCCGCCTCCCATATTCTCTCCAGCGGGTACTAGTACTAGCAATCATCGTCGTATGCAGTTCGACTCAGCGACATGTTTCGACACTCCCAACTGGAAGGATATATGGGGTCATGGGTGTGATTGGTATAAAGATTATGATTATTCCAACTTGTGTTATTCTGCTGACGGCTGGGCAGGAGATATGGGCCCCGCAACAGAGAATTGCTGCTATTGTAGAGGTGCAGGTGTTTCTCTCTCTCCCATCAACTCTCCGACAATCACAATCTCCCCAACAATAGGGTCAACTGCTGCTTCAACTTCAACCTCTTCAACAATCACAAGCTCTCCATCGATTTCATCAATTTCATCTAATCCTCCAGAGTTCTGTTTGGATACGCCCAACTGGAAGGATTATGCTGGTGATGGGTGTGATTGGTATGAAACATATATAGCGCCAGGATCTGGATGTCTCAATACCGACCAATATGCAGGAAACATGGGCCCCGCAACAGAGAATTGCTGCTATTGTAGAGGTGCAGGTGTTTCTCTCTCTCCCATCAACTCTCCGACAATCACAATCTCCCCAACAATAGGGTCAACTGCTGCTTCAACTTCAACCTCTTCAACAATCACAAGCTCTCCATCGATTTCATCAATTTCATCTAATCCTCCAGAGTTCTGTTTGGATACGCCCAACTGGAAGGATTATGCTGGTGATGGGTGTGATTGGTATGAAACATATATAGCGCCAGGATCTGGATGTCTCAATACCGACCAATATGCAGGAAACATGGGCCCAGCAACAGAGAATTGCTGCTATTGTAGAGGTGCAGGTGTTTCTCTCTCTCCCATCAACTCTCCGACATTTACAATCACCCCAACAAAGTCCTCAGATACTCCTTCAACCTCTCCGACAAGTTCTCCATCAAGCTCCCCATCGGTTTCATCAATTTCATCTACTCCTCCAGAATTCTGTTTGGATACGCCCAACTGGAAGGATGGGTATGGTTCTGGGTGTGGAGTGTATAAAGTCTATGACTTGTGTTCTTTAGCTGACGCCTTTGCAGGAGATATGGGACCAGCATCAGAGAATTGCTGCTATTGTGGAAGTGGTTCGACTCCGTCGTTGAATCCATCGGTTTCTAGTGCGCCTTCGTCTGAACCAAGTCCACAACCATCTTCAGCTCCCTCGTTGAATCCATCAGTATCTAGTGCGCCTTCATCAGAGCCAAGTGGACAACCATCTTCGACTCCTTCGTTGAATCCATCGGTGTCTAGTGCTCCTTCATCAGAGCCAAGTGCACAACCATCTTCGACAAAGTCATGTTTCGACAAGCCCAACTGGAAGGATGGGTATGGTTCTGGGTGTGAAGTGTATAAAGTCTATGACTTGTGTTCTTTAGCTGACGCCTTCGCAGGAGATATGGGACCAGCAACAGAGAATTGCTGCTATTGTGGAAGTGGTTCGACTCTGTCGTTGAATCCATCGGTTTCTAGTGCGCCTTCGTCTGAACCAAGTCCACAACCATCTTCAGCTCCCTCGTTGAATCCATCAGTGTCTAGTGCGCCTTCATCAGAGCCAAGTGGACAACCATCTTCGACTCCTTCGTTGAATCCATCGGTGTCTAGTGCTCCTTCATCAGAGCCAAGTGCACAACCATCTTCGACAAAGTCATGTTTCGACAAGCCCAACTGGAAGGATGGGTATGGTTCTGGGTGTGAAGTGTATAAAGTCTATGACTTGTGTTCTTTAGCTGACGCCTTTGCAGGAGATATGGGACCAGCAACAGAAAATTGCTGCTATTGTGGAAGTGGTTCGACTCTGTCGTTGAATCCATCAGTGTCTAGTGCTCCTTCATCAGAGCCAAGTGGACAACCATCTTCGACTCCGTCGTTGAATCCATCGGTGTCTAGTGCTCCTTCATCAGAGCCAAGCGGACAACCATCTTTGACTCCGTCGATGAATCCATCGGTGTCTAGTGCTCCTTCATCAGAGCCAAGTGGACAACCATCTTTGGCTCCCTCATTGAATCCATCAGTGTCTAGTGCGCCTTCATCAGAGCCAAGTGGACAACCATTTTCGACTCCGTCGATGAATCCATCGGTGTCTAGTGCTCCTTCATCTGAACCAAGTGAACAACCATCTTCGACTCCCTCGTTGAATCCATCGGTGTCTAGTGCTCCATCGTCTGAACCAAGTGCTCAACCATCTTCAGCTCCCTCGTTGAATCCATCAGTATCTAGTGCGCCTTCATCAGAGCCAAGTGGACAACCATCTTTTACTCCGTCGATGAATCCATCGGTGTCTAGTGCTTCTTCATCTGAAACATTTGCACAACCATCTTCGACAAAGTCATGTTTCGACAAGCCCAACTGGAAGGATGGGTATGGTTCTGGGTGTGGATTGTATAAAGTCTATGACTTGTGTTCTTTAGCTGACGCCTTTGCAGGAGATATGGGACCAGCAACAGAAAATTGCTGCTATTGTGGAAGTGGCATTGTGTCTCTTCCTTCAACCAACTCTCCAAATCTATCAAGCCCTCCACCATCCTCGATTCTGTCATTGAATCCATCGGTGTCTAGTGCTCCTTCATCAGAGCCAAGTGGACAACCATCTTCGACTCCGTCGTTGAATCCATCGGTGTCTAGTGCTCCTTCATCAGAGCCAAGCGGACAACCATCTTCGACTCCGTCGATGAATCCATCAGTGTCTAGTGCTCCTTCATCAGAGCCAAGTGGACAACCATCTTCGACTCCGTCGTTGAATCCATCGGTGTCTAGTGCTCCTTCATCAGAGCCAAGTGGACAACCATCTTCGACTCCGTCGTTGAATCCATCGGTGTCTAGTGCTCCTTCATCAGAGCCAAGTGGACATCCATCTTCGACTCCGTCGATGAATCCATCGGTGTCTACTGCTCCTTCATCAGAGCAAAGTGGACAACCATCTTCGACTCCCTCTTTGAATCCATCAGTATCTAGTGCTCCTTCATCAGAGCCAAGTGGACGACCATCTTCGACTCCCTCATTGAATCCATCGGTGTCTAGTGCTCCTTCGTCTAAAGCAAGTGCTCAACCATCTTCGACTCCCTCATTGAATCCATCGGTGTCTAGTACGCCTTCGTCTGAACCAATTGGACAACCATCTTCAGCTCCCTCTTTGAATCCATCAGTATCTATGTCTCCTTCATCAGAGCCAAGTGGACGACCATCTTCGACTCCGTCGTTGAATCCATCGGTGTCTAGTGCTCCTTCGTCTGAACCAAGTGCACAACAATATTCGACAAAGTCATGTTTCGACAAGCCCAACTGGATGGATGGGTATGGTTCTGAGTGTGGATTTTATAAAGTCTATGACTTGTGTTCTTTAGCTGACGCCTATGCAGGAGATATGGGACCAGCAACAGAGAATTGCTGCTATTGTGGAAGTGGTAGTGTGTCTCTTCCTCCCGCCAACTCTCACAATCTATCAATCCCTCCACCATCTTTGGCTCCCTCGTTGAATCCATCAGTGTCTAGTGCTCCTTCATCAGAGCCAAGTACCCAACCATCTACGACTCCGTCGTTGAATCCATCGGTGTCTAGTGCTCCTTCTTCTCAACCAAGTGCACAACCATCTTCGTCTCCGTCATTGAATCCATCAGTATCTACGTCTCCTTCATCAGGGCCAAGTAAACAACCATCTTCGACTCCTTCGATGAATCCATCGTTGTCTATTGCTCCTTCGTATGAACCAAGTGGACAACCATCTTCGACTCCGTCGTTGAATCCATCGGTGTCTAGTGCGCCTTTCTCTGAACCAAGTGGACAACCATCTTCGACTCCGTCGTTGAATCCATCAGTATCTAGTGCGCCTTCATCAGAGCCAAGTGTACAACCATCTTCGACTCCCTCATTGAATCCATCGGTGTCTAGTGCTCCTTCGTCTAAACCAAGTGCTCAACCATCTTCGACTCCGTCGTTGAATCCATCGGTGTCTAGTACGCCTTCGTCTGAACCAAGTGGACAACCATCTTTGGCTCCCTCGTTGAATCCATCAGTATCTACGTCTCCTTCATCAGAGCCAAGTGAACAACCATCTTCGACTCCTTCGATGAATCCATCGGTGTCTATTGCTCCTTCGTCTGAACCTAGTGTACAATTATCTTCGACTCCGTCGATGAATCCATCGGTGTCTAGTGCGCCTTTCTCTGAACCAAGTGGACAACCATCTTTGTCTCCGTCATTGAATCCATCAGTATCTAGTGCGCCTTCATCAGAGTCAAGTGTACAACCATCTTTGTCTTCGTCATTGAATCCATCAGTATCTACGTCTCCTTCATCAGAGCCAAGTGGACAACCATCTTCGACTCCTTCGATGAATCCATCGGTGTCTAGTGCTCCTTCGTCTGAACCTAGTGTACAATTATCTTCGACTCCGTCGATGAATCCATCGGTGTCTAGTGCGCCTTTCTCTCAACCAAGTTGACCACCATCTTCGTCTCCGTCATTGAATCCATCAGTATCTAGTGCGCCTTCGTCTGAACCAAGTGGACAACCATCTTTGGCTCCCTCGTTGAATCCATCAGTATCTACGTCTCCTTCATCAGAGCCAAGTGAACAACCATCTTCGACTCCTTCGATGAATCCATCGGTGTCTAGTGCTCCTTCGTCTGAACCTAGTGTACAATTATCTTCGACTCCGTCGATGAATCCATCGGTGTCTAGTGCGCCTTTCTCTGAACCAAGTGGACAACCATCTTTGTCTCCGTCATTGAATCCATCAGTATCTAGTGCGCCTTCATCAGAGCCAAGTGTACAACCATCTTTGTCTCCGTCATTGAATCCATCAGTATCTACGTCTCCTTCATCAGAGCCAAGTGGACAACCATCTTCGACTTCTTCGTTGAATCCATCGGTGTCTAGTGCTCCTTCGTCTGAACCAAGTGCACAACCATCGTTGGCTCCGTCTTTGAATTTGAATCCATCAGTATCTACGTCTCCTTCATCAGAGCCAAGTGGACAACCATCTTCGTCTCCGTCATTGAATCCATCGGTGACTAGTGCTCCTTCATCAGAGCCAAGTGCAGAACCATCTATGACTCCCTCATTGAATCCATCTTTGTCTATTGCTCCTTCTTCTGAACCAAGTGCGCAACCATCTTTGGCTCCCTCGTTGAATCCATCGGCGTCTATTGCTCCTTCGCCTGAACCAAGTGCACATCCATCTTCGTCTCCGTCATTGAATCCATCAGCATCTACGTCTCCTTCATCAGAGCCAAGTGGACAACCATCTTCGACTCCGTCGTTGAATCCATCTGTATCGAGTGCGTCTTCATCTGTGCCAAGGCAATTGCCTTCAATCTCTCTCCAGCCGTCTACTAAATAAGGCAAGGGAAATACGAAGGTTCCGTCTTCTGCGCCAAGTTTTCCGCCATCGTGTCCATTGTGTCTCTTTCATCATGAATTCAGCCGTCGTGCTCCTATCTAGCAAGGGCAAGGCAGGCAAGTTGTTTGAGAAATGTCGTTCTGGTAAGGGATCGATAAGTGCAACCTATCCTGAAAATGCATCCAATGCCAATGTTCCCATCACTCGATATCTCCCATAGGGTTCAAAGTGATTCCAATTTCAGTGTATGTACAGATTATGTAAAAAGTTTTTTGTTAATCATTTATAGGTAAATTTTTGTGTTTGAAGTCTTGTGTAATACTTATTTAGTTTCATCCTGTGTGTGGTTTCACATGATCATGAGTCTTATATCTAATTTGAATTTCATTTAGGATATGTTCACACTGTATTCGTTTCTATCTACTTTACTTTCCCAACCCTGTAGCTGCAGCTGTGTCTGTTGCAGCACTAAATATGCAATATCAGAAATAAGATCTTTGTTTCACGGAGACCCACTGCTACCAGAAGTGAAAGTATTGTCTTGTGAACTCTGCGCCTGGTGATTCTATATCCGCATCTGCATTGTGATAATATAAACAACCCACAAGGTTGCAAATCTACACACTCACTGCTGAGAGGTATATTTTCTTTTCACAGGAACAACATGCCATGATAGTCATCGACAACAACAACAACTCGAGAGAGACCAATCTTTTGGAGGTATCTATCTATTATTATCTCTATTCGCCTAAACACACATATTTGTTGGGGAGGTTCCAATTTGTGAGCAGCGATAGTAGCCAAGTAGATTGTGACAATTAATAAGGATAAGGGGAACTGGAACTGAACTACGCGGCTCCTTCTCTATTGCTGTGGAATGCTGCTTCTTTGTTTGTATTTGTACTTGCTTGCTCAAGTGTATCTCATACTCTAGTCGTCTGTGGGCTGGGGTGCAAGTCAGAGTCAGAAGATCATGGGGGGTGTAAGTAGGTCACATGAGGTCACGACAAGTGCAAGTTAGAATAAGGAGGAATAGTACATACATTACCATCGTTTTGTCGGACCCAAGTGGGGTTATTTAGTTCTCCTCGCGGACCGGTATCGATCCGACAAAACTCACACGGATCACAGGCTTGGATTTTTTCTGCTAGCTTTTTCGTTAGTGTCGTGCGCTATCAGGATCTATGCGTGTTTTGTCGGATCTTGGTCCGACAGTTGTCGCCTTCTAAATCACGCACAAATCACTGCATGAAGAGCAGCACTACATCCTTTCAATTAATACACTAGTTCACGAGACGACAACGGCAGCAACAACGTCGGGTAGCACCTTTGCCGATGCTTTTTGGTAGGTTGTGGGTAGCCAGCATCATGATCATGAGGAACGAAAAGAGGCATATCTCGCTGCCGACTGCCGATGCCGATGCATGCAGCGGGCGGAGCATCAAATGAATTCAGCAGCAGGAGTTCAGCATCATTCTTCCGTGTCTCATTCATCACAATAGACGACAAACGCCGCTGGTGGTGGTAGTGCACAGTGCACTCATGGTCTCATCCAGATGAAATATAAATTCAGCGCAGAGATTGGTGAAGGTGCGAAAGCAGTGCAAGGGAAATCGACAGAATCACACCAACACAATAATGAGTGCTTTACGTATTCTCTTCGTCACAAAAAGCATGCTGCCGCCGAGTAGGATACTATCTGCTGCACACTTGATAACGCCATGTTGAGGTGGAATGTCAGCAATATGAAAAAAAAATTAACGGAAATCTTAAAGTACGTCATGGTTGGCCCTCCAGGGGCGAAATTATCTACAATTATCTAGAGCAATGTCACAAGTTACTACCCTTCGAGTGTAATTAAGCAAATAACCAACAGTTTTTCCAGCAATATGCCATACCGCCGGCAAAGAAGTGACTCTTGATGCAACAAAAGAATTCCAAGAAAAGGCGCTCCTTCGTACACTGTCTATATTCTGTTTTGAAGAGAGAAACATGGTGGAACTAAACCTGAGGAAGAATATAGATTTCGTCGAATGTAACTTGATATTTGAGATGTAATCTCTGCTTGAATGCTTGGCATCAATGAGGAAGATGACACGAACGAGACTGGCACATATTGAGTCACCAATCTCGCTCAAGCTGATTCTCGCAGCATCTATCAAACTTTCCATCTTGCAGTAAGTTCGAGATAGAATGTTGTTTGAAGATACGAAGGTATTGTTTTATGGCAAGCTAGACAAACATGCAGGCTTGGGTGAAATTTGGAATGAAAGAGATAGCTTTGACAGTTTAGCTATGCAATCTATTTGTCCACTATTTCTAGTATTTGAAATTTAGCCGGTGAGTATTTGATAGATCAGCTTTATTTCTCCACAGGCTTGACTACAAATACAAATGTCACAGATTGAGTCAAATGAACACACTCCTTGCAAATTCAGCAACCAGTCAGGGGGCACAGTGATAAGTACCATGATAAGAAGAAGAACGTGAGAAACAGTAGTTGGAGACATACTTAGAAAGTAATGTTTGATACATCATCATAATTTTTCGTAAACATGATATCAAAGCATACTGCCGTCGACATGGTGATTTTTCATCTTTCGCTTTTTGTTACTTCTTCTTGTATGTATTTTTGTGATGTGACATGTGTTTGTGACATATATCATGCAGTCCGACAAGGGTCCGACAAAACACAGCTAGCAACTCTAACACGGCTGGAACCCTTCATAAGTACTAATAAATGTGCTCAAAAGTGGTGTTTTTAGCCCTATTGTGGTCCCCATTTTACCCCGTACGACGGCCATAAATCATTGGCGATGGTCTCCAGCAATATTTGTCGCCACGAGCGTGATATGACAGATCACGGCACATCGTAAAAGGCTGTCACATGTGACGGTCGCAAAGACAATGATAGCACATCGGCAACTTGCTTTATCGGACGCTGCACTGCTGTCCACTGCAAGTCAAAACGCATGTATATTCATAACAGCATGCTGAATCTGTCTCTGAAGTGGTGTGGTTATGGATTCGCCGTCTGGAAGCGTGAGGAGCACGGAGCGCACATCATGTGATGAACGACATATTGATCGTCACTCGACCTCGACATCAATGAGAACATACACGACTAACGACGTTGCCGTCTCTCACCACCGAGAATAAATGGCAGAAGCAATGAAGCATATACATTGTATTCATCAATGGATGCTTCGAGACTGTTGTGTCTTGTGCATCCAACACACTTGTTGGATGGTACGGAAGTGGGCACATCTCATAGTCATAGCAAAATGCATTCACACGCAAAATAAGCAGCATCTTCTATGAACACCAACACCAACAATATATGAGAATAGTATATTTATGCTATTTGGAGTCTTGGTGGCGACGGGGAAGGTTCAAGAGTGTACTATGTACCGATGCATAATATTTGAGCGACGAAAGCAACAGCAACAATACACACATACACATACTATTCAACTCTTGCCGGGCAGCAGTGTCCAACTCATTGAAGATTCAACAGCAAACAGAGTCTTCATTCGCAACAAGATTAGAGGATGATACAAGCCAATTGCAGGCGATGCTGATAGAAATGTAACAAAGTTCAAGCCTTACTTCAAAATACCTTGAGTCTGAGTCCCTATTGGATGCGAAATACTACGCATACTCCTCTCGGATAGGAAGGTGCGCAGCCTATGATTTTTTTCCTACCTCTCGTATCGACTCTGCTTTGGATATTAAATCTAGTCGTAAACTCTAGTTGAATTAGATGATACTTCAGTCCACCTATTCGAGAAGAATGGTGACGATTCATTGCATTCTGTGATAGAATTGTTGCAGATGAGCTACGACCACGAACTTTCCTCCTCTTTTTCTCTCCTCTTTCTCGCCCCCAACTCAGGCGAAGCCCACGCACAGCCCTGTGTGAGAAAAATGCCGTCGTCACTCTAGAGAGCTCTGCTCGCTCCTTGGGAAAAGGCACTTTTTTTGCTAGCATTTCAACGTAAATAGGAGCTAGTCGTATGAGAGCATTTCAAGAACAAGAAGAACAAGTTGTTGCAAGTTTATCGGGCATCCTCGCGTATTTATGATCCGACGAAATCTATGCTGCTTTGTGAAGCTGCCAACGTCAGAGGGTGCAGATTGATTCTCAGCAGGAGGAGATCGATAATCAACATCAACAGACGCAGATTGCGTCTCAACAGAAGGATCTTGTATCTCAGCAGAAGGAGCTCATTGCTTCAGAGGGATTCAGGTGGCAAGGCGAAACGACGATATTGCAATGCTCAGTGGGATAGTACAACAAATACAAGATTCTCTGGTGCAATCAATCCCTCGAAGTCACAGCCCCCCAGTGAAAGCGTGACTACGCAAACAACCCAATAGGAAGATGATAGTTTGGAGAGGGATTCAGCAAGGGATGGTTCACTTGATGAAGCCGGAAGACTTTAATCAACTACCGAGAGATGAGACTGGTTTGAGATGAGGGAACAAGTCATCGGGAGGAGGAGATTAGAATACCCTGTGATGCAGAATGAATTAGAGGATTCGCACGTAGAGGTGGGTGAAGATGAAGGATGCAGGATGCTGATGCAGATACATCCGATTCTTAAGAAGTTGTTGAATATTAGAACGACGAAGAGGCAGAGTTGTAATACAGCAGAGCTTTACTAGGATAAATGATATATGTGAAATTAGAGATTACATAATTGGCAGTTGCAGTTTTCAGGAGTATTCGACTCTGGAAAGTCTACTGTGTGAACGATGCCGATGTGCAACCTAGTGCTCCCGTCAACGCCGAAAGCTCACTGGAACCAGCAGTTTGCAGAGCGATGATGACGATGTAATGCAATATCATTTTGATCGATTTACTCCTGAAGGATTCAACAAACAACACATTCTACGATCTAGACAAGGCTCGACAAGCTCAAATTCCTCTAACAATCTTATTCTGCCTCCAGTTGAGAATCAGCCGAGAGTAGGCCACACATAATCAATCACCAACCACCAATCTAATCCATCACAGACACAAATAATCCTCACTCTCACTTTCACTACTACTTGAACGATCCACTATATCGATGCTTCTCCTCACCAAACTAATCGTCAACTCCACCGGCAACTCCGCCACACACTGCGCAAACGCCCCCTCTCTCATCTTACTACAATCAATTATCATTAATCGCAGCAATCTGATCCATCTCCGTATCGGCGTGTACTCAAAGATACTCCCCTCCTTAATTTGATGTACACACAAATATGGCCAATTCCAGACCATTAGGCCCAATTCGGTGTAATCCATATTCACGACGTGGTTTGATGACTGTAATGTGGAGTATGATATCGTCGCCATGTGGATTTTCAGTGATGATGTTGAGTATACCTTCGTTTTGGATGCATGGTCCATGAAGCGCCGTGCTTGTGTAGCATTGGTGATAGTTGGATCGATGGTATGTTTGTTGATGGAGAGTAGAGAGTCACCGCTTTGTATGCTTGAGTAGTCGAATAGACCTTCAAAGTTTTGAATGATCAAGTGTGATTGAGGTTTGTTGAGTTTGAGTGCTGTGCCGAGTTTTGCTTTGATGGAGTTTTTGACGTAGCGTCTTCTTTTTTGGAGCGCTGTCATCTTGTTTTTGGTTAGTTGTAATGGGTGGATCTTGCAGTTGGATTTCCCAGTGCTTCATGTCGTTGATTTCTACAGTGACATCGTCATGATGATTATTATTATCGGTGTCGCCATTCTCCTCCTCTGCGCCGCCGCGCCACTTCTTGATGGCTTGGATAATAAATCTTGGGATCAAAAAATTGTCGAACTCTTTAGAAACGAAACTCGAGATGAAATAGCCAGTTGGGTGGTCGCTGCAGATCTCGATGAGCCGACAGAAATGAATCGACGACGGCGATTATTTGGTTGAGATGTTTGATGTTTGTGTGGCGGATTCTTCTGCTGTGGCCGTGACGTGTGTAGGCGTATCGGGATAGTAGGCGGGGGGGCGTGTGCCCACACGAGGGACTGGTTTGACAGGAGGCTTGACGGGAGATTTTGGGTGATTTTGTGTCGATATTTGGGTGTTTTTGCCCGCATTTTAGCACATTTTCACCTGATTTTTTTTGCAGTTGTGGGCCCCACGTGGGCACCGCCCACAAGAGGGTATGAAAAGCGCCCACTATCCCGATACGCCTAGACGTGTGGGGCTTTAGGTTAGTTTTGTGCCTTGAGGAAGAAGTTTCACCTACTTATGTCCGCCGTGCGCTGCCGTATTCTGCGCCAGAATGTCGTACTTAGCTCGAAGAAGACTATGTATGTACTGCTTACTTATGACTACAAATACCGCAAAAGACAGAATCGAGTACCGTATAACCTAATTCCAAGACCATTTCATCATTCCAAAACCATTTCATTTCAATCAAATACATCAGTACTTACTTTGTACATGGTAAGTACAGCTGTCTTCACGAGATTGAGAACTGCGAACTGCCCTGTTGAGAACTCCCATTCAAATTGCGAATTGGCTATGCTGCATGGCTACGGCTACGCTGTCTTCACGAGATTGAGATTGAGAACTCCCATTTCAAATTGCGAATTGGCTATGTATAAAAGCTGCATGGCTATGCTGCATTCAGAACATATTAACAACATCAAATACATCATCGGCTACTTATTACCTCAATCGCTCGAATTATTATCATGGACATCACTACGCTCCCTTCCCCCGCCGCCGTCAAAGAGTGGCGTCGTATCCAAATCATCGAAGAAATTTTGCAGGAAGTCATGACGCTCGAAAATAATAACCAGTTGGCCGAAGCTTTGAAGTTGAAGGAGGATCTTATGAAAGAACTGCTATCTCGCTTCCTCGACGACGACGAGAGAGCAGCGGCAGCGACAGCCGGGCATCATGCAGTTGAATCATCTGATGATGCGGCGTCTGATCAGCAGTTGAAAGATATGGTCGCCGCAACGAAGACGAAAGGAGGAAAAATTGGCGGCGAAGAGCAAGAAGAAGAAACCTCGCAAACAGGAAAGTGCTGGCGGCTTTATTTCACTAAAGTTGATCGCATTTCGCTCCATCGTCGCGTTGATTTTCTCGCTCTCGTTCATTCATCAAATTGGTGGGGGGGGGGGGTCGGAGGAGCAGAGGTTAGCTCCTCCAGCATTCCGCCGCTTGCATCAAGATACCTTCGTGAAAGGCAAAGGGAACATCTCTCGGATGATGATAATGCAGCATCGCCTGAAGCCGAATTTATTATGAGTCCATTGCCAGCGTCGATTGTTTGCGCCGCCTCCCATCTTCGCACCTGCTGCATCTACAACTAGCAATCAGCGTCGTATGAAATTCGACGAATTGAGGTCAGTGACGACATGTTTGGACACGCCCAACTGGAAAGATTCGTCTGGTTTTGGGTGTGATATCCTATGTAGAATATGATGTATTTGATGTGTGTACTCACGCTGCCTTGATGGCAGGAGACATGGGCCCAGCAACAGAGAATTGCTGCATTTGTAGAGGTAAAGGTTTTTTCTCTTCCTCCCACTCCAGAGTTCTGTTCGGATACGCCCAACTGGAAGGATAAAAATGGTTGGAAATGTGAAGTGTATGAAAAATTTGAATTATGTTCCCTTGGTGACGCAATGGCAGGAGATATGGGCCCAGCAACAGAAAATTGTTGCTCTTGTGGAGGTGCAGGTGTTTCACTCCCACTCTCTCCCATCAACTCTCCGACAATCACAATCTCCCCAACAAAGTCCTCAGATACTCCTTCAACCTCTCCGACAAGTTCTCCATCAAGCTCTCCATCGATTTCATCAATTTCATCTAATCCTCCAGAGTTCTGTTTGGATACGCCCAACTGGAAGGATAGTTATGGTGATGGGTGTGATTGGTATGAAAAATATATAGCGCGAGGATCTGGATGTCTTGATACCGACCAATATGCAGGAGATATGGGCCCAGCAACAGAGAATTGCTGCTATTGTAAAGGTGCAGGTGTTTCACTCTCCTCCCATCAACTCTCCCAATCCTTCGAGCTCCCCTTCGAGCGCTCCCCAACAAAGTCATGTTTCGACAAGCTTAACTGGAAGGATGGGTATGGTTCTGGGTGTGAAGTGTATAAAGTCTATGACTTGTGTTCTTCAGCTGACGCCTCCTATGCAGGAGATATGGGGCCAGCAACAGAGAATTGCCTGCTATTGTGGAAGTGTTTCGACTCCCTCGTTGAATCCATCGATGTCTAGTGCGCCTTCGTCTGAACCAAGTGCACAACCATCTTTGACTCCCTCGTTGAATCCATCTATGTCCAGTGCGCCTTCATCAGAGCCAAGTGGACGACCATCTTCATCTCCTTCATTGAATCCATCGGTGTCTAGTGCGCCTTCATCTGAACCAAGTGCACAACCATCTTCGAAAAAGTCATGTTCGACAAGCCCAACTGGAAGGATGGGTATGGTTTCTGGGTGTGAAGTGTATAAAGTCTATGACTTGTGTTCTTTAGCTGACGCCTTTGCAGGAGATATGGGGCCAGCAACAGAGAATTGCTGCTATTGTGGAAGTGTTTCGACTCCCTCGTTGAATCCATCTGTGTCTAGTGCGCCTTCGTCTGAACCAAGTGCACAACCATCTTCAGCTTCCTCTTTGAATCCATCAGTATCTAGTGCGCCTTCCATCAGAGCCAAGTGGACGACCATCTTCGACTCCGTCGATGAATCCATCGGTGTCTAGTGCTCCTTCATCTGAACCATTTGCACAACCATCTTCGACAAAGTCATGTTTCGACAAGCCAAACTGGAAGGATGGGTATGGTTCTGGGTGTGGAGTGTATAAAGTCTATGACTTGTGTTCTTTAGCTGACGCCTTTGCAGGAGATATGGGACCAGCAACAGAGAATTGCTGCTATTGTGGAAGTGTTTCGACTCCCTCGTTGAATCCATCGATGTCTAGTGCGCCTTCATCAGAGCCAAGTGCACAACCATATCTTCGACTCCGTCGTTGAATCCGTTGGTATCTAGTGCGCCTTCATCAGAGCCAAGTGGACAACCATCTTCGACTTCCTCGTTGAATTTATCTGTGTCTAGTGCCGCCTTCATCCTGAACCAAGTGGACACAACCATCTTCGACTTCGTCGTTGAATCCATCGGTGTCTAGTGCTCCTTCATCAGAGCAAGTGCACAACCATCTTCGACTTCTTCGTTGAATCCATCGGTATCTAGTGCGCCTTCGTCTGAGCCAAGTCAATTGCCTTCAATCTCTCTCCAGCCGTCTACTAAATAAGGCAAGGGAAATACGAGGGTTCTGTCTTCTGCGCCAAGTTTTCCGCCATCGTCCATTGTGTCTCCTTCATCATGAGTTCAGCCGTCGGGCTCCAATCTAGCAAGGGCAAGGGCAAGGGCAAGGCAGGCAAGTCGGTTGTGAAATGTCGTTCTTGTAAGGGATCGTAAAGTGCAACCTCTCCTGAAAATGCATCCAATGTTCTCATCACTCGATATCTCTCCGATAGGGTTCAAAGTGATTCCAATGTATGTACAGATTATGTAAAAGGTTTTTGTTTTTGTTAATCATTAGGTAAATTATTTTTGTTTTTGAAGTCCTTGTGCTTGTGTATTACCTTATTTAGTTTCATCCTGTGTGTGGGTGTGGTTTCACATGATCATGAGTCTAATGTCTAATTTGAATTTCATTTAGGATATGTTCACACTGTATTTGTTTTTCTATCTACTTTCCCAACCCTTTAGCTGCAGCTGTGTCTGTTGTAGCACTAAATAGGGTGTACAGAAAAATAGAGACGTCTCTATTTTATTTTGGGGTGTACAGAAAAAAGAGACGTCTCTTTGTTATTTTTTAAGAGACGAAATTTTTTAAGAGACATTTCTTCTGAGAAGAAAGTCTCTTAAAAAATTTTCGTCTCTTAAAAATAAACAAAGAGACGTCTCTTTTTTCTGTACACCCCAAAATAAAATAGAGACGTCTCTATTTTTCTGTACACCCTATTTAGTGCTACAACAGACACAGCTGCAGCTAAAGGGTTGGGAAAGTAGATAGAAACAAATACAGTGTGAACATATCCTAAATGAAATTCAAATTAGACATTAGACTCATGATCATGTGAAACCACACCCACACACAGGATGAAACTAAATAAGGTAATACACAAGCACAAGACTTCAAAAACAAAAATAATTTACCTATGATTAACAAAAACAAAACCTTTTACATAATCTGTACATACATTGGAATCACTTTGAACCCTATCGGAGATATCGAGTGATGAGAACATTGGATGCATTTTCAGGAGAGGTTGCACTTTACGATCCCTTACAAGAACGACATTTCACAACCGACTTGCCTGCCTTGCCCTTGCCCTTGCCCTTGCTAGATTGGAGCCCGACGGCTGAACTCATGATGAAGGAGACACAATGGACGATGGCGGAAAACTTGGCGCAGAAGACAGAACCCTCGTATTTCCCTTGCCTTATTTAGTAGACGGCTGGAGAGAGATTGAAGGCAATTGACTTGGCTCAGACGAAGGCGCACTAGATACCGATGGATTCAACGAAGAAGTCGAAGATGGTTGTGCACTTGCTCTGATGAAGGAGCACTAGACACCGATGGATTCAACGACGAAGTCGAAGATGGTTGTCCACTTGGTTCAGATGAAGGCGCACTAGACACAGATAAATTCAACGAGGAAGTCGAAGATGGTTGTCCACTTGGCTCTGATGAAGGCGCACTAGATACCAACGGATTCAACGACGGAGTCGAAGATATGGTTGTGCACTTGGCTCTGATGAAGGCGGCACTAGACATCGATGGATTCAACGAGGGAGTCGAAACACTTCCACAATAGCAGCAATTCTCTGTTGCTGGTCCCATATCTCCTGCAAAGGCGTCAGCTAAAGAACACAAGTCATAGACTTTATACACTCCACACCCAGAACCATACCCATCCTTCCAGTTTGGCTTGTCGAAACATGACTTTGTCGAAGATGGTTGTGCAAATGGTTCAGATGAAGGAGCACTAGACACCGATGGATTCATCGACGGAGTCGAAGATGGTCGTCCACTTGGCTCTGATGAAGGCGCACTAGATACTGATTGGATTCAAAGAGGAAGCTGAAGATGGTTTGTGCACTTGGTTCAGACGAAGGCGCACTAGACACAGATGGATTCAACGAGGGAGTCGAAACACTTCCACAATAGCAGCAATTCTCTGTTGCCTGGCCCCATATCTCCTGCAAAGGCGTCAGCTAAAGAACACAAGTCATAGACTTTATACACTTCACACCCAGAACCATACCCATCCTTCCAGTTGGGCTTGTCGAACATGACTTTTTCGAAGATGGTTGTGCACTTGGTTCAGATGAAGGCGCACTAGACACCGATGGAATTCAATGAAGGAGATGAAGATGGTCGTCCACTTGGCTCTGATGAAGGCGCACTGGACATAGATGGATTCAAACGAGGGAGTCAAAGATGGTTGTGCACTTGGTTCAGACGAAGGCGCACTAGACATCGATGGATTCAACGAGGGAGTCGAAACACTTCCACAATAGCAGCAATTCTCTGTTGCTGGCCCCATATCTCCTGCATAGGCGTCAGCTGAAGAACACAAGTCATAGACTTTATACACTTCACACCCAGAACCATACCCATCCTTCCAGTTAAGCTTGTCGAAACATGACTTTGTTGGGGAGCTCGAAGGGGAGCTCGAAGGATTGGGAGAGTTGATGGGAGAGAGTGAAAACACCTGCACCTTTACAATAGCAGCAATTCTCTGTTGCTGGGCCCATATCTCCTGCATATTGGTCGGTATCAAGACATCCAGATCCTCGCGCTATATATTTTTTTCATACCAATCACACCCATCACCATAACTATCCTTCCAGTTGGGCGTATCCAAACAGAACTCTGGAGGATTAGATGAAATTGATGAAATCGATGGAGAGCTTGATGGAGAACTTGTCGGAGAGGTTGAAGGAGTATCTGAGGACTTTGTTGGGGAGATTGTGATTGTCGGAGAGTTGATGGGAGAGAGTGGGAGTGAAACACCTGCACCTCCACAAGAGCAACAATTTTCTGTTGCTGGGCCCATATCTCCTTGCCATTGCGTCACCAAGGGAACATAATTCAAATTTTTCATACACTTCACATTTCCAACCATTTTTTATCCTTCCAGTTGGGCGTATCCGAACAGAACTCTGGAGTGGGAGGAAGAGAAAAACCTTTACCTCTACAAATGCAGCAATTCTCTGTTGCTGGGCCCATGTCTCCTGCCATCAAGGCAGCGTGAGTACACACATCAAATACATCATATTCTACATAGATATCACACCCAAAACCAGACGAATCTTTCCAGTTGGGCGTGTCCAAACATGTCGTCACTGACCTCAATTCGTCGAATTTCATACGACGCTGATTGCTAGTTGTAGATGCAGCAGGTGCGAAGATGGGAGGCGGCGCAACAATCGACGCTGGCAATGGACTCATAATAAATTCGGCTTCAGGCGATGCTGCATTATCATCATCCGAGAGATGTTCCCTTTGCCTTTCACGAAGGTATCTTGATGCAAGCGGCGGGAATGCTGGAGGAGCTCTAACCTCTGCTCCTCCGACCCACCAATTTGATGAATGAACGAGAGCGAGAAAATCAACGCGACGATGGAGCGAAATGCGATCAACTTTAGTGAAATAAAGCCGCCAGCACTTTCCTGTTTGCGAGGTTTCTTCTTCTTGCTCTTCGCCGCCAATTTTTCCTCCTTCGTCTTCGTTGCGGCGACCATATCTTTCAACTGCTGATCAGACGCCGCATCATCAGATGATTCAACTGCATGATGCCCGGCTGTCGCTGCCGCTGCTCTCTCGTCGTCGTCGAGGAAGCGAGATAGCAGTTCTTTCATAAGATCCTCCTTCAACTTCAAAGCTTCGGCCAACTGGTTATTATTTTCGAGCGTCATGACTTCCTGCAAAATTTCTTCGATGATTTGGATACGACGCCACTCTTTGACGGCGGCGGGGGAAGGGAGCGTAGTGATGTCCATGATAATAATTCGAGCGATTGAGGTAATAAGTAGCCGATGATGTATTTGATGTTGTTAATATGTTCTGAATGCCAGCATAGCCATGCAGCTTTTATACATAGCCAATTCGCAATTTGAAATGGGAGTTCTCAATCTCAATCTCGTGAAGACAGCGTAGCCGTAGCCATGCAGCATAGCCAATTCGCAATTTGAATGGGAGTTCTCAACAGGGCAGTTCGCAGTTCTCAATCTCGTGAAGACAGCTGTACTTACCATGTACAAAGTAAGTACTGATGTATTTGATTGAAATGAAATGGTTTTGGAATGATGAAATGGTCTTGGAATTAGGTTATACGGTACTCGATTCTGTCTTTTGCGGTATTTGTAGTCATAAGTAAGCAGTACATACATAGTCTTCTTCGAGCTAAGTACGACATTCTGGCGCAGAATACGGCAGCGCACGGCGGACATAAGTAGGTGAAACTTCTTCCTCAAGCACAAAACTAACCTAAAGCCCCACACGTCTAGGCGTATCGGGGATAGTGGGCGCTTTTCATACCCTCTTGTGGGCGGTGCCCACGTGGGGCCCACAACTGCAAAAAATCAGGTGAAAATGTGCTAAAATGCGGGCAAAAACACCCAAATATCGACACAAAATCACCCAAAATCTCCCGTCAAGCCTCCTGTCAAACCAGTCCCTCGTGTGGGCACGCCCCCCCGCCTACTATCCCGATACGCCTACACACGTCACGGCCACAGCAGAAGAATCCGCCACACAAACATCAAACATCTCAACCAAATAATCGCCGTCGTCGATTCATTTCTGTCGGCTCATCATCGAGATCTGCAGCGACCACCCAACTGGCTATTTCATCTCGAGTTTCGTTTCTAAAGAGTTCGACATTTTTTGATCCCAAGATTTATTATCCAAGCCATCAAGAAGTGGCGGCGGCGCAGAGGAGGAGAATGGCGACACCGATAATAATAATCATCATGACGATGTCACTGTAGAAATCAACGACATGAAGCACTGGGAAATCCAACTGCAAGATCCACCCATTACAACTAACCAAAAACAAGATGACAGCGCTCCAAAAAAGAAGACGCTACGTCAAAAACTCCATCAAAGCAAACTCGGCACAGCACTCAAACTCAACAAACCTCAATCACACTTGATCATTCAAAACTTTGAAGGTCTATTCGACTACTCAAGCATACAAAGCGGTGACTCTCTCTACTCTCCATCAACAAACATACCATCGATCCAACTATCACCAATGCTACACAAGCACGGCGCTTCATGGACCATGCATCCAAAACGAAGGTATACTCAACATCATCACTGAAAATCCACATGGCGACGATATATCATTACTCCACATTACAGTCATCAAACCACGTCGTGATATGGATTACACCGAATTGGGCCTAATGGTCTGGAATTGGCCATATTTGTGTGTACATCAAATTAAGGAGGGGAGTATCTTTGAGTACACGCCGATACGGGAGATGGATCAGATTGCTGCGATTAATGATATTGATTGTAGTAAGATGAGAGAGGGGGCGTTTGCGCAGTGTGTGGCGGAGTTGCCGGTGGAGTTGACGATTAGTTTGGTGAGGAGGAAGCATTCGATATAGTGGATCGTTCAAGTAGTAGTGAAAGTGAGAGTGAGGATTATTTGTGTCTGTGATGGATTAGATTGTGGTTGGTGATTGATTATGTGTGGCTACTCTCGGCTGATTCTCAACTGGAGGCAGAATAAGATTGTTAGAGGAATTTGAGCTTGTCGAGCTTGTCTAGATCGTAGAATGTGTTGTTTGTTGAATCCTTCAGGAGTAAATCGATCAAAATGATATTGCATTACATCGTCATCATCGCTCTGCAAACTGCTGGTTCCAGTGAGCTTTCGGCGTTGACGGGAGCACTAGGTTGCACATCGGCATCGTTCACACAGTAGAGACTTTCCAGAGTCGAATACTCCTGAAAACTGCAACTGCCAATTATGTAATCTCTAATTTCACATATATCATTTATCCTAGTAAAGCTCTGCTGTATTACAACTCTGCCTCTTCGTCGTTCTAATATTCAACAACTTCTTAAGAATCGGATGTATCTGCATCAGCATCTGCATCTTCATCTTCACCCACCTCTACGTGCGAATCCTCTAATTCATTCTGCATCACAGGGTATTCTAATCTCCTCCTCCCGATGACTTGTTCCCTCATCCTCAAACCAGTCTCATCTCTCGGTAGTTGATTAAAGTCTTCCGCTTCATCAAGTGAACCATCCCTTGCTGAATCCCTCTCCAAACTATCATCTTCCTATTGGGTTGTTTGCGTAGTCACGCTTTCACTGGGGGGCTGTGTGACTTCGAGGGATTGATTGCACCAGAGAATCTTGTATTTGTTGTACTATCCCACTGAGCATTGCAATATCGTCGTTTCGCCTTGCCACCTGATCCCTCTGAAGCATGAGCTCCTTCTGCTGAGATACAAGATCCTTCTGTTGAGACGCAATCTGCGTCTGTTGATGTTGATTATCGATCTCCTCCTGCTGAGAATCAATCTGCACCCTCTGACGTTGGCAGCTTCACAACAGCATAGATTTCGTCGGATCATAAATACGCGAGGATGCCCGATAAACTTGCAACAACTTGTTCTTCTTGTTCTTGAAATGCTCTCATACGACTAGCTCCTATTTACGTTGAAATGCTAGCAAAAAAGTGCCTTTTCCCAAGGAGCGAGCAGAGCTCTCTAGAGTGACGACGGCATTTTTCTCACAGGCTGTGCGTGGGCTTCGCCTGAGTGAGTTGGGGCGAGAAAGAGGAGAGAAAAAGAGGAGGAAAGTTCGTGGTCGTAGCTCATCTGCAACAATTCTATCACAGAATGCAATGAATCCGTCACCATTCTTCTCGAATAGGTGACTGAAGTATCATCTAATTCAACTAGAGTTTACGACTAGATTTAATATCCAAAGCAGAGTCGATACGAGAGGTAGGAAAAAAATCATAGGCTGCGCACCTTCCTATATCCGAGAGGAGTATGCGTAGTATTTCGCATCCAATAGGGACTCAGACTCAAGGTATTTTGAAGTAAGGCTTGAACTTTGTTACATTTCTATCAGCATCGCCTGCAATTGGCTTGTATCATCCTCTAATCTTGTTGCGAATGAAGACTCTGTTTGCTGTTGAATCTTCAATGAGTTGGACACTGCTGCCCGGCAAGAGTTGAATAGTATGTGTATGTGTGTATTGTTGCTGTTGCTTTCGTCGCTCAAATATTATGCATCGGTACATAGTACACTCTTGAACCTTCCCCGTCGCCACCAAGACTCCAAATAGCATAAATACTATTCTCATATATTGTTGGTGTTGGTGTTCATAGAAGATGCTGCTTATTTTGCCGTGTGAATGCATTTTGCTATGACTATGAGATGTGCCCACTTCCGTACCATCCAACAAGTGTGTTGGATGCACAAGACACAACAGTCTCGAAGCATCCATTGATGAATACAATGTATATGCTTCATTGCTTCTGCCATTTATTCTCGGTGGTGAGAGACGGCAACGTCGTTAGTCGTGTATGTTCTCATTGATGTCGAGGGTCGAGTGACGATCAATATGTCGTTCATCACATGATGTGCGCTCCGTGCTCCTCACGCTTCCAGACGGCGAATCCATAACCACACCACTTCAGAGACAGATTCAGCATGCTGTTATGAATATACATGCGTTTTGACTTGCAGTGGACAGCAGTGCAGCGTCCGATAAAGCAAGTTGCCGATGTGCTATCATTGTCTTTGCGACCGTCACATGTGACAGCCTTTTACGATGTGCCGTGATCTGTCATATCACGCTCGTGGCGACAAATATTGCTGGAGACCATCGCCAATGATTTATGGCCGTCCGTACGGGGTAAAATGGGGACCACAATAGGGCTAAAAACACCACTTTTGAGCACATTTATTAGTAGTACTTATGAAGGGTTCCAGCCGTGTTAGAGTTGCTAGCTGTGTTTTGTCGGACCCTTGTTGGACTGCATGATATATGTCACAAACACATGTCACATCACAAAAATACATACAAGAAGAAGTAACAAAAAGCGAAAGATGAAAAATCACCATGTCGACGGCAGTATGCTTTGATATCATGTTTATGAAAAATTATGATGATGTATCAAACATTACTTTCTAAGTATGTCTCCAACTACTGTTTCTCACGTTCTTCTTCTTATCATGGTACTTATCACTGTGCCCCCTGACTGGTTGCTGAATTTGCAAGGAGTGTGTTTCATTTGACTCAATCTGTGACATTTGTATTTGTAGTCAAGCCTGTGGAGAAATAAAGCTGATCTATCAAATACTCACCGGCTAAATTTCAAATACTAGAAATAGTGGACAAATAGATTGCATAGCTAAAAACTGTCAAAGCTATCTCTTTCATTCCAAATTTCACCCAAGCCTGCATGTTTGTCTAGCTTGCCATAAAACAATACCTTCGTATCTTCAAACAACATTCTATCTCGAACTTACTGCAAGATGGAAAGTTTGATAGATGCTGCAAGAATCAGCTTGAGCGAGATTGGTGACTCAATATGTGCCAGTCTCGTTCGTGTCATCTTCCTCATTGATGCCAAGCATTCAAGAAGAGATTACATCTCAAATATCAAGTTACATTCGACGAAATCTATATTCTTCCTCAGGTTTAGTTCCACCATGTTTCTCTCTTCAAAACAGAATATAGACAGTGTACGAAGGAGCGCCTTTTCTTGGAATTCTTTTGTTGCATCAAGAGTCAGTTCTTTGCCGGCGGTATGGCATATTGCTGACATTCCACCTCAACATGGCGTTATCAAGTGTGCAGCAGATAGTATCCTACTCGGCGGCAGCATGCTTTTTGTGACGAAGAGAATACGTAAAGCACTCATTATTGTGTTGTTGTGTGTGATTCTCTGTCGATTTCCCTTGCACTGCTTTCGCACCTTCACCAATCTCTGCGCTGAATTTATATTTCATCTGGATGAGACCATGAGTGCACTGTGCACTACCACCACCAGCGGCGTTTTGTCGTCTATTGTGATGAATGAGACACGGAAGAATGATGCTGAACTCCTGCTGCTGAATTCATTTGATGCTCCGCCCGCTGCATGCATCGGCATCGGCAGTCGGCAGCGAGATATGCCTCTTTTCGTTCCTCATGATCATGATGCTGGCTACCCACAACCTACCAAAAAGCATCGGCAAAGGTGCTACCCGACGTTGTTGCTGCCGTTGTCGTCTCGTGAACTAGTGTATTAATTGAAAGGATGTAGTGCTGCTCTTCATGCAGTGATTTGTGCGTGATTTAAGGCGACAACTGTCGGACCAAGATCCGACAAAACACGCATAGATCCTGATAGCGCACGACACTAACGAAAAAGCTAGCAGAAAAAATCCAAGCCTGTGATCCGTGTGAGTTTTGTCGGATCGATACCGGTCCGCGAGGAGAACTAAATAACCCCACTTGGGTCCGACAAAACGATGGTAATTGTATGTACTATTCCTCCTTATTCTAACTTGCACTTGTCGTGACCTCATGTGACCTACTTACACCCCCCATGATCTTCTGACTCTGACTTGCACCCCAGCCCACAGACGACTAGAGTATGAGATACACTTGAGCAAGCAAGTACAAATACAAACAAAGAAGCAGCATTCCACAGCAATAGAGAAGGAGCCGCGTAGTTCAGTTCCAGTTCCCCTTATCCTTATTAATTGTCACAATCTACTTGGCTACTATTCGCTGCTCACAAATTGGAACCTCCCCAACAAATATGTGTGTTTAGGCGAATAGAGATAATAATAGATAGATACCTCCAAAAGATTGGTCTCTCTCGAGTTGTTGTTGTTGTCGATGACTATCATGGCATGTTGTTCCTGTGAAAAGAAAATATACCTCTCAGCAGTGAGTGTGTAGATTTGCAACCTTGTGGGTTGTTTATATTATCACAATGCAGATGCGGATATAGAATCACCAGGCGCAGAGTTCACAAGACAATACTTTCACTTCTGGTAGCAGTGGGTCTCCGTGAAACAAAGATCTTATTTCTGATATTGCATATTTAGTGCTGCAACAGACACAGCTGCAGCTACAGGGTTGGGAAAGTAAAGTAGATAGAAACGAATACAGTGTGAACATATCCTAAATGAAATTCAAATTAGATATAAGACTCATGATCATGTGAAACCACACACAGGATGAAACTAAATAAGTATTACACAAGACTTCAAACACAAAAATTTACCTATAAATGATTAACAAAAACTTTTTACATAATCTGTACATACACTGAAATTGGAATCACTTTGAACCCTATGGGAGATATCGAGTGATGGGAACATTGGCATTGGATGCATTTTCAGGATAGGTTGCACTTATCGATCCCTTACCAGAACGACATTTCTCAAACAACTTGCCTGCCTTGCCCTTGCTAGATAGGAGCACGACGGCTGAATTCATGATGAAAGAGACACAATGGACACGATGGCGGAAAACTGGCGCAGAAGACGGAACCTTCGTATTTCCCTTGCCTTATTTAGTAGACGGCTGGAGAGAGATTGAAGGCAATTGCCTTGGCACAGATGAAGACGCACTCGATACAGATGGATTCAACGACGGAGTCGAAGATGGTTGTCCACTTGGCTCTGATGAAGGAGACGTAGATGCTGATGGATTCAATGACGGAGACGAAGATGGTTGTGCACTTGGTTCAGGCGAAGGAGCAATAGACGCCGATGGATTCAACGAGGGAGCCAAAGATGGTTGCGCACTTGGTTCAGAAGAAGGAGCAATAGACAAAGATGGATTCAATGAGGGAGTCATAGATGGTTCTGCACTTGGCTCTGATGAAGGAGCACTAGTCACCGATGGATTCAATGACGGAGACGAAGATGGTGGTCCACTTGGCTCTGATGAAGGAGACGTAGATACTGATGGATTCAAATTCAAAGACGGAGCCAACGATGGTTGTGCACTTGGTTCAGACGAAGGAGCACTAGACACCGATGGATTCAACGAAGAAGTCGAAGATGGTTGTCCACTTGGCTCTGATGAAGGAGACGTAGATACTGATGGATTCAATGACGGAGACAAAGATGGTTGTACACTTGGCTCTGATGAAGGCGCACTAGATACTGATGGATTCAATGACGGAGACAAAAGATGGTTGTCCACTTGGTTCAGAGAAAGGCGCACTAGACACCGATGGATTCATCGACGGAGTCGAAGATAATTGTACACTAGGTTCAGACGAAGGAGCACTAGACACCGATGGATTCATCGAAGGAGTCGAAGATGGTTGTTCACTTGGCTCTGATGAAGGAGACGTAGATACTGATGGATTCAACGAGGGAGCCAAAGATGGTTGTCCACTTGGTTCAGACGAAGGCGCACTAGATACTGATGGATTCAATGACGGAGACGAAGATGGTGGTCCACTTGGTTCAGAGAAAGGCGCACTAGACACCGATTGGATTCATCGACGGAGTCGAAGATAATTGTACACTAGGTTCAGACGAAGGAGCACTAGACACCGATGGATTCATCGAAGGAGTCGAAGATGGTTGTCCACTTGGCTCTGATGAAGGAGACGTAGATACTGATGGATTCAATGACGAAGACAAAGATGGTTGTACACTTGACTCTGATGAAGGCGCACTAGATACTGATGGATTCATGACGGAGACAAAGATGGTTGTCCACTTGGTTCAGAGAAAGGCGCACTAGACACCGATGGATTCATCGACGGAGTCGAAGATAATTGTACACTAGGTTCAGACGAAGGAGCACTAGACACCGATGGATTCATCGAAGGAGTCGAAGATGGTTGTTCACTTGGCTCTGATGAAGGAGACGTAGATACTCTGATGGATTCAACGAGGGAGCCAAAGATGGTTGTCCACTTGGTTCAGACGAAGGCGTACTAGACACCGATGGATTCAACGACGGAGTCGAAGATGGTTGAGCACTTGGTTTAGACGAAGGAGCACTAGACACCGATGGATTCAATGAGGGAGTCGAAGATGGTTGTACACTTGGCTCTGATGAAGGCGCACTAGATACTGATGGATTCAACGACGGAGTCGAAGATGGTTGTCCACTTGGTTCAGAGAAAGGCGCACTAGACACCGATGGATTCAACGACGGAGTCGAAGATGGTTGTCCACTTGGTTCATACGAAGGAGCAATAGACAACGATGGATTCATCGAAGGAGTCGAAGATGGTTGTTTACTTGGCCCTGATGAAGGTGACGTAGATACTGATGGATTCAATGACGGAGACGAAGATGGTTGTGCACTTGGTTGAGAAGAAGGAGCACTAGACACCGATGGATTCAACGACGGAGTCGTAGATGGTTGGGTACTTGGCTCTGATGAAGGAGCACTAGACACTGATGGATTCAACGAGGGAGCCAAAGATGGTGGAGGGATTGATAGATTGGGAGAGTTGGCGGGAGGAAGAGACACACTACCACTTCCACAATAGCAGCAATTCTCTGTTGCTGGTCCCATATCTCCTGCATAGGCGTCAGCTAAAGAACACAAGTCATAGACTTTATAAAATCCACACTCAGAACCATACCCATCCTTCCAGTTGGGCTTGTCGAAACATGACTTTGTCGAATATTGTTGTGCACTTGGTTCAGACGAAGGAGCACTAGACACCGATGGATTCAACGAAGGAGTCGAAGATGGTCGTCCACTTGGCTCTGATGAAGGAGACATAGATACTGATGGATTCAAAGAGGGAGCTGAAGATGGTTGTCCAATTGGTTCAGACGAAGGCGTACTAGACACCGATGGATTCAATGAGGGAGTCGAAGATGGTTGAGCACTTGCTTTAGACGAAGGAGCACTAGACACCGATGGATTCAATGAGGAGTCGAAGATGGTCGTCCACTTGGCTCTGATGAAGGAGCACTAGATACTGATGGATTCAAAGAGGGAGTCGAAGATGGATGTCCGCTTGGCTCTGACGAAGGAGCAGTAGACACCGATGGATTCATCGACGGAGTCGAAGATGGATGTCCACTTGGCTCTGATGAAGGAGCACTAGACACCGATGGATTCAACGACGGAGTCGAAGATGGTTGTCCACTTGGCTCTGATGAAGGAGCACTAGACACCGATGGATTCAACGACGGAGTCGAAGATGGTTGTCCACTTGGCTCTGATGAAGGAGCACTAGACACTGATGGATTCATCGACGGAGTCGAAGATGGTTGTCCGCTTGGCTCTGATGAAGGAGCACTAGACACCGATGGATTCAACGACGGAGTCGAAGATGGTTGTCCACTTGGCTCTGATGAAGGAGCACTAGACACCGATGGATTCAATGACAGAATCGAGGATGGTGGAGGGCTTGATAGATTTGGAGAGTTGGTAGAAGGAAGAGACACAATGCCACTTCCACAATAGCAGCAATTTTCTGTTGCTGGTCCCATATCTCCTGCAAAGGCGTCAGCTAAAGAACACAAGTCATAGACTTTATACAATCCACACCCAGAACCATACCCATCCTTCCAGTTGGGCTTGTCGAAACATGACTTTGTCGAAGATGGTTGTGCAAATGTTTCAGATGAAGAAGCACTAGACACCGATGGATTCATCGACGGAGTAAAAGATGGTTGTCCACTTGGCTCTGATGAAGGCGCACTAGATACGGATGGATTCAACGAGGGAGCTGAAGATGGTTGAGCACTTGGTTCAGACGATGGAGCACTAGACACCGATGGATTCAACGAGGGAGTCGAAGATGGTTGTTCACTTGGTTCAGATGAAGGAGCACTAGACACCGATGGATTCATCGACGGAGTCGAAAATGGTTGTCCACTTGGCTCTGATGAAGGCGCACTAGACACTGATGTATTCAATGAGGGAGCCAAAGATGGTTGTCCACTTGGCTCTGATGAAGGAGCACTAGACACCGATGGATTCATCGACGGAGTCAAAGATGGTTGTCCGCTTGGCTCTGATGAAGGAGCACTAGACACCGATGGATTCATCGACGGAGTCGAAGATGGTTGTCCACTTGGCTCTGATGAAGGAGCACTAGACACCGATGGATTCAATGACAGAATCGAGGATGGTGGAGGGCTTGATAGATTTGGAGAGTTGGTAGAAGGAAGAGACACAATGCCACTTCCACAATAGCAGCAATTTTCTGTTGCTGGTCCCATATCTCCTGCAAAGGCGTCAGCTAAAGAACACAAGTCATAGACTTTATACAATCCACACCCAGAACC